>CM076573.1:248015273-248178148 GCA_034641835.2 Pinus albicaulis | reverse complement strand
TTCCAGCCTCTGTCTCAACCCGCCTTGACCAAGATCTGATCTATTTTTACTCATCTAAGTGGGAACCCAGCCCCTTAGGGCTTTAGTACCCTCCACTTTTTGTGGAAGAGTTTCAGCTGTTTCAGCCGTCGGTTTCAGAGCTTCAGCCCCCTCTTTTTCCAGATCTGTGACCTCACTTCCAGATCCATTGAAATCAGCCTCTTTTCCTTTCAAATCACCTCTTGTCGTTTTTTTTGGACCTCCCCTAAAGGCCTCTGCCTTGCCCCCCCCGGCTTTTTGCTGATTTCCCTTTTTTCCAGCCACCTTGCCTCTGTCTCTTGGCTGTGATCTGCACCCCTTATCTGCAGCTTTATCCTCCAGATCTCTGTCCCCTTTGACCCTAGATCTGTTGAGCTTCCCTTGTGTGTGTTTCCATAGTTTTTCCCTTTCTTTTCAGCATAGTTGTGAGAGACCCACCTTCTTGGTTTAGATAGATGCATACGTAGCTGTTATTTTTCTGTTATTCCAGCATTTTATTCTGTTCTCTGTAGGTTTATTTTCAGCTACGTCGCACACTTTTTCTTGCTCTCCAACAACGGAAAGGGTTTAAAAATTAAAATTAACGCACGCCACACACTGACCCTAAGTGAAGAAGCGCCTGGTTTACACCGCCTGGCAAAGACTCTAAAATCAATTGTCACTGCACCTTTTCTGCCCTTGACCTTCTTGATTTTGTCCCTTTCTGCCCTTGTTGGTTTCCTTCTTCCTGTCATCATTGCGCCCCCAAGGCGCCTTTCCCGGAGACTTCTTGGCCTTCACCCTCAGTTTCCGGTTGATCGACCTGCTCCGCACCGCCGTCGTCGAGCCAGTCCACCTTCGAGTCCGCACTCCGACTCCTCTCTTGATTCATCGGGTCCCCCTTCTCCTTCCGGTTCTCCCCCTTTTACCTTCACCATGTCTGGACCAGGGCCTAATGCTAGCGGTTCTCCCGGCCCCAATGCCGGCCCTAGTTCTCTCGGAACCGTCACAACCACTACTCCGGCCACCCCTGTGCTGCCGTACATTGCAGGCCTCAGCCTCCCCGATTTCCATCAGTTGATTAATGACCCCATTCATCACCATGCTACAGCCCACACTAGCACCAAAGTGCCCTGCGATGTCCCCTAGGTTCGAGGGCCTTAATAGCGAACCAACCAATTACGTCCGGTCTTTCCACATGTGGTGTTCCTCCAACTCCATTACCGATGACTCCATCCGTCTTCGTTTGTTCAACGCCACGCTGCAGCCGAAGCTTCTAAGTGGTGTGTCGAAACGGGACGCTTCCTCCATACCACGTTCGAGACTCTTGCCCAAGCCTTCTTCTCGTACTTCCAGCTCCCTCTCCGATACGACACTGGTACGGAGCTCTTGACTTCATTTAAGCAATCCTCTTCCACACGCCTTTCTGCCCATGTTCAGGAATGGCGACGAAGACGGAGCTTATGTCGAGCCCCTCCCTTTGAAGATCGGTTTTACATGGACTGGTTCCTTCGCACCCTCCCGTCTCCCATCGGCAAAGATGTCGCCTCTCACTTTCCTCAATCTGAAGAAGCCGCCCTCCAAATAGCTTTAAAATATGACCTGATCTACGCTCAATCTGGTTATGTTTATACAGGTGTTACGACGTCCCCGGAGCCCGGTGGCGCCTAACGCCCGGGGGGCGTGTCAGTCGCAGGCAGTGTTGTTGGATCTCTTCCACCCTGCTCACCCTCTGTGAGCCACGCTTCCTCGAGGGGGCCAGCACCTCTAGCACTCTGCCCCCTCCCGGCAACATGTGTCCAGGATACGGCATGCCTCCTCCTTTTGCCCAACCTCCTGCTTACCTCAATGCTGCCCAACCCAACCCTTACTTTTATCCGCAGCCTGGTGCGCCAGCTCCCCCAGCATATGCGTTTCCGCCTCCCTTGCCTCCTCACCACCTGCAACAACCCTTACAACCCCCTCCAGGGCAAGTATTTGCGCAGCAGGGTGCGTTTAATCCCCCTTCCCAAAGAAGGCGGAGAGGCAACCAGAACCCATATTTCGTGCTTCGAGGGTCCCAATTCTGGTCTGGGACCTAACACCTGGCAACCAGCCTCCAAGGCATCGCGGTAGGACGAACGACAACAAGCAAGCCACATTGGTGTTGCGGTGTTTAGAATCACTACACTCACGATTTCTCTCTTCGGATACGTAGGATATATGTGGGAGTCTCCAAACCACATTGCGCGGACAACCGCCCTCCCCTCATGTTCTCTAATGTGGCCACCCGGCCCGGTACATGTTCCTTTGATCCTTTCCCTCAACGAGGATTGGTGACACCCAACCCCCCGGCAATCGTACGACCACCCTCGTCCCATTGGTTCTCCTCGACTGCAGAGATCCTTATGATGCGCTCCGATTCGGCCCCTTCCGTCGACCTTCACCTTCAAACTCGGTCTCGCCAGTACCCCAAGCCTCCTGCTCAGTCTGCTCCCGAGCCTCCATCTTCAGGTTCTACAGAGCCTCTTTCGACACCCAGTGGCCCCTTACACATCCCTCAACCCAAAGTTGGGGTTCACCCAAAGATTCCAAAGGGTCCATTACGTTTGAAATGCGCCTCAGGGTCGAACCGCTCAATCATACGATGTGGTAGATGATTTGGCACAATCCCCTGCTGCCATTTCTGCTGAACTCCTCCGGTCATGCCCTTCTCAAAATCTCAAAGGAAGGCTCTGCTATTTACCGTGGGCGCTTGTAGAGTCTGCTGATGACCAAATGATTGTTTTCGATGCCACTCAATCGGACCACCCTCCTCTTCCTCCTTCCGTTGCTTTCCAAATCCCAGTCAAAATCCGGAACGCCACTGTATCCCGGTGTATAATTGATGAGGGGGCATCCACCTGTGTGATGTCCGCTTCGGTTTGGAAGCAACTCGGATCCCCCGAGCTGGCCCCTTCCACGATCACCCTTCGAGCGTGGGACGGTCATGCCTCCCAGCCTATTGGCCTGTTTCGTAACTGTCCCATCACCCTCGCCGGTAAGGCTGTTTGCGTTGATGTCGAAGTCATTGACGCCCCTCTAGACTACAACATTCTATTGGGGCGAAGCTACACCTATGCCATGTCTGCTGTCCCATCCGCGGTCTTCCACAAGATGTCTTTTCCACATAATGGGAAGATAGTCACCATTGACCAGCTATCGTATCATGAGCCGCCGTCTCCATCCGCCTCCGAGACGACCATCTCTTCTGTAGCCAACAAGCAAACCGTCGATTCCTTGACTAGTGTCTCCCAAGGCGTCTATAAGGGTCCACCACCCGCCGTGCCTCCCTCCCTTCCTCCCCTCCACATTACGACCCCCAGCCCGCCGAATGTTTGCATGATGCAATCGTCTCGGTACCGCCCATAAACGACACCGCCTCGGCTAGCCGCACCTCCTCCCCGCCCTCGCAACCGCTCCTAGCCATCCCATCTCGACCGGCCCCCTTCGCTCCTGCTACCGGCCTCCCTCTTCGACGGGGTGGCACCCCGAACCTCGTTGTCCTCCAGGGGGCTCGGTCCCCCCTGGCCTTAACCATCTTGGCGCCGTACCTCCTGGTCATTACCCTGCTGGACAGATCCCCTTCTTGGCTCCCCCTCTCGGAGTATATTCCGTCCCCGTCATGGCCACCCTTTCTCTCCCTAACTTGACCTTGGGTATTCCGGTTTGGTACCTTGACCCCCCAGCCGCCACCCCCCCTGGTCACCCCAAACCTTGCATGGCTTTGACACCGGTTCAACCGGTCCCCCTCGCTTCCTCCATAGCCAACGTGCCCCCAGCACCTCCACAGGACCCTTCTCCTGCTGAGTCGGCTCCCGGGAAGAAAGGAAAAGCCCGCAAGGGGGCAACCAAAGACCAAACCACCACAACCACCTCGGCTCCTCCCCCACCCTCGAAGCCTTGTGCCTTATGTGATATCATCGGTCATTCCACCCATGCTTGTCCCGAGTTACCCCGTATTCGCCCCATGGTAAAAGTCGCGTTCCCCGACACTACGGTCCCTGAAACTCCCACTCCTGCTTCGACCGTCTCCAAGAACCCCAAGACTCTCCGCACCAACAAGCCTTGTGCTTTGTGGGGTGTCCATGGCCACTACTCCCATCATTGTCCTCACCTGACGCATTACCGTGACTCCCTTGAGGTAATCCGCGAGTATGAGGTTGAACAAAATCAATCCGCCTCTCCCATTCTCGCGCAGTATGCTGCAGCCCAGCCTGAGGATTCCACTGATCCCATCCATATTCTCCCCCCTGATGTCCAGATGACGGAGTCTACAGTCACCATTCTTTACCTGTCCTCCTCTGCACGACACTTGGAACCTAGCCCGTCTGCCGCCTCCCCCATTGTGTCCCTTGATACTCGAGATCACTCCACTGGTGCCTCTGTTGACCTTCGCAGCCCGAGTCCTCGCCATGTTTCCGATAGCCCTCATACATCACCTTGTTTGAGTTTTTCTCATCCTGCCCCTTCCCCCCGCCATTTCCGCTCGATGACTTCTACCCCCTCACGCTGCCGTCCTTTCCTTTCATCCCCTCATGTATTGTCTTGTCACACCACCTTGCGCATCCCCCCGTCCACATCCTTTATCGGTTACGCCGATGGTGCAAGTCGCTACTCCAGGAATCTTGCCTCGGCAGGGTAGGCCATCTTCACCCCCTTGCATGACCTCGTTCTGTCTAACGGGGTATGCATTGGTTCTGCCACCAACAATCAGGCCGAATACGATGCCGTGCGTGGCCTACTAGCTGATGCTTTGCTGCATCGCATTCGCCATCTGCACGTTCGTTTGGATTCCTTGCTTCTTGTCATGCAACTAAATGGTGTTTATCGTGTGCGTAACCCTGTGCTGTTTAGACGCTATTTACGAGTAAAAGTATTAATACGTGCGTTTGAAACCATAACTTTCAACCATGTACCCAGAGACCAGAATCACTACGTAGATAGTATTGCAAACCATGTTCTAGATTGGCATTTATCACACTCAATTCGTACAAGACAATAACATTAAATCAACCATCAAAAGACGATGCATATCCATAATATGTGTCGCAAACCATATATTGATGAGTCCATCTGCTAAGTACACATGACATGCCATAGCATGTTTAGCGGGGCACCATGTTTACAAACATGTATACATACGCGTGCTTTGCTGTTGCAAGCAAGCGGGGGGGGGCACCATGCCTCGCATTCTGGGGGCACCACACCTTTCATGCAGCAGGCACCATGTGCCCTAATCACTGTCTGGAGGCTCCGGGCCAATAGCTACGCCTGTGACATGTAGATCCCGCATAGTTTGACCGGCCATCGCCATGCGCCGCATGATGCCTCGCCACTCCGAGGGGAGACCAACACATGGCTCTATGTACTGGTCGTCTAAATCCTGCCACCCGCGCTCTGATACTCCGGTCAACAGCTGCTCACATCTACGGCGGATGTCCTCCAGTAGGGCGGCTGCACCATCATTTTGCGCTGCTCTCGATCCACTCGGACCCGTAGCTCTAGACGCTGCCGGTCGTCCCATATATCCGGCCGGTTTTACCGGTGCTATATCTGCATACCAAAAGTCCCTGAATCAGTATCATTATTTACTATTCAAAAAACTTTAAACATGCCCATATAAGAATAGCAATTTGTCACTTACCATCGGGCCCCCAAACTCGACCAGCCGGAAGTGGCAAATCCGGATCCCCATAGTAGCTCATCCCACTATAAGGGTCGTCGTCTATGTACAACGGCATCTGATCCCAATGGGCAAAGAACTCCGGTCGAAATGTTCGCCCGACCGCCCCTCCTCCTCCTTTGCAGAGTAGTCATCCCCAACGACGCATCCTGGGCTCTCTCGGGCCCCCATCTGGAAGATGCACACGAGGCCTCAAGGTCGGGATCTTCTCAAAGAAGAAGGCGCACAACAAAGTCCCATATGAGCAATCATGATTCACCTGCCGCCTGCATAGCGACAACTGTCGCTTTAACGACACCAACATCATTTGGGCCCACCCAAAGTAGGTCCCACTCAACACACTCTCCACTATCATCATCTGCCCACCGGTGATGTGATGGAACGCCTGGGTGCCCAGGATTCGCAGCACAGCTGCGGCCACTGCACGGGTTTCTAGCCTCTCTAGATCCCCGATCGATATCCAAGTCCCCTTGACTTGGACACCCGGTCGACAATGGCGTTCTAGGCGCTCATGATATGCCGCCAGCAACTGCATGCTGTCTCCCACCTCCCAATAGTGCCAGGAGCGATGCGATACACATCTGAACCGTACGATTCGATCCCAACCTTTACACTACGAATCTCCCACAATGCAGATCCCCGATGACGATAATCCAGACGATAATGGTCCTGCTCTCATCAACGAGTTCTCCACAAACTTGAGAACCCCAAATCTGGCCAATACACGACGGACGCCCTGATCCGCCTGGATCTCTGCCCGAAGTGTTCCCAGATCCCTCTCTCTCCAGTTGACCCGTAACTCTGCCATACCTGCACAAACACATTCTCTTTGTCGGGGTACAGATCGGGCAAACCATAACAAAAAACCCAACCAGCCATCAAACGACACCAAGCCCCCTCCTCCCGGTCGCGACTTTCGCCGTTGCGGACCGAGTCGCACTTTGCCCCCAAACATTGCGTCACTGAGTGCAGCACTTGCCCAAAAGGTGCGACCGGCCGTAGGAGAGGAGGAGGGGGGCCATTGCAGTGTTGAACCCTAAGCACAAATCTAATTCATCGGTAAAAACTTGGACGGGCCTCTTACCTCCCGCGGATCTCGCGAATCAACGGATGGGTTTGTCCGCTACGTTCGCCGCAAGATTTAGGGCCTTCTCTCCTCTCCACATTCACCACAGCAACAATAGCAAATGAATGATTTTGGAGGGAAAAGCGCCTCATTAAAAGAGAACCCCTGTTTCTTCTTTCGACTGCTGCGACCACACCGTAGCCCCGTTCGACGAACCGTCAGCACCGCTGGATAGATCTCACCGAGCTCTCAAATGGGTTTTACTTAGTTTTGGTGATTTGATACTTCACCCGGACACATTTTTTCCACGAAGGGTCACTTCACCACTCCTTAAAATCGAATTTCCTCACTTACGACACTTGTACTTGGGGCACCATATCGCCCCCTTACTTGTCCATGTTCGTGTTGATTTTCGTCATGAGTACCCACCTTGTACCCATGCTTCTATGACCCCCCATTGGGGCCTTTATTGTGTGGCAGCACTATCTAGTCGCCCTTGCTTAGAGCATCCGAGTTGAGTCATCATTGCATTCATGGAGTCTATCCTGCATCCTTTTACACCCTGCTATAGCCCTCCATTCTTTTTGCTTGGTTCCTCTCTTGTGTCGCATCTCATGACCTTCAGCCCCACTGTCCCCTGTCCCCTTCGATATTGTGTCAGTCGCTGCCATGTCATTCATGCCCTTTATGCTCTAACAAGGGAAGTTGTCCATTCGCCACTCCACCCTTCCCATTTCCACCATCATCATTAGTATCAGTCTGTCCGTCGCTCTATTGCTCTTCTCTCGTGCCTTAGTTGAGGTTCTCTCATTGCCTCACCTACGGCGGACCTCATTCTGTCGACCTCAGCACATTTATTCCAGAAGCAAGGTCTAGAGGGCGGTGTACCTTGGTTCCAGCTTCCGCTTTTGTTCGGTGCCTCGGGTCAGGCAGGGGGATTTCTCTCTTCCCTTTGACTTGGTTGCTTCTCCAGCTCCTTTCAGCATGATCGAGATTCGTATACTGGACAGTCCAGTGACCCAGCAGTAGCTCTTGATGATTCCCGGGGGTGTGTGAGATGTCTCAGCCCTCACGAGGGGGTGGCCCTGCAGGTAGCCCCCCACATGCCTGGATGACCTCTTCATTGCAGCGTTTGATGCCGCTCCAGCTTTTGATGATGTTGGCCTTAGCCACTTGCAGCACCTCTATGATTTGCATGTATCAGTCAGATTTTGTGAGCCCTTCCCCATTTACAGGGGGCATTTGGGTTGTATTTATCTCATGTACTCAGATGATATTGTACTAGTCCTGGCTGTTATCCCAGGCACAGCATGTATATGAGACTCTTCATTGTATTTTTATCTGGCTCTTGATTATGCCAGCTGTACTCTATGGTTCGGTCCCTTGTTCACTGGACACACTATTCTTTTGTACTTTGTCCCGGCGGGCATAGGTATGCCTCCCCCGCCGCCTTCAGCACAGGTACCCTCTCATAACAGAGACTTGTTGCACCTGCGAGTCTCGTCTCCTCAGGGTCTAGTCCTTCAACACACTATCTACCTCATATTTCTCTCTCTGACATACCCTTTTGTTGTCTAGTGATTGTCTTCTTACAACGTACTTCGGTCATACGATTTGCTCCTGACACTCGCACGCTGGGGGGCAATCTTTTACACCATTTTTTGGTCATCTAACTCTTCATCATTAGATGGACCCAAGTACACCATGTAAGACCAGTTTTACCCCAAGTAAAACTGCTTTCACTATGTTAATTAGGAAACCCCAAAAGGAATAATTAATTAAACCTTAATTTAATTATTATTCCCAGTCATGTTTAACCCAAAAACAAAGAAATTAATGAGATAAACCCATAGTTATCTTATTATTTTCTAGGAATAATTATTTAAATAATATTCCTTGTTAAAGATGACCAAATCAACCACCAGTAATCAAATAAATCATTATTTATTTGATTATATCCCAACCACTTCCTTAAAAAGATAAATAAATCATTTATTTATTTATTTTTCACTAATCAAGGGATTTGACCCAAGTCAAACACCCTTTCCCTCCAACAAATAATAATAAAATATTCCGTAAAGGTGGATCTAGATTTGGTTAACATTATTTTAATCATGCACCAAGATCTAGAATGACCCAATATTTTGTTATAAATAGGAGGGTTTTCCCCTTCATTCTTCACCTTTTGTTGCATACTAGATCACTCTTGATCTATACACTCGGTCTCATTTTCTGCCATTGTTGCTCCCATTGAGCTCTACCTTCTACATTGGGTTTTCTACATCTACAAGAGAGAGAAAGCTTAGATCTGAAGTGCTGAGGACTACAAAGAACCCATCCCATTGAGGAGATATGGATACACCTTCTTGTTTCCTCCCAGGTGCCCTGTAATATAAAAATTCATTCAAAAATAGTGTTCTTGTCTTGTCTGTTGGATGCATGGAGCAAACTCTTTACTTTACTGCTTAATGTCTTTCCATTTATAGATCTGTTTGTTGCAGCACTTTAACTACTAATTGCAGATCTGAAGATGTTTTGCAGCCATTATTGTTGTTAGGGCTATTAGTTATGCGTAGCTAAAGGTGGTTCTTTTTTGTACGCTTCGACGAAGAATTCATACTAACAAGGTGGTCTCCCAAGTGGTATACCACAAGATAATGGTGTCTCATGGCTCATTCCCATGTGAACAACAGATGGGAACATAATATGACTGCTTCCACTGTGCAAATCCAACTCTAATTGATGTGTGGAAGTATCATGATAAAGAGAAGTTGGAGCAACTCCCCCATCTTCTTCTTCATCACCCACCTTCTGAAAGATCTCAAAATCTAAGGTGCTCCCTTTAAATGCAGTTAACTCATGAACACCCATCATCTCCTTGGTGTTAAGAGTCTTGATCACAAAGGACTGATCCATCATAGTGTGTGTTCCAAAATTTGTATGCAGTGTTGGAACACATTTCCTCCATTGTTTTGTCTCTTTGTCTATCCTCATAGACACATGTTGCTCATCCTCTTCATGTATAGGATCCTTGGGGCCTTCTTGCAAAGATAGAAGAGCCCTCTTAGTGGAAGAAATAGCTTCAGCTCCATCTCTCAATAAAATTAGATCTCCTCCTACTGTCACAACGCTGGAGGAACCTTTTAGTTCTTCTTCTTTCTTCTCCTCATCAATGGAGTATGCCTCATCAATAAGAGATCCCTTCACTTGATCTCTTCTTGAAAAAGGAACACTCATGTCTTCTTCTTGAGAATAATGCTCTTGCTAAAGTGGGGCCTTTTCCCTTGGCAAATCATGTAGCAGATATTAACCCCTCCAACAATGTTCTGAAATGGAGTTATCTTCATGGATCTATCCATCTCATGCAAAAGTTCTGATTTCCTGGGCTGAGTTTTTTTACCCAAATAAATTTTAGATGGCATAGAATCAAACCTCTTCACTAACCTCCTAGTGAACTTTGCATAAGTAGAGATGTTTACACTTTTCAATGAAGAAGACTCAAATAACCACCAGGCATATGCTTTACCTTGGAGGTGTAGCACTGCTACCCTTATGGCTTCTTATTCAGAAACTTGATGTAGTTGAAAGTATGTGTCCAGCTTCTCTACCCAAGACTTGGCTGAGCTCTCAAGTGACCCATCAAAAGTAGGTAGGAAAGTTCTACCCAAGGTGTGCTGCATGCACCCTCTTCTCCTCATAGTTCTACTAGATCTTCTTTCTTCTTTGAGTTGACAAAACTCTAGAAATCTTAGATGCTCTTTGAATCTTTGAGACTGAGATTCATATTCCCAGGGATAGTCACCAAGAGTCTCCTCCTTTGGTGTCTCTCCCTCTTCTCCTCCTCTTGCAAGGAATGTAGGAAAGCTACAGCATTGTAGATCAGATTGTGTGGCTGAATTCTCACACATATCAGATGAAGTAGTGGGGCTTCCTGCATGTGAAAACATCTTCAAGAGATTTGCTAGTCTTTCATTCCTCATTCCCCTGATTTCATTCTCTAGCTCATGCATAGTTCGGAACATAGTTTTTGAAAACTCTTTCCCTTTCAATCTTCCAGATGAAGGGTTTGGACCCTTGTCTTCTGTGTCTTCAGTGTAACTACTGTCGAGTCATAAGAAGGTATCTTTTGAACACCTAATTATCTCACATTAATTATCAATCCGGGAGCGTCTTTTTATTCCAATAGTGTACTCTGTCTGAGGCTTGAAATTGTCTAAGAGAAATGCTATGAATATGTAGTATAAAATAACAAAACCAATTCTTGAAAATAAACCTAATTACAGTGACATGAATGGAAAGATAAAACTACTTTAATCTTTGCAGAACATTGATTAGGGATGCAATAGCAGTAACTATTTCCCTTAGAAATCGATGCAAGATGACCAATCTGGGAATTTGGAAGCTAGAGCCTCTATCCTCTACAGTTGGAGATCTTATAACCATCAAACTGAAAGAAAATTCAATGAAAGCAACTTAAACAAAACGCAATTTAAAAAGGAACAACAACGTATAATTATAACAAATAGAAATGGAATAGCAATTACAATTCTAACACACTCAAAGCACTAAATTCCTATGCTTCGATTCTGTTGACGGCTTCTCACCACACAACCATGATTACAACAGATTACAAAATAAAGGAACAACAGTTCGAATCAGATATAAGTCAGTGCAGCGGAATAATAGAACAACAAATTATGCTTATGTAAAGAAACAGAACATCAGTGACTCTGTATTTGATCTGATCAACAATAAATCAATTCAAACATGAAACGCACTCCACACAATAGTAAATAAAGAATAGAATACAAAGAGCGAAGTAATTCCACTAGAGCCGGGCCCTTAGCGCCAGTGAAATACCGCTGGGCTAATTCAGAATTACGGAAAGTAAATGAAATGCGTGCTTTGTATTAAACCAACATAGAGTCTTACAGAAAGGTTTTCTCTCAAACAGAGAGTTAGTATAACAGAGAAAATGTAAAGTCTTTCAAATGAGTCCCAATAACAACAACGATCCGTCCCCCCGTCACTAAAGGACGTGGTTCTATATATCAATCCTTCGACGGACCAATCAAGAAATAAGATAAGTTTAAACAGCGATCCCTCAGGATCGAAAGATCCTGAGGGATTCGTTCCTTTGTGTTTTATTCATCGTTCTGTTTATGCTTATTGTGGCCGAGCTGCTTCCTGCGTTTTCTGGGCTATTCGTTCAGATCTCCTTGCCTTTGGCTGGATATGATTTGATGTTGATGGAGCAGCAGTTAGATTGTTCTCAGCCACGCCTTTGGTACAACTGTTCACCTCTCTGAATTCCTGTTTGTCAATCAAAAATAGCTTTTAGTCACCTTTTTGTATTAAACGTAAACCTTTCCAATTCTATTATAATTCCTATGATGAATTACCTTTCAAAGGGAAAACAGGAGTATATTTATGGTAAAGAATGAGTAAATGTACAATAATTTCATACCTCTTTCACTGCCCAACATACCCCCCTGCTTAATCATTTTCATGCCCTCATGAAAACTATAGTTCACATGGAGAGCATTCAAAGAATAAGCCAAGTAAGATTTGTCATCCACAAGCCTAAAACCATGGTGTGCAGCTAATTCCTCAAAAGTATGTTCTGTCTGTCCTTCAGGAAGTTCATAAATAGCTTTGTAATCCGAAGCAGGGTACCATACAATAGGGTTGCGAAATCTACATCCTAACCAATATGGTCCTTCTTTTAAATCAAGATGGCTATAGGTAATGAGATGGTATGCAGCTAACCCAAAGTTTCTATAATTAAATGGTTCCCTATTTTGCACATTCTGATTCGAGGTTCTCCACTGGACTTTGGCTGCTATGTAGGCTTGGTTCCTAATGGATGAAAAATAATCTGTTCCATTCAAAATGACTGATTTATGGACATGCCCCAAAATTCGGGTAACGCCTTCCCTTGTCATCAAGCATTTATTTCTAGTCCAAAATTGAAGTGGGTTCTGAGGTTCACTTCTGACCCATAGATCTAATCCATTTTCCTGTCTTTGAAAAGCGTTATAAGCTTTGAGCCATTTTAATTGGTTTATAGCAAAGGAAATGAATGCCTGAAACTGAACATCTCCAATAAAAGGGCTAGGGTTTGATTCACAATCATTTTCAAGTATTAGATTATGCAAATAAAACTCACATAATAAGCGTCGTACTTTGATCCCATAAATTTTGTAGCATGATATCAAATCATCTATTGTTTTTAGCTCTATGGATTTCCCTGGCCTAATTGCCTTGATCTTTAATTGTAAATATATTTCTAATAAAAATAGAGCATAGTTTTTGGCTGGGCACCTACAGGCTAAGACATCAGTATACAAGAAGTAGAGAGTGTCCATTCGAGTGTAAGCTAATTTTAGTTGGTTCATTACCTTATCAGCCTTTACCTCTACTTCCCGTCGTTTTTCATGAGCGTCAGCTTCTGCTTCCTGAATAATTTTCATTCGTTGCTGCAATTATTGATATCTTGTTCTTGGAATAGTATCTTCCTCCAATCTCTGTCTTTCTAATCGGGACTGTGTCAATTCTTCCTGAAGTCTGAGTAGTGTTGGCTCACTGAAAGTGTGCTGACTGCTAGATTGCCTATTTTCACTCAAAACCGGTTCCTCTGGAGCAACTTGTGTTGGAACAGCTGTTTGTTGCTCCACATCCTCATAATTAGGCTCAGGTATGGTTTCTTCTGTAACTTGAGGGTTCCTACTAGTAATTACTCTTCTCTTTTTCAAGCTTCATTTACTGGCAATGCTCCTTCTCTTAGGGGTTTTCTTGGGCATGTATTTCATTTTCAGAACCCTAATAGTCTGCCTGAGCTGTTCAACTAATTTATGAAGCTTTATTCGCTCCTTTCGGAGCTTCTCAATCTCAGCTGTTTCTTTCTTCTTTCTCAATGGAACAGTCATTCCTCTATCTGCACTCGTTTGTTCAATAGAATTTTGGCCCATATCAGCCATGTTTTCAGTAAAATCCTTTTGTTGTTCTTCCCCTTGGGGCTCCTCTTCTACATTCATATGCCCTTGGCTCAATTCTCTTGTAATCACATTCTCAGTTGATTCTGCATTTTCCTGGGGGCTTCCAGGTTGGGATATTGGTTCAATGTACTCTTCCTCCTGTTCACGCCTCTCAGGAGAAGCAACCCTAACTTTGCTAGGGTTTGCTATTTCGTCCAGCTTTTCTGCAGTTGTTTCTTTGTCAATAACAAAGTGTTATGGAAGTTGATTAATATCTATATTGAGGTCCAAGGAGCTATGCGGCCGTGCATAATCACTCATATTGGCCAAAATTTTGGCCAATTGATCTTCCTATAAAGGACTTACGGTAACATTCTCAGGAAGCTCTGTTTCATCCTTATTGCTGCTATGATTGTCCTCATCCTCTGCACCGGTGTGGTAACTTCCTTCCTCTTCATCTGAATACCGAATTTCTCCCTCAACTTCTTCTTCTTCAGAATTTCCTTCGATTCCTTTTTCCTCTGCACTGGGTTGTTTTTCACTACTGGATTGGCAGCTTATTTCTTCTTCGTCCGAGTAGTGATTTTCTCCTTCCAATTGTTCATCCTCATCAGTCTGAGGGCTTACTTCCTCTAATTGATCTTCCTCGTCAGTGCGAGGGCTTACTCCCTCCAATTGTGGAGGTTGTTCCTCCTCTGAACTCTGCAATTCCAGGGGCTGGCTACTGCCTGGAAGTTCTTCCACCATCCTTCTAATTCGTTTTAACTGGTGGAACTGTCTATGAGTAGAAGGCTCAGCAATTGAGCCGACCATCCTTTTCCGTCTTAAATCGGGTAGGGCCAACCCTCCATCCATAGAGAATATTAATTCTTCGCAGCTGGTCTGTTGCTGGGCGAGGCTATGACTAAATATTAAATGAATTAAACAATGGTGGCTGACCACCATATCTGCATGCTAGGCTTTTCTTATACTACGAGCAATATCATGCAATAAAGAATTTAAAAATGCAGGCAAATTAATGGTGCATTTCTGTTTTAATACGGCTAGTAGCTTAAGGTGGCAAGGTTTTACCACATCCTTCCTTCCGTCGCACGTTATGTAAGCCTGCACAATTTTGGCTAACTCTGTCCATGGCTCTCCTAGTGACGCTGGCTGGACTCCTCTACCTTTGATGACTAATGTCTGTCCGTCGTCTTGAAAATTTTTTATGGCCTCCTGAATCCTAATCTTCTTCTGAATCCAGATAGTTCCTTGAGCGGGAATGCCAGACACTTTTGCAATTATTTCATCGGATACAGCTATCCGCCTCCTGCTGACCATGGAGGATCCCTCCTGCAGGTTTAGTAAGAATTTAGTGGCCACTGCTTCATGGGGTTGCTGCATTCTCATGAAATATGTAGTCCATCCCAGTCTTTCTAAAATTTCTCGTGCAGCATCAGATATGATCAGCACTTGAGGTTCACTGCGAATTGGCTGTCCTCCCATATTTGCGCTCTGTTAGCTTCTCAACACTCAGTAATCACAATGGAACAGCACAACACAGTTCGTCAAAAATTTGTTATTTTCTAAAATACATGGGTTTGGTTCGAGGAAATCTTCGAGTTTGATTTGCATGCAGACATCCGCGCCCCCCGAATGAATGAAAGGTCGTCCTCGACCGTCAATTGAGAATAACATGTGTGGCACAGCAACAGTACAGCAGTAAAAAGCGGCCGAAATTATTATACGTTCAATCAAATTGCAGCAAATATTGAAATCAATGCATGTAATAAATCATTAATAAATATAAAATCGTTTTGTAATGATTCAAATACAAGGAAAAGGGATAGCATATGATAACCATAAGTATAATTGCATTATTTACCATTTTGGATTAATATGATCGACTTATAATGATTTTCATGTGTAATAGGTTCGGAGGTAAAGGTAAGGGGTTCATATTTTCTTTTGAAATTAAATAAGGATATAGGAAAAAGGGTTAAATATAACTATTGATGTGTATAAGTGAGACTCCAATACCATCAGCAGAGCTCTGCTGCCCATAGGTGTCCATAACCTTGACAGAGTTTCTTTCTTACCCACGGAACCATTGTCCTTTATGTATGTTGAGGAAGTGCTTTTTATTGATTATCATGACGGAGGCCATTGTGCTAGCTTGGTGACTAGATAAATCACAATGCCATTCACCGGGAAGAAGTGAAAGGTGGGCAGTCCGGCTCGTGATGAGACCTCCTGTTCCAAGGACTTCTTGATTTTTCAATTTGTCTGTTGGACCATTTCCCTGGTTTGGTGGCCATAATGGGAATGCCACTTCACTGCCTTCCCTATGATCATGGTAGGTTGGCTCTTAGTGAGACCCCCTATCCTCCATCTGCAAAATCATTATTAATGAAAAATATATTTTTTTCTTTCGTTTAGAAACAACATATTTCCTCAGTTAAACATAAGGGATGGCTCAACACTCCTTAAGAGTAGGCATGGTGGAAGAAGTCTGAACATCTCAATAGAAAGGAATATACCCTTATTCTTATTCCATAGATAAACATCAAAGAAAATTATAGTATGTGGGAAAGAACCAATCATGATAAAGATAGTCGATCGGATTAATTCGATGGTAATAAGATAACAAAGTTATGTTATCGATCATGCCCCTTTTTCTTTCTTTCTTATCATTACTAAACAATTTTTGTGAAAAGATGACGATTTCTTTTGATTTGTTGATTACAGTAAGCTTTAATTTGTAT
The DNA here is from genome assembly GCA_034641835.2 of Pinus albicaulis. NCBI lineage: Eukaryota > Viridiplantae > Streptophyta > Pinopsida > Pinales > Pinaceae > Pinus > Pinus albicaulis. The sequence continues at coordinate 248,161,660 of CM076573.1, read as the reverse complement.
GATTGTATGTAAATGATGTATTTGCCTTCAGAAAAATAATCAAAAATCCAACATGTTGGTTTAAAACAAAAATAATCCACACAAAAAGTGTTGTTCCTTTTAAAATGAACATCAAAAACAATCTACGAAACTGTTGTTCCTTTCAAAAGGAACAGCAAGAAAAACTCTGCGGAACTGCTGCTCCTTTCAAAAGGAACAGCAGAGTGTTGTTCCTTTGGAAAGGAACAGCAAAAACAATCTGCAGAAGTGTTGTTCCTTTGGAAAGGAACAGCAAGAAAATACTTCTGCGGAACTGTTGTTCCTTTCAAAAGGAACAGCAGAATGATGTTCATTTGGAAAGGAACAGAAAAACAACGAAATGAATAGAAATTTTTTTTTCTTTTTCAAAGAAATCAAATTTCATGATACAAACGATAAAAAGTAAAGAAGTAATATAAACCAAATGTCTGAAAACAATTTCCATAAAACAACAAGCGAAAAAAAAAAAAAAAAAACGAAAAATGCTTTATATACAATTTTTTTTAAAAAAGAAGTGATTTATCAAACTGGTGCCGAGGAGGATTTCTCCCCTTCAGCAAGAATTTCCATTATAGAATCTTCCCGAAACTATTGGTAAAAGGATTCCCGGGTAAGTGGTTTATGATATAATCATACTCGATGCCCATTTACCTTGAAGGAATGTCCAGATCCATCGATGGTAACTAATGTAACAGTGCCATTATCATGCACTTTCTATATTTCATAGGGTCCGAGCCATCGTGTCTGGAGTTTTCCTGGGAAATCCTGGAACCTGGAATCATATAGGAGTGCCCAATCTCCTTCATGGAAGATTTTTTCTTTGATATGGGCGTCATGCCATTTGGCTCTCTGTTGCTGGATTAATGTTGTGTGTTGAAGAGCAGAGAGCCTAATTTCATCCAGCTCGTTAATTTGCTGCAGTCTTTTAGCCTAGGCTTCATTCAAATCTAGACCCACCTTTTGAGTTGTGCTTAATGTTTGAATCTCGAATTCGATAGGAAATATGGGTTCCTTTCCAAATACCAATTGGTATGGTGAATATCCTGTGGTAGGTCTCCACGTTGTTCGATATGCCCACAATGCTTCTGGAAATCTGTAGGCCCAATCTTGTCTATGAGAGGCAACTTTTTTTGTTTATACAGATTCGATTACTTTGTTTGTGCTCTCTACCATTGGCCTGTGGGTGATATGGAGTTGTAATTATGTGCTGAATATGATAATTTTGCAATGTTTCAGCTAATTTGTTACCTATGAACTGTGGCCCTCCGTCTGTGATTATGTCTCTTGGGAGGCCATAGCGCACAAAAATTTGGAAAAGAAACTAAATTACAGAATCCTCTGTAGCTTTTGAAAGGGGTTCTACCTCAACCCATTTGGTAACATATTCAGTTGCAACTAGGATATATGTTTTTTGGTTTGATGGGGGGTTAATAGGACCAACGAAATCAAGGGCCCATCGTTCAAATGGTTCAATCACTAGTTGGGGATTCAGAGGCATTTCATCAGACTTCCCAGGTTGACCTGCCCTCTGGCAGCTATCACAGGCCTGTACAAATTTTTTAGCATCTTTAAAGATAGTAGGCCAATAGTAGTCTGTTCGTAAAACTTTATGGGCAGTTCTACGATCTGCAAAATGTCCGCCACACTGTCCATCATGGCATGCTCTCAAGATGTCAAATACCTCATCCTCCCTAACTCATCTCCTTATTTTCATATCTGCACCTGTATGAAATAGGTAACCTCCAATCCAGGAGAAACGGGTACTCCGATGTATTATTTTCTTATGTTCATTAAGGGACAGATGTTTGGGTAATTTACCTATTGCCAAATAGTTCGCTATATCATCATACCACGGTGTTCTGATAGTAACAACGAAGAGATGTTCATCCGGAAAGTGATCTTCAACTGCTTCTATATCTGTTGGCTTCGACATTATTGACAGAAAGTCAGCTATAGGGTTCTCTTTCCCAGGTCGATCTCTGATTGTGATATCGAATTCCTACAATAAAATTAACCATCTTGTCACTCTTCCATTTGTAACAGGTTTATTTTCTAAGAATTTAATGGCAGAGTGATCAGTATATAATACTACAGGATACCCAGTTATGTAATGTCTAAATTTGTTTATAGCATGAACTACAACTAAAAATTCTTTCTCAGTCACAGTATAATTTAATTCAGCAGGGGATAGATTTTTGCTAATGTAGTAAATTGCATATGGCTTCTTGTCTTCCTCCTGCCCAATTACTGCTCCAATTGTTGTGTCTGAGGCATCAGATGAGATTTGAAACGACAAATTCCAATTTGGGCCCCTCAGCACCAGGGCTGTTGAAACAAGCTTCTTCAGATCATTAAAGGCATTGTCACATTTATCTGTCCAAGTGAAATCAACATTTCCAGTCAGCGCATACAAAGGTGCAGCTATTTGAGAATAATGTTTTATAAATCTTCTATAATAACCAGAAAATCCAAGAAAGCTATGTACCTCTGTTTGTGTAGTAGGCGTAGGAATTAACAAGAGTATTTGAATTTTAGCCGGGTCTACTTGAATTCCAGCTGCTGAAATATAATGCCCTAATATAACTCCTTCGATCATCATCATAAGACATTTTTCGTTGCTTAAACAGAGCCTAGTGTCAATACATCTTCGCAGTACTTTTTCTAGGTTTTCCAATGCAGGCTCAAATTCATCCCCATAGGGTGTGAAATCATCCATATATACTTCGAGGCCTTCATTTATTAGGTCTGCAAAAATGATGAGAATTTCCCTTTGGAATGTAGCAGGGGCATTGCATAGGCCAAAAGGTAGGACTCGGTAGGAAAATGGCCCCCATGGACAGGTAAAAGTAGTTTTGTCTTGATCTTGAGGGGCAATCTGGATTTGATTGTACCCACTGAAGCCATCAAGGAAAGAAAAGAATTTCTTTCCCGCCAATGTGTCTAATACCTGGTCGATGAAAGGAAGGGGAAAGTGGTCTTTCTGTGTTTCTTTATTAAGTTCACGGTAATCTACACATATCCTCCACTTCCCATTCTTTTTTGGTACTACCACTAATGGAGAGACCCACTTGCTATCAGATATTGGGTATATGAAATTAACATCCAATAGTTTTTGTAATTCATCTTTGACAATGTCTTTAAGGTGAGGATTTAGTCTCCTTTGAGGTTGGAGAATGGGTCTTGCATCTTTTTCAATGTAAATGTGGTGAGTACACAATTGAGGATCAATTCCTTTAATGTCGGAGTAATCCCATGCAAAGGCTGCTTTGTATTTTCGTAATAGTTGGACCAATTTCTGTTCTTGTTCAGCAGTGAGATTATTATTAATATTTAGAGTTTTTCCCGGTTCGATTTCTACAACCTTGCTATTACTCATGGAAGTAGTAGGTATTGTTTGATCAGGAATGTCTTTGAAAGGATCTTCTCCTTCTTTATTATCGAATGCTGCTTTGATCATGTGACATTGCGAATGAGATCTAGTTTGGGACTTATTAATAAAATTATTAATGGTATCATCCTCTATTTGATCTTTAAAATCAAGAGCATTTTCTATGGTTAGAGGTGATCTCATATTTTCCATAAGGTATGATGCAGATGGTTTTCTTTTTGTGATTATTGATAGACTTGGCTAGGCTGGGGGATATAGGGCTAAATTATTAACATAATTTCCCCTTGTAATTGTCATGTTGCCTTGTCGGCATCCAATATAGGCATCAGAAGTTTCCAACCAAGGTCTACCTAGAATTAGCGAATGTCCATCTAGTCGATTCTTTGGATTGATAACCAGGAAGTCAGCAGGGTATTCCTAGGAATCTACATATACCATTACATCTTGTAGTATACCTTCTGGTTTGACTACCGATCGGTCAGCCAATTCCAACAAGGTTGTTGTTGGTTCTAATGATGTAATGCCAAGTTTTTGACAGGTGGTGGTGGTTAAAATGTTGATTGATGCCCCCAAATCAACAAAGGAATTTGGAAATGATTGACCATTGATCTGTACTGTCACTATAGGATTCCCTGGGTCTTCATATTTGATGGGTGTTTCCATTCCTAATAATAGATCAGATAAAGTACCGACTATGTGGACAGTAGGATTTGTTGTTTTTCTCCTCTTGGGCTTATTTATGCATAATTCCTTAATGTTTTTTGCATATATAGGAATATCTTGAATAGCTTGGAGGAGAGGGATTTTTATACATAATTTTTTTAATTCTCCCAGAAGATCAAAATTAGGTTATTCTAACATTCTAGGTATAATTAATCGTTCTGGGAATGGTGGAGAGGAAGTTGTTACTTTTTGTTGTTGATTTTGTTGTTTTTGTTGTTGCACTTCATTCTTATTTTTTTCTGTTTGTTTGTTCTATAGGTAACAGATCTTCAATATGATCATCATTGTTTCTCTCTATTTCGATTATACACCCAGACCTTAATTGAAGATCATTACACTCCCTCAGTTCAGTTTCTACTTCTGGGGGTTCCATGATTTGAACAGACTAAACTGGCCTATTGTTTGGGTTTGGGTTGGGCTGGGCTGGGAGTTGTGGTCTTAAATTGGTCTGGGGGTTTGGGTAAGGAGCTGGCAGTGTAGGTTGAGAGAGAGGAATTGATCCGGCTGGCTGATTTGAAGGTTTTTTCCAGTTTGACTGCCAGGGTTGAGAAGTAGAAGGGGACCATTGTGTAGGCCAGAATGGTGGATAAAAAGGAAAATTAGGCCAGTTATTTTGATTTGTTTGATTGGGCCAAGATGTGGGGGGAAATCGTTGTTGTGACCAATTAAGGAAAGATGGTTGATTCTGCCACATCCCACTGTATTTTTGGGCATTATATTGAGGAGGTTGAAAAGAAAATGGATCATTTTGCATACCTGATGGTCGTGGCTTCCATTGTCGACACTGGTTAAGTAGAAATAACACTTTTGATTCTTCTTCTGCCTCCTTATAAACTGCTTTTAGACCAGGGAGCGAAGGACATCCTTCTGTAGGGTGATATTTTGTGCAAATGGCACAGACTTTAATCACATCCAATGGGCATTCTTTGTGGCTGTGTTTTTCTCTACATCTAGGACAGAATATTGCCAAGTTCTGCTCTGCTTCTGCCTGTTTCTGTTTGGCTTGTATAATATCGAACTGTGTTGTTAGAGTCCCAAGTATGTTTGTCATAAAGTCTTCTAGCAGATTTCCAATCTCTGCACGAGTCACACCTTCATTGGAAGTTTTATTTTCTCTTGTAATTGTATCATGGTCTGCTGATTTCAACCTTGTATTGCCCCTCAAACACCTGATACACAAATCAACAATGTCAGGATAACTTTCCTGGTATATATCACCTTTTCCCATAAGGTTCAATGTTTCAACCCACTGATCTCTCATTCCCCTAATTAATGTAGTTTTCAAAACATTGTTAGGTAAGGGTGCGGATGCATAAGGGGATCTCTGAAGATTGTATTAGAATCGTTCCACATACTCTTCCAAGGTCTCACTTGGTTTTGCTGTCATTTGAAATATTTCATATTTTAATTCCCGAGACCTGCAATAATCTTGATATTTCTTTAAAAATGCAGCTTTCATGTGATCCCAAACGGTTATGACACCTCCACCTAATCCCATAAACCATCGTAAGGCTACCCCTTTTAATGTAGAAGGGAATAGTTTTAGTTTTTGGGCATTAGTGGTATAATCGTAGCCTCTACACAGCACATCAAACTCAAATAAAAACGCATCTGGGTCCTCTGATGTTAAGCCATGGAATGTAGGAATATGTTGAAGAGGAATAGCTTTCATGGGTGCATTAACTGCAGTATCTACTATGGGATATTGCAGTGTAGAGGTCTGCTATTGATTCTGGTTTTGGTTCTAGGCCATTTGATTGAAGATATGCCAATATCCCTCTGGGATTTCCAGGGAATTTCTAGGTTGACGAGTAGGGGCAGGAATAGTTTTGACAACACTCCCTTTATCTGGGATAATAATTTTTTCCTGTCGGCCTACTGTTTGAGGTGATTCAGGACCTTGGTTCTGAATAAGTTGAATAGCACTTCTCTTATCTGGGCTGCTGATTATCTGGGCAGTTTCAATAGGAGATTTCAAGTCTTTGATCTCTCCCGTTTCCCCTTCTCCTTCTCGGAGATTGCTGGAGTTCCCTTCCTAAAGGAAACTTATGCAAGGATTCTCAATTTCTTGGGAATCTTGCTCAATTCCCTCTGTTTGACTGTGTATCTCAGCGAAGGCTTCAGATGGTGATTCTGTAGCCTGAAGGGAACTAGTAGGCTGTCTAGAAGTAGTACTTTTAAATCCCACTGATGGCTGAGATTCAGTTCTTTTAAGGATTTCGTCAATAAAGGTCATGCACCCAAGGGTCACCGGTCCCTTAGGTTTTTCAGTTTTAGGAGGAATTTTGTTTCGCTTAGTTGATTTATTCATTCAAAGAAAACAAACCTTCATTCCTACCTAAAGAAATAAGCTTACTTACTTCTACTGTAAAGCGGGCTGCGAGCAAGTGTGTTTCTTGCCCAGTGCACAGGTTCTTACCTTCCGTCTTTAATACCCAATTCCTTGCAAGTAGAAGAAAATCATCTGTGCATTAATCCTTTAAAATGGCATACACTCTCCCTGGCAACGGCGCCAAAATGTCGAGTCATAAGAAGGTATCTTTTGAACACCTAATTATCTCACATTAATTATCAATCCGGGAGCGTCTTTTTATTCCAAGAGTGTACTCTATCTAAGGCTTGCAATTGTCTAAGAGCAATGCTATGAAGATGTAGTATAAAATAACAAAACCAATTCTTGAAAAGAAACCTAATTACAGTGACATGAATGGAAAGATAAAACTACTTTAATCTTTGCAGAACATCGATCAGGGATGCAGTAGCAGTAACTCTTTCCCTTAGAAATCGATGCAAGATGACCAATATGGGAATTTAGAAGCTAGAGCCTCTATCATCTACAGTTGGAGATCTTATAACCATCAAACTGAAAGCAAATTCAATGAAAGCAACTTAAACAAAACACAATTTAAAAAGGAACAACAGCGTATAATTATAACAAACAGAAATGGAACAGTAATGGAAATTGAATAGCAATTACAATTCTAACACACTCAAAGCACTAAATTCCTATGCTTCAATTCTGTCGACAGCTTCTCACCACACAACCATGATTACAACAGATTACAAACTAAAGGAACAATAGTTCGAATCAGATATAAGTCAGTGCAGTGGAATAATAGAACAACGAATTATGCTTATGTAAAGAAACGGAACAGCAGTGACTCTGTATTTGATCTGATCAACAATAAATCAATTCAAACATGAAACACACTCCACACAACAGTAAATAAATAATAGAATACAAAGAGCGAAGTAATTCCACTAGAGTCGGGCCCTTAGCGCCAGTGAAATACCGCTGGGCTAATTCAGAATTACGAAAAGTAAATGAAACGCATGCTTTGTATTAAACCAACATAGAGTCTTACAGAAAGGTTTTCTCTTAAATAGAGAGTTAATATAATAGAGAAAATGTAAATTCTTTCGAATGATTCCCAATAACAACAATGATCCATCCCCCCGTCACTAAAGGACGTGGTTGTATATATCAATCCTTCGACGGACCAATCAAGAAATAAGATAAGTTTAAACAGCGATCCCTCAGGATCGAAAGATCCTGAGGGATTCGTTCCTCTATGTTTTAGTCATCGTTCTGTTTATGATGATTGTGGCCGAGCTGCTTCCTGCCTTTTCTGGGCTATTCGTTCAGATCTCCTTGCCTTTGGCTGGATATGATTCGATGCTGATGGAGCAGCAGTTAGATTGTTCTCAGCCACGCCTTTGGTACAACTGTTCACCTCTCCGAATTCCTGTTTTTCAATCAAAAATAGCTTTTAGTCACCTTTTTGTATTAAACGTAAACCTTTCCAATTCTATTATAATTCCTATGATGAATTACCTTTCAAAGGGCAAACAGGAGTATATTTATGGTAAAGAATGAGTAAATGTACAATAATTTCATACCTCTTTCACTGCCCAACAACTGCACTTCTTCATTAGTATTTTCTTTCCATGAAAATACATATTGGCTCTTCAATAAGTAAAGCACAAGCTGTGCCAAGATTGATGCTCTAATACCACTGTAATATCCCCAAATTGGGATTGCTAGCAAGGCATGCCTGAAAAACGAATTTTTCAGGAATGGATGCTAAAACACTTGAAATCAGCCCTTGGATCCCTTAGATCTGATAATGTAAGACCTAAATCCAAGAGAATATCAGAAAGAAATCTTTCTAGGTGGGTTAAACAGATCTCCCACACCTAGTAAAGCTAGGAAATTGCCCAAAGAAGGGACTGCAACACTATGTGACAAAAATGTCTAGAAAATAATGCAGTTAACCAAATATATGCAGGAGGAAAATATGGAGGCTCACTATTATTTTTTATAACATAAAACCAGAGTTATATTGAAGCCCTTTCATTATAGAATAGAAAGAAATAGACTTTACATGAAGATTTGCTCAAAATAAGAGGCTGCAACCATATGATATGATTCTACAAGCTTCACAACGTTATTTTATTAGCTGAAAAGAGCTGTAAGTTACACTTTAGATCTATAGCATATATGTGTACAAAAATATAGATCTATATCATATCTGTACACTATAGAGTCTCCTCTTCAAAATCCCCTTGGGGTTTTCAACATAAAATGTAGTACATGGAGTAGATCTGAGATCTAATGCAGCTGATCTACAGAATGATTCAAAATTTCTGAAGAAAATACATCAGTAATTAGATAAGATCTAAATGGAACATGGATTAGATTTGTAATCCATGGATCACCACAGTGAAGGGTAGATTCCCAACACTAGAGATCTCACGTCCTTGAAGTGCCAAAAGACCCTGCAACTTTCTCCTTTCAAATAATGTAATTCTGGAAGATGGACTACATTTTAGGCTCTAGAGCATGATGTGGCCTGATGTCAAGATCTGAAAATGAGCTCTCCTCATCCAATACTCTCTTGCCAGGGGGATAGAAGGCTTTCCCCTAAAAACAGGGACTAGAATGGCTTAGATCTGAATAGATCTAGCCTCCACTTGTTGTAGCTTACAAAGACAACCAAACCCTCAATAGGATCTGCATTGTGGTTGGAAGAATAGCTTGGCCAAATTCCTGATAGTGGTCAAGAAATGCAAGACTCCTCCAAGAGCTGCTCTAGTAAGGAGGTGGGATTCCCGCTCAAGAACACCCAAGTGCTAAGCAGCACTATTCTCATATAAACAGCTAGAGAATGAGAAGTGTCTAAGTAGAAAATTCTTTCAGAAATAATATTATCAACAACCCCTATCATGTTGTCCTCCTCCTCCTCAAATAAGATGGAATACTTGCCAAACCCTAAACCATCTCAATGATTTAGCTGCATTCACATGATTAGCCTCCAACTAAAATTGCACGGGGTGTCTTGGTGGTTCAATGTATCTAGACAACACAATTGATTTTTTCTAGTTGACCCAGTCAAATGACTTAATCCCTTTCACACATAAGAGTGTTTTTTTGAAGCAGCCCAGATTTAGCCTTGTCCTCATGGGCATGGATTTATTTTGCTGTGTATAAATTTGAATAATAGCTTAATTATTCACCGAGATTATCCTGATTACACACTATTTAAGCTTCATGCATAATACATAACCTCTTCTACAATTGATCATCAATATGTGGAAATAGAAGCAGTCGCATGCGCACATTAAAACATAATCAAATACACATATAACACAATATGTAATGGGGAAAGATTATAGCTGAAAACCCCCAACTATCTGTATATTATAATGATAGAGAATATGTAACAATACATAGCACAAAGCTCCTCATAGCTCTCGGCACTATCTCACATGCTACACACAAACTAGCACGGAAGATGAACAAGTCACAGGTTCAAATCTCCTCCACAAGTCTGCCTACCTCTACTGCGCAATCCAAGATGAGAATGAATGAGATCCAAGTTCAAATCCCACTAGCTTATACTGCGCAATCCTCATTGGCAATCTCAATCAATGTGTGTGCAAATCTCATGCACAAGTATATTCACAACTGATAGTCACACTCACCCTTTCACCCACCTCTAACACTGGTCTCCACTGAACTATCCATGCATTGCAGTTAACTGATGTATTCTTTAGTTTATTTATGAGTTAATAATTAGTGAATTAATTAATAATTAATTCACACCACTCATCACTAGTGTATTTATCAGTTAGATAAATACAACACTAGTTCAACTAAGTTAAATAGGAACAAACTTCCACCAGCTGTCTCATCAACTCCACCAAACTCTGTCACATGAGTTCTAACTGAAGTCCTCCATGCAATAGCTCCACTAAACCCTAGGAATTGCGTAATTCCTTCTATCAGCTGCATGTGCCACTTCTAGGCATCAAACTGAAGTGCTCCAAGAGAATAAGATAATGTTTAGAGTCTAAATATTATTAAGAGCTAATAATATTTGACATCCCTATTTTTAGACTGGCAATCTAAAAATAGATTCCACTCAATATGTCTAAAAATAGAAGTCCATCTATTTTTTCCAACTTGACCAACCATCCACAAATAGCATCCTGCAACTCATAGAATATGATCGACATGTATAAAAATAGACATAGTCTAAAAATAGAATTTGCGACAAAAATCACCTGTCTGGCCCCCACCTAGTTTTGGTGATCACTTTCCAACTAGGATCGGGAAAGATGTTTCAGGATGCCTCCTTCACTATTTCTTATTGCAATCTTCAACACTCCCTCTCGCGGAGGAGGCGTATTTGCATAGAGGAGAGTCCATGCATTAAGCCTGTATTCACAAGCGCCATGCAACTCCATGCATCTACTACGCAACTCCTGCGAAAATGAATAGGCTCCAAACAACTCAATCATTGATGCATCTATCATCAAAGTCTTCGACTTCTGCTGGGCCCAATTGCACATGTCATTAGGAACCACTGCGCTGTTGAACTCTTGCACCCATGCACTCTGCACTTGCTGTCAACTCTGAACCGCGCTCCAGTATCCGACACTGTCACTTTGATCTGCCTGCATCAATCCAACTGATCATGCTACTGCTGCTCTGTGGGCTCCTCATAGCCAGGTTCAATTCATGAGATCCACACAATATCAATGAATCCTGCACAGAAATATCCTCTTGGGATTACTCATGCATGTCGCCCCACCTCTCACCTGGTGGTATAGTTGCATGCACTCCCTCTGCCCATCTGGCTCAAAATTTCTCTGCATGAGTGGTTTCTCCCACTCCATGATCCTCATCTTGTGGCTGCTCCACATCCAGAGGTTCAATCTTACTTGCATGCAAATCTTGCTCCCTCTCAAGCATCAATTGCATGTCTTTCTTGCACTTCCCAACAGTAGGAAGCTCCGTAGACATCCCATCTACTTCAAGTTTGTAGAGATTCTTTGCTTGAATCCCAACCTTCTTGACTTGTCCCGTTGCCTTGTGCCGAAGGAAAACTTTTCCTTCACTGAAGACAACTTCATACCCTTTATCCTATAGCATTGCGATTGAGATTAAATTCTTCTTTAAACCTGGAACATGCACTACATCTTGTAAAAGAATGAGTTTACCTGACTCCCTCTAAAAGGTTATGGTACCAATGTCAGTCGCATTGTATCGTCCATTGTCACCCAACTCAACATGAAACTGGAGATCTTTCTCCACCAAGTCACTGAAAAGATTCACATCTCCCGTCATGTGAAAGGAAGCGCCACTATCAAAATACCACCCCGATCCTAATGCACTAGACACCATGCATGCGATCAATGAGAATTCCGGCTCAAATTGTGAGGCAAGAGCCTCACGGTAGCCAGCTCCGGTAGCACCTTGTTCTTCTTCTTCTGTGGAACAATTAAGTGGCGTAATTCCCATACTCGTAACGGTAGAAAACACTTCACTTTGGACATGTCACGCTCTTTACCATCCACAGGGTTGAGAGAAGCCTTCTCCTTGCCCTTCCCCTTCCCTGCTTTGGCAGCCAAAGCGCAATCCTCTTCATCAGATGCCTTTGATGAAGATCCATCCCTGGTACTCTGCCTTATCTCCTCTTGCACAAGATCCGACCAAAGTCGCTCCCATACTGGCAATTTTTCCCGACCATTGATAGAGTCCTGATATGAGTGCCAACTCTTCGGAAGCCCAAGGAGAGCCAAGATCACCAATTCCTCATCATCCACACTAACTCCTACACTCTCAAGATCATCCCTGCAGTGGACAAAATTTGTTAAGTATACCAGAATAGTGTCATTCTTCTCCATCTTTATTTTCCTGAGTTTATCCTTGAGCGCCAACTTCCTCTAGTCGCACTTGCTTTGGAATAAATATGTCAAGGCTTTCCACATCAATTATGGAGAAGATTTACCATGCAGGCTGGATACAATGTGATCCTTCACGCCCTCCAACAGAATCCTTCGACATTTTGCTGTCTTCTTTTGCCAAGCCTCAACTTGAGCAGCATCAGTAGGCTTTGGGACTTCAGCATCTATGAACTCTTTCAACCCGTTGTCATCTAACACCGCCTCCATCCTGTCCTTCCATGTAATATAATTCAAGTTTCCCTCAAGGGCATACTCCAATCGCAATCCGTTGAAAGACATTTTGACTTCGACACCAAGAAAACACTGCTGCAAATTCGAATTCCACCAGCTCAAAACTCAACCGCTTCTGATCTGTGAGAACAAAGTATTTCTAGCACAGAGATCGACTGTAGGGGCATTTATTGGATATATCACCTTTCAAAGAAAGGATGGATCCAAAAAGGCTACAGCATAAACTACGGACTGCTGTCTCTAGAAATAAATTATAATCTTGTAATAGATAGATGATCAATTTCGCTCAGATACCATGTAGAAATTTGAATAACTGTTAAATTATTCACCGAGATTATCCTGATCACACACTATTTGGGCTTCATGCATAATACATAACCTCTTCTACTATTGATCATCAATTTGCGGAAATTAAACAATCGCATGCGCACATTAAAACCATAAACAATCACACATATAAACACAGTATTTATGGGAAAGCTTAAAGCTGAAAACCCCAAACTATCTATATATTATAATGATAGAGATCATGTAAAAATACATAGCACAAATCTCCTCACAAGCTCTCAGCACTATCTCACATGCTACAGACTACACAAGCTCAGATACGAACAAGTCACGGAGTTCAAATCTCCTCCCCCATTTCTTTGCCTCTCTGCCCATGATCCTCATTGGCAATCTCAATCAATATGTGTGCAAATCTCATGCACAGCTATAGTCACAACTGATAGTAGACTCACCCTTTCACCCACCTCTAACACTAGTCTCCACTGAACTGTCCATGCACTGAGTTAACTGATGTATTATTTAGTTGATTTATGAGTTAATAATTATTGAATTAATTAATAATTAATTCACACCACTCATTACTAGTGTATTTATCAATTAGACTAAATACAACTAGTTCAACCAAGTTAAACTGAACACAACTCCATCAATTGTCTCATCAACTCCACCAAACTCTACCACATGAGTTCTAACTGAAGTCAACCATGCAATAGCTCAACTAACCCTTAGGAATAGCGTAATTCCTTCTTTCAACTGCATGTGCCACATCCGTAGCTCGAACTGAAGTGCTCCAAGAGAATAAGATAATGTTTAGAGTCCAAATATTATTAAGAGCTAATAATATTCGACATATCTATTTTTAGACTGGCAATCTAAAAATAGATTCCGCCCAATATGTCAAAAAATAGAAATCCATCTATTTTTCCAACTTGATCAACCATCCACAAATAGCATCCCACAACTTATAGAACACGATCCATATGTCTAAAAATAGACTTTGCAACAAAAATCACCTGTGTGGTCCCCACCTAGTTTAGGTGATCATCCAGCTAGGATCAAGAAAGATGTTTCGGGATGCCTCCTTAACTGTTCTTGTTGCAATCTTCAACATCTTTATTTTAGGAGTTTAATTTATCCTCCTTTAAAATATTATTCTTGCAAAAAGAAAATTAAAACAAAATAGTATATTCCTATTATCTTGGGCTAATTAGGAATATTACAATCTTGATGACCTCATGCATGACTTGTAAGATTTTCTAATTATACAGCTAATAGTTATCTTCCCTTTAACCCCAATATCAATTGGGCCTTCCTTAGAACTGACATGCAACAACTATTTATAGTGAATTATCAGTTATCTAACTGACTCAGTGCATGTGAATTATATAAGATTTAATTCACTGGACCTATCACTAGCTTATATCTCTGTTAGAACTAGTTAAACTGATTTTAACTCAAATACTTGAGTTAACTAATTACAACTCACAATTAACTCAAACGGGGCTCCTAAAAAGTAGGAAACACCCTACATGCCTATAATTTGACCTCAGACTTGAATTTACTTAACTAACTAAATATTACTGACTCAATTAACTCATACAATTTGTAATAAGATGTGGAATTACAATTTACTTCTAATTTAATTAAGGGAAAATTAAATTAGAAGGCCCCTTGGGGTGCCATTATTGTTTCCATCTCAAGACTCCCTCTAAATAAGAAATGGACTGTCTACTACCCCGATCATGTCTATTTGGAATTCAAAATTACTTCTTGACAGTGCCTTCATTAAGATGTATGCATCTTGCTTCTTTTTTGGGAATGCTCTAATGACATAATTTGCCTCTACACACAATCTCTAAGATCGTGATACAGGATAATGGATTTGGACCTATCATGAAAAATTTGGATTAACCAGAGAGTTTGATGCAACTTTCATTGTCACAATAAATCACCATCGGATTCTCTGTGCGACAGAAAACCGGCAAGTATCTTCCTCATCTAGATATGGTCTCACATGTTGCACGACTAGCCACAATGTAATCTACCTCTTTTGAGATAGTGCAATTGATATTTATTTCCTTTTGTACTAGGAAATTTTTTTGATCTATCTAAAGATTCCCCCGTGATGTGCTCTTTCTGTTGGATGGACTCCCCGCCCAATATGCATCGATGAAGCCTTGAAGCTTCACTCCCTTTGTCCGTCTGTACCATAGCCCATACTCTGTAGTGCCTCTGAGATATCTCAACACATGCTTTCTTGCCTTCCAAAAGAGCTTGGTAGGCTTAACCATAGCTTGACTAAGCTGGTTAACTGCATAGCATATGTCTAGTCGTGTGTTCACCAAATACATGAGTGAACCCACAAGCTACTTGTAAACAGTAGCATCCACTACTTCGCCTGAAGTAGCATCCTCCTTCCTCCAGTTTCCTGCTAGAGAAGTCTTCAGGGGTTTGCTTCCCTCCATGTGGAACTTCCTGAGGATCTCGTTGCCCTGAGATACAAATAGCTACCCATCTCTTTGCCATATTTCCAATCCCAGGAAATAGTGCAAGTGCCCCATGTCCTTCATCTCAAATTCTCTTGTAAGATCCTCTTTGCAAGACTTGATGAGTTGCTCATAGCTTGTCAATATAAGATCATCGACATAAAGTACAATAATCAAAAGCTTACTATCTACCACAATATGATAAAGGTTCACATCTGCTTCACTCTTGATGAAGCCCAACCCGGTGAAATAGCTGTCGATCCTGGTGTACCAAGCACGGGTGCTTGCTTCAGCCCATACAGTGCTCTCTTGAGTCTGCACACATGCGACTCCCTGTCTAAGGTCTCAAAACCTTCTGGCTACTCAATGTACACCTCTTCCTCAATCACCCCATTGAGGAAGGTTGTTTTTACATCCATCTGATGTATCTTCCATACCATCTACGCTGAGAGTGCAAGGATGGATCTGATTGATGAGTACCTTGTGACTGGTGCAAAAGTCTCATCATAATCAATCCCCTCCACCTAAGAGAACCCTCTAGCCACAAATTTGGCCTTGTGCTTCTCCACACTCCCATATGCTCCCTGCTTCACCTTGTAGACCCACTTGGATCCTACAACTGACTTCCCCACTGGTCTTGGGACAACTTCCCATGCACTATTTCTGATAATGGAGTCATACTCCTCAACCATTGAATCAACCCAAACTAGCTACTGCACTGCTTCCTCGAAAGAGGATGGTTCTATCTCTATACCTTCACTCATAAGAGCCATGTATCTGGTATATCGGTAGTGTACCTCTCTAGGTAAGTTCTCTACCTCTGATTTGGCGTGTGGGCACTCCCACATTCTCTCTAGAATCAAGCACACACCTGTCAGCCTCTGGATGTCTCAGAGATGTCTTTGCATGAGTGGGTGCTTCCACTCTCTGCACCTCTTCCTAAGAGCCTTCACCTTCTTACCCATGTATTTCTTGACAAGTTATTTGAACTCACAAAATTTTGAGAACGTCTGATCTTTCTTCTACATGAATAAAATACAACACTTGCGTGAAAAATAATCTACAAAAATCACATAATACCTGTGTTTTGTTGTGGAGGGTGTCAATAATGGTCCACGCACATCTAAGTGAACTCTTTCAAGGATCACCTTCACTCGGCTATTCTTATCATGAAAGGTTGATTTGGTGTACTTCCCAAATTTACACCCTTTGCATGTATCTCGTTGCTCAATTGAACCCTTGGGAAGTCCTGTAGAAATATGTTGCATGATCTTCAAAGTGCCATGGTGTAGATGACCCAATATTCTATGCCATAACTCATTGATGTCTCATCTCTACACCTTCTCTGCTTTCGTGCTCAAGGTAGAACAATATTCTACATGGAATTTGTAGAGGTTCTTTACTTGAATCCCAATCTTCTTCACTTTTCCCATGGCTTTGTGATGAAGGAATTCTTTCCCTTTGCTAAATATCACATGATCATAGCCACAGTCTTCCAACATAGCAACTGAAACTAAATTTTTAATTAAACCAAGAACATACATGACATATTTTAATGTGAGAGGAGTACTAGACTCCCTCTAAAGTTCATGTACCTGCTTTGGTAGTGCTATACCTCTTGTTATCTCCCATATTTGTGTGTACGGAGATCCTTCTCTCAATCTCTTGAATAATTTTTTTTACTGGTCATATGGAATGAAGCTCCACTATCTAAGTACCACACGAAACCCTCATCGATGACACCATACATGCGATGAGGAGTGAAATCCAACTCGAACTATGAAAAAATTGCTTCACCTATCGCTCCTCCACAGTACTTCTTGTTGGTATTATTTTGTAGACACTTTGTAGCATAGTTTCCAACACCATGACAATGAATGTTTTTTACCTTTGACAAGTCCCACTTCTTTCTTGCCTACCCAGAATATGATTTGGAATGGGACACCTTCCCTTTTCCTTTTATTCTTCTTTACAGCCAAGGCACAATTATCCTCATCATCAGTATTTGATGAGGATCCATCTCTGGTGTTCTGTCGAATCTCTTCTTGTACCAAGTTGGACCACAATCGCTCCCACTCTGGTAGCTTCTCCCTCCCATTAACTGAGTCCTGGTAGCTATGCCAGCTCTTGGGAAGGCCTAGAAGTGATAGGCCCACAAAATCATTCTGGGAAACTATTACTCCAACACTTCCAACCTCATCTTGACAATGAGTGATATTCGTTAGGTATTTTGGAATCATGTTGCCCTTCTCCATCTTGATATTTTTGAGCTTGTCCTTCAGCGCCAACTTCCTGTGGTCACTGACATTATGAAATTGATATGTTAAGGTCATCCTCATAGCATATGTTGTTTCCTTTCCATGTATGTTTGAGATAGTATGATATATAACTCCTTCTCATAATATCCTTCTCGCCTTTTCTACATTCTTCTTCCATAGATCAAGAAGTTGAGCATCTGATACTGTCAGCTCAAGAATATCATTGTTTATGAATTCATTCATTCCATTATCCTGGAGCACTATCTCCATCATATCCTTCCATGCTATGTAATTTGAATTTCCCTCAAGGGCATATTCAAGTCTCAAGCCAGTGAAAGACATCGTGATCAACTACTAGTCTTGAAGAATAAATTTGCAAATTCGATGTACCTGTTCAAAAAAAAAAATATGGTTCTCCTCTTCTATTGTGATTCCTTCTCTGATACATGTAGAAATATCTAAATATATTCAACTTATCTTCTAATGTACTAAAACAAAATATTGAATCAATTATACAAATTGTAGAAATCAATTTCAATCGCACAATCACATAAACAAGTAAGAAAGAGAAATATCAATTGCACAACACAAGATGTATTTGGGGAAAACCTCAAAGAAAAAACCCTCTATTTGTATATTTCATAAAGTCAAGAACATGAAACAATACAATGCTATTTCCCTTCCTAAGAAACCTTTGCACTCTGATGACTATCTCACTCTGATCCTACTCTGATCTAAGCAAGTTTGGTCTAATATTTAACCACTTGATTTCCTCTTCCTGACCAACCTTTCTCATGGATTTCTGGGCTAATTTATCCCATATTAATTAAGAAATTCCCATCATTATATTACACAATACATCCAAGTCATCCTGCTGATCTCATACATGGCCTGTACAATTTTCTAATTATACAACTGATATTTATATTCCCTTTAACCCCAATCTCAATTGGGGCTTCCTTAGAACTGACATGCAACAACTATTTATAGTGAATTATCAGTTATCTAATCTATCATTGCATGTGAATTAAATCATATTTATTTCACTGGACCTATCACTAGCTCGTCTCTTAGTTAGAACTAGTTAAACTGAGTCAAAAAATTATAATAAATCAACCAGGGCTCCTAAAAAGTAGGAGACACTCTACATGCCTCTAATTTTACCTCCAAATCGAATTGAATGAGCTAACTAAATCTTACTCAATTAAATCGTACAAACTGTCATAAGATGTGGAATTACAATTTATGTCTAATTTAATTAAGGGAAAATAAACTAGAAGCCCCCTTGGGGTTCCATTCTTATTTCCATTTCAACAAATACGAATATGTGGAAGTCCAAGAGTCATATATGGAAAAAAGAGCCACATGGATAAGTCTAAAGGTCACATGTAGAAGTCTAAAAGTCATGCTAAAATTCAAAAGTCATTTGGAATTCCAAAGGTTATTTAGAAGTCCAAAGGTCATTTGAAGTTGAAAAGTCACATGAGAAGTTCAAGAGTTATGGGGATATGAAGAGTCATGCCTCTAGCTAGAAAAGAAGCCTCATTACTAAAAAAAGGACTTTTCAACTTGGCTTCTCCCACGAGGCATTAGAGAGATAGAGATATTCCTTTTGGAGATAAATTAGTGGCTCTAATGCTCTACTATTGAGATAGTGGTGTTCATTTTACTCATGTATCTTGGAACTTTTTCTTAATGCTTGAAGCCTACTGGGCCAACACATTTTCATGCATAGATCATGGATGTTTTAAGAATATTCTTTGAATGTTTTCATTTTATGTTGGCATTCTCATGCATTAGATAAAATGAACTATTTCGGTGGCTTTGGTGCTTATCTTATTGAAAGTATGTTGTGATGGTTATAATGATTACTGCATCTACGTGAACTATTTACCTTGATGGCTAACGATTCTTCCTCACTTATGTGTGTGTGTGTGCGTGTCTTTACTAGAATAGTACTATTAATTTTCTTTTAGAGACTCACTTTTGTTTCCTTGCAGTGAAAAAACCTTGATACATTTGCAATTGAACATTTCACACAGAACATTTTCTTTCTCATTCAAAAGCACATGCGCACTACTCCCTTATGATAATTGCGCAAGCCAAGGAAAATACTCAAGTAAATGGTGACCATGCCATATTCGGGATGGGACTCCTATACCAAATGGTGTGAGGTCTAATGGGGAATTCATATTGGGGAGATCCCCTGTATGTTGGTGGGATACAACACTGTCAACAATACACAAGATGGATCTTGTTAAGAATGTTGAGAACATAATTATTTTTGCTAAAGTAGATGATTGTTTTTCCCTCAGGGGCATCTCTGATAGAAAATGGAAAGCATGATACATATTCCCCCATGCACTAGGAATAATTGAGTGTTAACAACACTACTGGTGGAGGTGCTGACATGGTAATTTTGTCTTCAACCATATTGAGAAACTACAACTATCACAAAGTATGACACTTCCTAATGTGAAACAATGTTGACATCAAACATCAAGGGTGTCAATGAAATCAATGGGAAATGATGAATCTAATTATTCCATCTAAGGTTGAAATTAAATGGGAATGGAGACCAAGATACTACTCCTTTCCTGGACAGTGAGATTTGGCGTAAACAGGAAGGAAGACACGACCGTTTGGAAAAGAGGTTTTACACGACATCGACTTGATACTTGATATATATACATAACCATGGAATGGTGACAAAGGCATGGTGTTTGAGGTTGACATATTAATAAGGAGATTTTAAACTTCCCAAGGTTGGAGCAATTGTGCAAGTGGTGGCAGTTAAAGAAAATTTAAGTATGGAAGTCCTTGGAGTCGAGAGGATATATAGGGGTTGAAAAATGGTTTCTTTAACTAGGAAACTTGGATCTGCACCAATATGATATTTTAGATAGAATTGGTAAAGGCATGCAACATGAAATCAAAATTTAATGGAATAGTTATAAAAACAATTTCTCCAACCAAGGACGACTGCGGATTGTCACGGTGTAGTAGGTATGAAAATGAGTGAGGTTCTTTCTTCCAAAAGGAATCTTTGTACACTTTAGAAAATAATGTAAATGAGGTTTGGGATGTAAAACCATGAAGACAAGTGCCCCAATGTGTGATAGATTGGTGATGGTGTAGGAGAATTATTGCAAAGAGTGGGGGCCCTATTGGTTTGTATTAGTGTGGGAAAAATGAATGGGGGTAGATTGTGAAAATGGCCTACTACATTGTGGAGGAATGATAATCCAAGTTTAATGTGATGGTACATTCGTGATGATCAATCATATGGATGTTTAGGAATATATATGGTTAGTAAGAAATGATCCCAGAATAAGGAATGTGTCCGTGGTTCAATTCATGTAAACTAACTATTCATGGATGAGAAGTGCCAACATAGATGGTAGTAATGCCAAGGGCGCTACTATATGGGGCAATCCATGGAGGTGGAAATTCACCAACCTATACGAGCTTTCACCTATTGCAAGAGGAAGGTGTGGGTGAACATAGTTGGAATGTGGGGACACTATGGTGATCTTAGGGGTAGTGAACTATGTTATGCAATTTCTTTGAGGATATTCTTATCATGACAGTTAGGAAATGATACCTTGGGTGTGATTTTGTTTCCTTGTAGCCAGGGGGCCATGGAAATCGAGAAAATGTATCATAAAATCATGAGCTAGATACCACAGTTGAAAGTATCACAAATATACAAAATATTGAAAATGAATATCTAACAAGAAAAAATGAAAACATGGTACACCTGAGGAAAAGTATGAGAGTCATGAGGACAATAGGGGTGAAAATTTAGTATGTTAAGCTAAGGTTGGTGATGAGAAATGTGTAGTATGTTGATCTCAAAGGTGAAATGGTGTTATAAATTAAGCTCATTGGCTCCCATATGATCTACATAAATTTCTAAAGGAGTGCATAGAAAAGTGGGATGGGGCCCATAATGGCACTTCATTCTACATTGGTGAGATGTCAATCATTGATTTTTCAAGTGTTCCAGGTGTCTTTTTGAGTCTTCCAGAGACCTCGGTAATCTCATGCTTATGGATAGGTGAGTTTTGAGTACTTACACATTGTCATTTTTAGCACTATCTTAGGGTTAGTATACAGTACAAGGCTGTATGTAATTTTTTAATGTTATGGGGCACACAAATGCATGAGAGACTCAAGGGAAGTCGCAGTGATCACATGGATGGGGAACACACAATTAGGTGATGGCCGTGACTATAAATTTCATAGGTACACATATGGTTGTGCAACTGGGGTGACCACATTCGCAACGACCTATGTGACTGTGAGTTCGTAAAACATGTGGTGTGTCATGTTTAGGTGGCGAATAGTTGAAAATACATTTTTGTGATTGTTCAAGTTCTAGTCATGCAAAAACCTACACATGTAGGGTTACTAAAACCATGATGATGCAAAAAATAGTTGCGTAGCATCCCATACACTCACATGAGATACAATTGCATGAACCAACATGATTGTTGGAGGTATAGTTGGGGGGTGAGACTAAACTTGATTTTTGGTATGTTTTTTCTTTATTGACTAACTCATTGTCCATGAAAATAGTATTGATGGTGCTTTAAGTAGAGGGAGCATAATTATATGGATATTTGAGATGTGGTACACGATATCCCACAACTGTGGTTGGCTCTAACCAGGTGGGTCCTATTGAAGTACTTCAATTTCCCCATGATTCAGTCATAGGATGAGATCTTATGACTCCTATTGAATCTGTGGAAAACAGGCTAGGGTTTATTTTAGGTCCAAGGGGATGAGATGTGGATATTTATTTCCTAAATGTGATGTAGTTGCAAGGGAAATAAGTGCTTGTTATTCTCTATGGCTAGAGATATTTTTGAAGGAGTGGTTAGGGAAGCATTACACAAATAGAGCATTGGAGGAGGATTGGTAAGGATTTCAATGATACATGATGTGGGGGTTCGAGTTGTGGTGGATATGATCATGATGGGATGGATCCTCATTGCATTACTATTTGATAACTTGACATGCTATATTGGGTGCATAGGGGAGCCTTCTGTGAATGGGAACACTTTCTACATGGGATCTTGGTGTCTTATTTGAACCAAGCAATAGGGGGGAAACTAGAGTATTTAACATTTGGTGTTCTCCTCTAAACCTTCTTTTTTGAGAAATACTTTTTGTTGTGAACAAAAATTATGGTGCTTGTGATCCCTCCCCATTTTTTGTAGATCATGAAATGGGGAAAGCTCATGATACATGAGGGGTAGGAGGTGGGAAGGTTCTTGATCGAGATGGTATATCAATGGTGGCTCTCAATTCCACAAATTCTTGGAGTTCCCCTACATAGGGATGTATTTCCGGGGTGATTTGGATATGCCTTTTCCCCCAGGCAAGAGGTGGTTTCCCTCAGGTATGTGTTGTGTTTTAATATGGATGTTTATTTTTTAATTTCACAGTCATATATATGATGATGTGAACATTTGATTTTTTTTTTTTTACAGATATGGGACCTCATAGTTAGGATTTTCCATCCATGCACAATTACCCTCAAGGAGGGGACCATGCATGAGGTCCAATGAGGATTAGGCGAGTACGCCAAACTAAGTGTAATATTCCCAAATGGGAGAAGAAGGAATTTAGTGCATAAACATGGAAATAACAGTGAAGATCAATGCATAAATATAAGAGACCAATATGGAGCTATTATATTAGTCATAACAACAGAAAGCATGTACAAAATAATGGGGCCCAGAATATACAACAAGAACCAACAAGCCTCCAACAGATAAATCTCCTCAATAATGTGGTGCTGCTACTATACAATAATGTCGGAAGACTGTTACAACGCAGTCATAAGAGCACTGCTACAGAAAATGAACATGAAAAGGATATAATGGATGATATATGCCTCAAGAGATAATATACAATGAATATCAAGGCTCTATACAACCTCCAACAAAGAACCCAAGAGGGTTTTCCTAAATATACCAAAATACAAGATGTGAACCAAAGCCCTAGGGCTAAAGATTCACTACAACAGCACAACTAGAAATACGTGGCTGATATGATATGGAAAATAATATAGCCTCCTCCAATAGACTCTCTAGATGAAAATTTGATCCCTTCTCTAGAAAAAATTCTCCCTATGTGGTGTACTGAAACCACCCCTGCAACTCCTCCCTAAAATAACATAGTCCAAGATAGAAACTGCATTGTAGGGGAAAATGATAATGTGGCCTGGTGCCAAATGTTGCAATAAGGCTCAAGGGCCTTCCTCACTATCCTCCCAATTGAATGAAACCTTTCTCCACTGAAAAATAGATCAGAAATCACCCAAATGTATTCTCCACGACTGCAACCTCCAACAAAGCACAACCCTATACAGAAACTGCGCTGTAGATGAAAGATAGACCTTGTCCTGATGCCAGATTGTGGAAATGTAGTGCAATCACTTATCCTGAGTAGGAACTCAAGGTCTCCCAAGGATGAATATAGGATTCCCGCTCAGGAACACCCTGTGCTAAACAGCACTACGGTCTTAGCTAAACAACTGAAGAGAGCAAACAAGTCTTAATAGAACATATCAAAATAATAATCTCAAAACATGTCCTCTATGGCTGCCATCCCCTTCCTTATATAAGTGGTGAGCTTCCTCACCCTTGGCCCCACTCATTAAAGCCACTACTTCCATGCATGGAGTCTCCCTCCAAAACTACACTGTCCCACAATGAATGCCACTCCTCCATGACAACGTTGTTGATTTGGTCAAAGTTGACCTAGTCTACATGCTCCATCCCCTTTTCACACATAAGGGTGCTTTATCAGGCCACTAAAGTGATCTCCTTTCATATTTAGCAGTGATTTTATTCCTACTAAGGAGATATATGGATCTCCATACCCTCTTATTCAGAAAATTAAGAAGCAAAAGAAAAAATTAATATTCCAACTAGCTCATGGCTAATTGGAAATATTACAATCCTCCCCTCCCAAATGTTTCTTTTCCTCAAGCAACTGTAAAAGTGAGTGATGCAACTCTTCTCCCCTTCCTTGGTGACACCTCCATGTGATAAGTTTTCCTCCTATACCAAGTTTCTCCCAATCAATATCTCCATGAAATGCTCCTCCCAAGCTCTCATGAGATGCAAATGACTCATCCCACAGGGAAGTAAAAGACCCAATGAAGAAATCAATGTTTTCCCAATGTTCTCCCTGAAACATGAAGCATAAGAAACATGGAGAATCTCTCTCCCAAAGGGCATGTTCAATCCTCTCATCCTTCTTCCATTCATTCCCATAATAAGGATAATAACATCATCAATGTATGGGATCAAAACTGAGGACATATAAGCTTCCATATGAAATAATGGAGGTGGATCATAGTCCCACATGTGGAACTAGTGCAGTATATCTCCTTACTGCCTCAGATAATGATATGGTAAGTGTTTTCCCCACCACTTACTTTCTGCCATAGTCTTCTTAAAATTTTTGAGAAGGTGAGTAACGTTTGGTGCCTTTGGTGCACACCTGGAATAATATGTCATCTCCCTATATCCTCCTAGGGAGTGGCCATGCTCAACATTGTTTATGGCCCAAAGTTGACCATGAATTTTATAAGGAAGAATGCTCCCACTTGGAGCAATGACCTTCACATGTATGGTAAAGGAATGAAAATATTCATCATACAAATCATTATGCATACACACATGATCCTTACCTTATGCTTTGTTCACACAAATGAAGTGGTCCATAGATAGATCCCCTCTCATTCCCAAAGAGTCAAGAGGTGGTTGTGATAACTCCATCAAAGAGTTATGTATCTCCTCCATCTCCACATGTTCCATGCATCTCCTCAAATTCTAATATATCTCCTCTTCAAATCCTTCCCAAGTGTATCTCTCCATGATTGTATGGCATGCTCTCATGGAATAAGTGTGGCTAAAGAGAAAATCTTCATGTGTTGCTTGTGGTAACTTCCCCTTGAGCTTGGATGCTCTAGATGTTGCTTGTGGTAACTTCTCCTTGAGCTTGGATGCTCTAGATAAGAAGATCCTACTATGGTAGTAGATGACCTCATCTCTGACTGAATATCCCTCCTTTAGTAGTTGGTCATCAAGTACCATGCAAGTAAAAATATCCTTGGAATAATCCACCAACAACTGGGATTTCCAATATGGATCTATCCTCCATAGTGATAGCGCTGATGATCTATCATATAAAGCATATGTCATGTGGTTGCTCTCTTCTTTGACATCCTATGCCAAAGTCACATACCAAAGGGTTTTTATCCTCCCTCTATTGCTCCTTTCTCAGCGCAAGATCTGAGGTGAGAGTGGGTAATGATGATGTTCGGAGAATGTGTAATATTCATAAATTAGCATGCAGCTAATTGGAATATTAATTTTTCTCTTGTCATTTAGTTAGATGAATAAATGGGTAGGGAAGCCCATAAATCACTTTAGTAGGCATAACATCCATCTTAATGTGAAAAGGGATAAAATTTATAGCTAGATTAAGCACCCTCATGTTTGAACAGGGGCTAATGCATGTGGACAAGGTCAAGTTTGACCAAGTCAACAATGCTGGAATGGAGGGAGTGGATCATCATTAAGAGAAAGTGCAGTGTGAATGGGAGGAAGACTCCATGATGGTGGAAACCCTAATGAATGGGACCCAAGGTGAGAAGGCTCACATTGTTTATAAGGAAGGCAAGAACACATAGTGAGTTATGTTATTGATTATTGATTTTGTGGTTTGCATGACTTCTTGCATTCTTCAGCTGTTTAGTTGAGCTTGAAGTGTTGTTTAGCACAGGGTGTTCCTGAGTAGGGATCCCATCTCTTCCATTGAGGTATCCTCTTGGAAGATTATTGTACCATAATTTCCACACATCTGGAATTCTGGCCAAGCTTCAGTCTTCAACTACAGCGCAGTTTCTGTAGAGTATTGTGTTGTGTTGCAGGTTGTTGCAGCGGAGGGTTAAGAAACCCACTTTCTGAGCTATTTTTTAGAGGAGGAAGCATTCTTCTCTTTGGGAGATCAACAAGGGAGGTTCTTCAAATTTATTTCACATCTTGGCACGACGCCAACCTATTCACATCATCTACAGTGCAGATTCCCTCTTTGACTGCGTTATTTAAGTGAGTATTTGCAGTGGAGGTTTAAGTGCCTGATTTGAAGGGAGAGATCGTCAGTGTTAGGATTATACTTTCACGTGAAGGATCAATTAGAGGAGATATATTAATTATATATATCATATACAACCATATTCATCTATTTATTCAATAGCAACTACTATTTAGCCATAGGGCTTCATTCCGACATTTTGGTATTTTGGGTATTTCCGGAAACCCTTCCTAGGTTCTCTTGGAAAGGTGTTTAGGAGTCTAAATATTCACTCCCATCATTTTTTGAGCTATATAACAATAGATGTATATTGATCTATATTTTTACAGTATTTTATGCCCTAAAACTGTGGTGTCATGGCTCATGGCACTTGTATAGCAACATTTCTCATGTATTAGCATATTTTCCTATTGGAGGCTTGTTTCCCATTGCTTGAGTGACTTGATCCTCAAGATCTTGTGATTGAATGTTTACTGGTGTATTTAATAAAACCAATGTACATTTGTCTCATGTAATGGTGTATTAATTTATTCACTTCTCTTTCCATTATTGTGTTCACATATTGCTGCATTCCCCATTTGGGAATATTATAGAATGTCTCCCTCCTCCTTGAGTCTTCCCAAGACTCTCAGCGTTGTACCATGACCTCCCAATGTTCCCACTCCTCCTAGATCTATGAGTGGTGCAACATGTTGTGAGACATCTCTCACCAACTCATGATTAGGTGGCCTCCCAGGTGGTGTGACACAAAACAATAATGTCTCATGGGCCAGACTCATGTGCATAATAGATGGGACTATTAGGTCCTTTCTTCCACTAAGAAAATTGATCTCTATTTTTTGTGAAGGATATGTGTGCATGCCCCTAATCATATGATTTTTGCCACTTTTTATATCCACCCATTCCATCTACAAAGTCTCCCAATCTATGGTGACCTTCCCCAAAGTAATCAACCACTGCACACCCAATATCACATTGGTGTCAGGTATGTCAACCACAAAGAAGTGATCAGTCAATGTATATGTCCCCATGGTGACAGATAAATATGGAGCATAATGCATGCACTGCATAGTTCAAGCTCCTGGTACCAAAATAGAAAATCCCTCAAAATCATCAATGGGTATTGCCCTCCTTTGCACTAGTTGGGCATCAATAAAGTTGTGGGTAGCCCCACTGTCAATCAAAATAGAAACCCTATGATCCAAGATGGAACCTCGAACCCTAAAGGTCAAGTACTTGGGTACTCCTCTCAACGATGCAAGGGCCCCTCCAATTGGAACAAATGCTCCATTCCCACCTCCTAGTGGTGGTGGATCATCTCCTGCTATTCCAGCGCTATGACCTCCTTCTAGTTATTCTTATACATCCTCCTCATCATCTGAAAAGACCTTTATATAGTGTGCCTTTCCTGCTGCACGTCTATGTCTAGGTGCCCATGATTCTTGGAATGTGAAGAAAAGCTTCCTTCTCCTCAAATATCTTTTGACATCATCACTAAGAGGTACTTTTTTTTGTCTCTCCTTTGAAAAAGGAGCCTTCTCATATTTTACCTTTGATGGAAAAGTGGGCTTTTGCTAAAATTTTGCCTTTTCTTTTGGCAAGGCATATTGTAGATCTCTAGCCCTTTGGTCCGGACCTTAATGCAGCTCCTTTTCCGTTTATGATAGTGGCTCCGACTGGTTTAACTAGGTCCAGTTACCTCCTCCCTATCGCTATTGGTTTACGATATATCATTAACTACCAATAGACAGGGATATCAGATCAATTCTTCTTGCTGATCAGGCAAGAGAATGACCCTTAAGCTGATTTGGGTTCAGCCAAACCACAACTAAGACTTTGCCTCTTTGAGAAGAGGACTTAAAAGAATGTAAATTTAATCTAATTTCAAACTTATTCTATAATGCAAGCAAAAAGAAACTAATCTAAATCCTATCTCAATCAGGTAGATGAAAATCTAACCCAATTAAGAGCAAGATAATTAAGTGATGAGAATTAAAATATGTCCGGCTTTTAATTAATGTCAAACTAACGAATAAATTCAATTAGCTCACATTTGTGAGTACCAAAACACATTCTATTGAGACCATTTGACTAAAATAATAAATCAACAACACTCCGGAAGAAATTCACAAAAATGATATTGATTATCATATCAGTCAAACTAATAATTAAACAATAACATGTGGAAGAAATTCACAACACATTACTATTTAATAAATCAGTGTTATAAGACAGATTTCTGAGTAATGGTTACTCAGAAATCATAATTTAATTCATAAGAGCAGAGATACTTAACAATTTAAGACAAATTATCCATATCAACAGAAATGCCAAAACATGAATAAAATGAAACAACAATTTTATTAACATAAAAATGAAACTGGTATTTGATACATAAATGCCAAAAATACCAGTTAATTGAATCTGCTTCTCTGATCCTGGTCTCTAACAATACTTTACATTACTTGAATTTCTGCTTTCAGGACTAGAGCTGCAGAAATGCAAACTCTGCCCATCATGCATAATACAAGACATAAAGCATAAACCCTCAATAATGCTCAGATCTGAAACTTTCTCTCCTCCCCATCTACAACTCTAAATTCCTATAACAGAAATGCTTTTAGAAGTCTGGAATTACAGAGGAGAGCAACCCCTTTTTACATTTTGCAATCTGCAATTTATAATCTTCCCAAAACTATTTTTAGAAGAGAGTTTGTTTGAAGAAAAATCTGCCCAATCCAACTTTAATTGTTCAAAAATTCCAATATTTAATTGTTGGAGTCTTCTCATTGATTGAAATCTATTTCCTCAATATCTCTTCTACTGTTTTTCCTGCAAAAAGAAATTAAAAATCATTTAAGAAGCAAAAATAAAATCCAAATATTATTTCTATCATTAAATCAATCAATTCTATTTAAATAAATAAAAATGAAATTTGAGCTTCTTATTGATACTCTGTGATTTTAATTAATCAGATATTATTGATGCATGAATGCTGCCAATTAGAGGTGGACAAATGAAAATGAAAGAAAACAAAACTCGAGAAAATTGATTTTATTTTTGAAATTCAGACTTGATTTTCTGCCTGATTTTTGACCCAATAAATGATCAAATCTGTTATTGAAACTTCCTCAGAAATGTTCTCCTTGATTTTCTCTTTCCAATGAGCCATCCTGGGCCTCATTTGGCCAAGTAAAACTCAATTTATGAGCTTCCAAAGTTGATAAGTCAAATCTGATATAAATCTGGAAATTCAGTTGCTCCTCTTGACTCAATCGGATCGGAAGATTTGAACATTGACTTAATCGCATCGGAAGATTTGAACATTGACCTAATCGCATCGGAAGATTTGAACATTGACCTCATCGCATCGCATAAGTTCAATGTGACTCAATCGGATCGGAAGTAATGAGCTCAATCGCATCGGGGCTGACAAGCTTAATCGGATCGGAGGTAATGAGCTCAATCGCATCGGATGAAACTAATGAGCCTCAATCGCATCGGGAAAAATCATTGCATCGGGTTTTTTTTTTTTTTAAAGGATGTTCACATGAATATTTCCGATGCGATGTGTTTTATGCAAAAATTTAATTTAATTTTTTGTTTTTTTTATATATTTGCTTTTAATATAAAATTTTAATTTAATTAAATTAATTATATTTAATATAATAATTAATTTATTTAATTCAAAATTTTATGTTAAAAATTATTTTTTTGTTTTTTGATCTTATTTTAGAGATGTTAAATTAGACTACGAAAAAATGATGATTTACCTAAAACATCCATTTTGACAATTTGGATTTTTTCGAGATTAATAATTTATTTGAAAATTGGAAAATTGGAATAAATGACTGAAATCCCGATGCTTTATGATTTGGCCGTATAAGTAAAAATAAAAATTGTTAGTAATAATTAATCTAGGGGTTAGTATTTAAACTAAATGCATTATTAAAATCCGCATTTTTTTAACCCAAGCGACATAATTGATTAGACTTCAAAGGAGTGCTATTTACAAACCAGTTGACCAAATGAGACGAAACAAGCGTCAACAGGAAGCTTATAAAAAAAAAACGATTTCAACCAAGCAATCAAAACAAGAATCTAAAGAAAATGAAAAATTAACAAAATCCTAAGATAATTGACTTAATAAAATCATAAAAGGTGTTTAGATAAAAAATTTATAGACAGGGTCCCCATTATTTGATGTGAACAAGTTAAAAATGGGGGGTTGTTGTACCGTACAACAATTGGCGATTCACTGGAAGAAACAATTATCTCTGTTTGATAAAAATGAAATTTTCCTAAAATTAAAGTAAAAATAATTAAAGAAGAGAAAATTATTTTTGGAATGTTTGACTAGGTTCATTAATCTGAATAAAAACAACAATCATCTTACTGTAATTTTCTTGAAATTCCTCATAAATTAAAATATCTCATAACTCTATATCAGTCCTTAATTAGTTCTAGAGATAAAGCAGGGGTCACTTTACAGCCGAGCTTTTAAATTGTACTCATTTGTCACAGGTAGAGCCACTGCTGCCAGCAAACATCTATAGTCTCGACAGGGTTACCTTTTAATCATCAATGATTCAGAATCCTATCTATTTAAGAATTATTGACCTAGAGATAAATCCATTTATATATGCTTATTTTTTTTTTTATTATTCTTAAAAGCCATTGTCCTGGTTTGGTAGCCAGATAGTTGACAATGCCATTCACTGGTTATAATTGGACTGAACAAGCTGGCTCGTGATGAGACCCCTTGTCTTACAATTGTTTGAAATTATAAGCCATTACCCTGGTTTGTTTAGCAGTGTTGGTAATGTTAGCCTATTTTCCCCCTATGATCATGGTAAGCAGGCTCGTGATGAGACCTCTTATCTTTTAAGTTTTAAATATATTTTTGGATTACACTCTAGAAAAATAAAACTCTTTTTAAATAGGGAGAATCATTAACTCCTTAAGAGTTCAGAATGACAATTTCAGAGTTAAAAGTGCTTTGTTGTAAAGTGTCTTTACTTGGTTAAAAATAAATTTTCTTGACTGATAATAGAATCTTGAAAGATCTTAATAAAGTATTGAAATCTCAAAATAATTACAATTTTGATGAAAAAGAAATTTCTCAGATTTCACGATACTTCGTCAACTTTTCTTGTTTTGTAATCTCTTCCTTAAGTATGTCTACCTTTATAATAAGAAAAACAAATTTTGCTAAGAGATTTTAAGAAAAAGCTAATAGGAGACTATTAACAATTTTTCCTATGTATGCCAACCATTGTTAAGTAATAAAAAGCCTTCCATATAAAACATAACAAAGTTACCAAAATCAAAATTGAAAACCAAAGGAAAAGAATTCTTAAACTAAAGTGAGAAAATAAATCAGCAAACAAAATTAAAATGAAGCAAAAAAGTGGAAAAGAAAAAATCCAAGCTTTTGAAATACAAACTCTAACAAAAAAAAAATGTTTATACCAATGTCTCAACAACATGAAGTAAAATAAAATAATCATGTAATCATTTCTTCTTATGTCGAGATCCATAAAACTTATACCTTGCAAGGTTGTAAATGCTTTAGGTTTCAGATAGCAGTGATGATAAAATTCAGCCACAATGAAAAATTTTTGTTTGATGTCAATCTTGTCGTTTTCAAAGCATTATCTTAATCATTTTCTAATAAAAGAAATGCTTTAAAGAAATATATTAAAGGTTCAGAAACTTCCTAGTGTAGTTGTTTCAATGAAGACTATCGTTGCTTCTTGAAAATAAAACCAGGAAAAGAGCATAGGGCTTCCAAAATATGATTTGGCAGATGTTTGAAAGCTTTTATGAGGAGCTGAAGGTATCAATTTCTCCAATACTAGCTGACTTCTTCTTGTAGTTTGACATTAAAAATATGAAGAAGGCAAACTAACCAAAATTCTATAACCCAAAATCATTATTTATTTTATTTAATTTAAAGCAAGCAGTAAAATGTAAAAACGAAATGCTTTGTGTTCAAGGGAATTGAAATTAAAACAATCGCGAGAGCAGTGATGTGATTTTTATAATAATTGGTGATGAACGAAGAACGATAAGCGATGAACAATCGAAAATTAGTGAAAATCGATGAGCAATGAGCATTTGGCGATTAATAAAAAGCGATAGCGATAAGCAATTGGTGATGAATTATTGCATCACAATTTTTAAAATGAGCACACAAGGATGTATTCAATTTTCCTCCCGAGTTGCGATTTGCGATTAGACTTGTTGCATCGGAGGTCTTTCAAAATTAGTCCTTGACTAATTTAATAATTTGCGATTGCGATTTGAACTTCATCGCATCGGAGTTTTTGCAAATGGATATATCAAAATGAGGTTTCTCCGATTTGCGATTGCCGATTGGGTTGATCGCATCGAAACTTTTGAAATGAACGAATCAACTGTCATACAACTCTGCCGAAATGCGATTGCGATTAGACTTCATCGCATCGGAACTTTTAAAAAGTTGACCTTTTAATCAATTGTGATATGAACCAATTGTGGTATGACTTTACCAATTCGCGATTGCGATTAAATTTTTATCGCATTGGAGTTTTTGAATGGAAGAATTAACCTTATTCCTAATGCGATATGTGCGTTTGTTATCCATTTCATTGCATCAGAACTTTTGTAATGAAAAACAAACCTTTCAATTTATTCCAATGCGATATGTGATTTGATATTTTATGAAAAATTGAATGATGTAACACGTCATAGATCTTGCATCGGAAATATGAAAATCAAGTTGGAGAATTTCTGATATGAATCTTGCGATACTCTTTTTAATTTCAATTGGATTTTTTAAATGAATGAAAGCAAAGTTAAAGAATGCTGAAATTCTAATGAATCATAAAATAAAATTTCCCTGAACCTGTTGCAAATTTGAAATGGGTTTTCTGCTTACTTTATGTTTTGAAAAGAAATAAAGACCTGCAAATAAAACAGAACACAAATCAAAAATAAACTAAGAATAAAAAATGAACTAATAATGGATGAGAATAAAGTTGTAAATGCGTACCTGAAAGGAATTTGTCTGTAAATTTTACCTCATAAATCTTCAAATTCTTCCTTTGATTAAAATCATCTCATTATTTATTTTAAATCTAAGTGTGCAATCAGCCTGAATGAAATCAATCATTCATGTTCATAAAACATAAAATTTAACAGAAATAAATATAAAAATAGACTCTCCTTTTGAATTGAAACAACAATTTATTATCTCTGCGTATTCTGAATAACTTGAGAAGAATCCGTATTGTTATTGTGACTGTTCAATAATGTCTTTAGTGAATGAATATGATGCATATTGCAGCATCAAATAATAAACTAAAGATTAGAATGGGATAAAGCCACTAATTGTAAAAAAATATCAAAACAGATTTGAATGTGTGCACTCAGCAAAATTGACATCCTTAAGGTCAGCTTTAGCAAATTCCGAGGAAGATAATATGAACTTCATATGATTATCGTGAAAGGTTAGACTGACTACTAATGATTGAGTCGGAATTAAGCTTATCATAGACAATCATACATTTCATGGGATAATGAGATCATGAAGATCTTACATCTTCAACCTTTATTATATAAATTCCAAAAGAAAATCTTAGAAGGAAATCTCGAAATGAAGAAAAGTGGCTTTGAGGCGATCAATGCCAAGTGCAACCTCAATTGAATTTAATCAAGACATTATTCAAAATAAGCCGAGTAGAGGTATTGATGCAAGAAATTTAAAAAGGAAAGCAAGAATTAAAACTTTCTGATAAGGAGAAAATGTTTCAGTGAACATGCATGAGAAGGCTGATTGCTTTGTTTTATTTTTTAATCTACAAAACTGTTAAAACAAATTAACTATACAAAACAAACAAACAAAATTAATTCTACTCCTATTCTAACCATATACATGAAAATGACTAGGTATAGTCATATTTCCAGTGTAGCCATTTTTTCATTTTAATTGCTGCATGTATGTACAGTTCAAATGTTAGTAATAAAAATACAAATCTAACTAAACTGAAGAAAATAAATCTGAAATCAGAATGTACAGTTATTGTTAGCAACTTAATTAAAATCTCTTTCTCTTGAAATTTCCTTTCTAATTGGATATTAATTGGATCATAGAAATCTGGATGGATTTCTATTAAAAATTGGAAAATGTTCAAAGGAAGAGATAACAGGCCAAATTGTGAAGATGAGCTTTTAAATTCAAAGGGCTGGAAAGAATTGTTAGTATTATGTACAAATGGAAAATTATTAATTGAATTGAATTGTTGGCCAGATTGCAAAAATACATTCTCTTGTCGACATTGCCTTTGAAAAAATAGAAGCTTTTGATGAAACATTAGCATTGATTGAAATTGAAATATTAATATCTTTTGATGCTCATGATTATAATATGAAACTTCAATTTCCCAATCGGGCAATGCATCAATTGAGTGTTTGATAGTAAGGTGCTCAATATGCCAGCGAAAAGTGTGAAAATTTTGCAAAATAAAATCAAAAAATAAATCTAAATTTAAACAAAATAACTGTGAAAGAAAAACTAAAATGAAATCACTATTTTTACAACTAATGTTACAACACAATTGGGATCGTTTTGAAATAATTTCATTTTCACAAGGTTTGGCCAGAATTATGGAATTTGAGTAATTTTGAATCCCAACTTGTGAATTAGAAAATGAATTATGATTATGAGTAGGAATGAGAGCTTGATCACTATACGAATCATAAATTGGAAAGTTTTCTCGAATAATGAAATCATGAAGATAATTTGCTGCTCTAAAATGAGGATTGGTTGGGATAATTTCTAAATTGAAGCGTTCTTCATTCTCGGATGTTATTTGAATTTTATCATGAGGATTCTTTTGAGAAAAATTGAAATCAACATCCTCAATATCAGAGTAATCATCATAAATGACCTCACAAGATTCTCTAGAATTTCCTTCAATCTCATCCAATATATCCAAACAAGGAGGAACAAGAATTTCATGTTCATTAATGGCGAAAGAATGATCGTTAATTGCTTCTCTATCTTGATAAAAACTTAATAGTAATTCATTTAGATCAGCCTCTGTATTTTCTGAAATATCATTAATATCAAGAGGGGGGAAATTACCATTATTAAAAATATCAGGATAAAGGGAAAAATGTGAACCTGAAACAATGCATTTAAAACTGTCTCTGTTTGAGAACTCTTGTGCATTATGCCCATTATAAATCTCAGATTCTAAATCATTCCTTTGTATGCTCATGCTTTCTTGAAGAAGGCTACTTTGTTGTTGTGATTTCGGCATTTGCTCATCATGGAGGAATTCAGAAATTTGTACAACAGTTTGTATTTTATTATTTACTTCGATTGCTGCTTGTACTTGTTGATTTGCGATCTGATTTTCTGAATTGACCGCAGAGTAATTTTCAGATTCCAAAGAAGTTCTTTCTCCAAAATTGCTGTTGTTGTCTTCTTGCATTTGATTAGAAATATTTTCCAAGCTTTGTGAAACCACTTCATCACAATTTATTTGCACATCCAAATTGGGATTCTCATTTATATTGTAATGGGATGGAACAAAGCTTGAATTAATTTCATATGGATTGGGAATGGGTGGAAGAGAACAAATATATTCAAACCAATCTAATGATTCTTCTTCCGTAGGTTTATCTTTGTCTTTAAATCTTAAGCAATTTAAATGAAATCGAATATTAAAATCATTAACAGACTCATTTTCAAACCTTCGTAAATATTCAATTTCTTCACATACCTGTTCATAATCATAGCCGTCAAATTTACAAATGAAAATTGTAACAAATTGATCCCAGCTGTGGATTGAAGAAACTGGAAGAGTTCTACACCAAATTCTGGCTTTTGCCGCAAATGTGAGAGTAAAAATTCTGCATAAAATGCCTTCATCAATCCCTTGAAAATCATAATTTGAAACATTTTGAATAAATTGAAAGACATGATTAAAAGCAGAAGAATTTTTCTTACCATCAAACTTTACCTGAGACAAGAGTCTTACCACTTCGGGTGGAGTATTGGAATATGCACGTCCATGTATACAACTCCAAATTGGAAGTTTTAAATGAGCCATTGTAATAAAAATGAAATATTAGAATTCAAAGACTCCAAAGTAAAACAAATCTCAGGCCCTCCTTCTAGCGCCAAAAATGTTGAGGCCTCGAAAATCGCTGCAACAACATTGGGGGATAACCACCCGGTCCGGACCTTAATGCAGCTCCTTTTCCGTTTATGATAGTGGCTCCGACTGGTTTAACTAGGTCCAGTTACCTTCTCCCTATCGCTATTGGTTTACGATATATCATTAACTACCAATAGACAGGGATATCAGATCAATTCTTCTTGTTGATCAGGCAAGAGAATGACCCTTAAGCTGATTTGGGTTCAGCCAAACCATAACTAAGATTTTGCCTCTTTGAGAAGAGGACTTAAAAGAATGTAAATTTAATCTAATTGCAAACTTATTCTATAATGCAAGCAAAAAGAAACTAATCTAAATCCTATCTCAATCAGGTAGATGAAAATCTAACCCAATTAAGAGCAAGATAATTAAGTGATGAGAATTAAAATATGTTCGGCTTTTAATTAATGTCAAACTAATGAAGAAATTCAATTAGCTCACATTTGTGAGTACCAAAACACATTCTATTGAGACCATTTGACTAAAATAATAAATCAACAACACTCCGGAAGAAATTCACAAAAATTGATATCAATTATCATATCAGTCAAACTAATAATTAAACAATAACATGTGGAAGAAATTCACAACACATTACTATTTAATAAATCAGTGTTATAAGACAGATTTCTGAGTAATGGTTACTCAGAAATCAGATTTTAATTCATAAGAGCAGA
The DNA here is from genome assembly GCA_034641835.2 of Pinus albicaulis. Lineage (NCBI taxonomy): Eukaryota > Viridiplantae > Streptophyta > Pinopsida > Pinales > Pinaceae > Pinus > Pinus albicaulis. Next base: position 248,124,007 of record CM076573.1, on the reverse strand, counting down.
GATACTTAACAATTTGAGACAAATTATCCATATCAACAGAAATGCCAAAACATGAATAAAATGAAACAACAATTTTATTAAAATAAAAATGAAACTGGTATTTGATACAGAAATGCCAAAAATACCAGTTAATTGAATCTGCTTCTCTGATCCTGGTCTCTAACAGTACTTTACATTATTTGAATTTCTGCTTTGAAGACTAGCGCTGCAGAAATGCAAACTCTGCCCATCATGCATAATAAAAGACATAAAGCATAAACCCTCAATAATGTTCAGATCTGAAACTTTCTCTCCTCCCCATCTACAACTCTAAATTCCTATAACATAAATGCTTTTAGAAGTCTGGAATTGCAGAGGAGAGCAGCCCCATTTACATTTTGCAATCTGCAATTTATAATCTTCCCAAAACTATTTTTAGAAGAGAGTTTGTTTGAAGAAAAATCTGCCCAATCCAACTTTAATTGTTCAAAAATTCCAATATTTAATTGTTGGAGTCTTCTCATTGATTGAAATCTTTTTCCTCAATATCTCTTCTACTGTTTTTCCTGCAAAAAGAAATTAAAAATCATTTAAGAAGCAAAAATAAAATCAAAATATTATTTCTATCATTAAAACAAATCCAATCAAATTCTATTTAAATAAATAAAAATGAAATTTGAGCTTCTTATTGATACTCATAATGATTTTAATTAATCAAGGATATTATTGATGCATGAATCTGCAATTAGAAGAGGCTGGACAAATGAAAATGAAGAAAACAAAACTCGGAAAATTGATTTTATTTTTAGAAATTCGGAGCTTGATTTTCTGCCTGATTTTTGACCCAATAAATGATCAAATCTGTTATTGAAACCTCCTCAGAAATGTTCTCCTTGATTTTCTCTTTCCAATGAGCCGTTCTGGGCCTCATTTGGCCAAGTAAAACTCAATTTATGAGCTTCCAAAGTTGATAAGTCAAATCTGATATAAATCTGGAAATTCAGTTGCTCCTCTTGACTCAATCGGATCGGAAGATTTGAACATTGACTTAATCGCATCGGAAGAGTTGAACATTGACCTCATCGCATCGCATAAGTTCAATGTGACTCAATCGGATCGGAAGTAATGAGCTCAATCGCATCGGGGCTGACAAGCTTAATCGGATCGGAGGTAATGAGCTCAATCGCATCGGATGAAACTAATGAGCCTCAATCGCATCGGGAAAAATCATTGCATCGGGGTTTTTTTTTTTAAAAGGATGTTCACATGAATATTTCCGATGCGATGTGTTTTATGCAAAAATTTAATTTAATTTTTTGTTTTTTTATATATTTGTTTTTAATATAAAATTTTAATTTAATTAAATTAATTATATTTAATATAATAATTAATTTATTTAATTCAAAATTTTATGTTAAAAATTATTTTTTTGTTTTTTGATCTTATTTTAGAGATGTTAAATTAGACTATGAAAAAATGATGATTTACCTAAAACAACCATTTTGACAATTTGGATTTTTTCGAGATTAATAATTTATTTGAAAATTGGAAAATTGGAATAAATGACTGAAATCCCGATGCTTTATGATTTGGCCGTATAAGTAAAAATAAAAATTGTTAGTAATAATTAATCTAGGGGATTATTTAAAATAATTATTACTAAATCACGTTTTTAACCCAAGCATTTATAATTGATTAAACACAAAAGGTACTATTTACAAACTGATTATTAAATGAAGGCAAAAACAAAGAAAATCAACAGGAGGCTTATAAAGCGATTTCAACAAGCAATCAAACAAGAATAAAGAAAATGAAAAAATTAACAAAATACAAATGGTAAACATTAAAATCATAAAGTGTTGATAAAAAATTTATAAAAGGTCACAGCTATTTGATGTGAAACGGAAGTTAAAAATGGGGGTTGTTATGTAAGTACAACACAATGACATCTGAAGGGTAGTGAGCTTTATATTTAACCAACAACAGAAGAGGTTAACTAGCCACTTGACAAACATATGACCCTCACTTGATGAATAAATCAAGAATATAACAGAAAGTCATAAAATTAGAAATATAAGTTTTTGGATTACAGATTATTTTGATCTTAACCCTTCGCAATTTATGGATCTAAATCGTTTCTCTAACTATATGAGCTTCAAATAACAAATAAAATTGGCATGACTAATGAAAAGATTATGCAAAATACGATATTACTCTACTCGAGGTACATAGTTGCTATTTTAGTAGCCTCCATCAAATTACTTGATTCAATGAAGAAGTATTTGATTCTATATGATTGTGGTACATTTTGATGATTCATCAGTAGGTAAAAAAATCTACCCATAGTTTAGTGTAGATCATAAAGTTACATATGAATCCTCCACCTCCCATTTGTGATGTAGGAGTTATCCTGTTGTCCTTGAATGGAAAAATCATAGAAACTAAAATTGTCCCTTAAGATCTGAGTTGGACTCCTTATTCCATAAAACTGATCACTAAGGGGTTTCTTGTTCTTACAGCCCCTCCAGCTTTCCCCTTTCAGAAATGTAATACATTGTAGAAGCCAGGAAGCAGTTCTTCGTGGTTGATCCTCCGAGTGATGAGAAATTCTAGAGCCTTCACTGTAAAGGCTGCTGAAATCTGTTCTGTGTGCTGCCATCCTCATCTCACTATTTCTCTTTGGCTCCTCCACATGATTTGAAAGAATCTTAGGAAACTCCTTCTCCTCATCACTCTTGATAAAGGGGTTTTACCCTTGTTCTCTATCATCTACTGACATAATAATCATACTTCTAATTTCTTTGAGATACCTATTCTCTCTATCTATGAAGATCTTCTGCCAGTCTCTTCAACCCAAAACCTACAGGCAAAACCAGATTGTGCTATGATACCTCATAATATTCCCAAATAGGAAAGCAAGAATAAAATTTTCAACTTACTAGAAATAAGTGAAGGTCAATACATAAATACAAGAAAAATATGGATCATCATAACGATGAAAAAACAAAAATAATAGAACCCAACCTATAGAAAGAACCAACAGCATCCAATAGATAAATCTCACATCAATGAGGTCACGCTACTATATACAAAATGTGCAGAAGACTACTACCCAAGCACGGAATGGCAAGAGCTACTGCTATAGAAAATTAACAAAAAGATATAATAAACACTGCTACTTACCTCACAACATGAAAGTATCGACAGAATATCGAGCTCTTTCAAACCTCAAGAAAGAACCCAGAAGGTTTGAAATACACCAAAATACAAGACAGAACCAAATCTGATAAAGATTCACTGAAATACGGATGGAAAGATGACGAAGTATAATATGGAAAAATATATCCTAAATCTAATAGAATATCTAGATAAGTGGATCCCTTCTCTAGAAAACCTTCTCCGGAGGCTGATATGGCTGCCCCAACCATCGCTAAATGTGATACAATATAGAAACTATATTTGGCAAGGAAAATTATAATGCGGCACTGCGTGCCAAATGCTACAATAAGGCTCGAGGCCTTCCTCACTAACCTCGATGGAAGGAAACATTCCTCCAGCGAAGAAACGGTCCAAAAATCACACGAATGTATTCTCGACTACGCAGCTTTGCAACAAAGCACAACCCTTTGCGGAAACTATATTGTAGATGAAATGTAGACTTGGCATAATTATATATTGTGGAAATGTAGTCACAATCACTTCTCCTAAGTAGGCACTTGAGGTCCCAGGGATGAAGGTGGGATTTACGCGCAGGAACACACAGCCTTTAAACAACAATACGGTCTTAGCCAATAACTAAAGAAAACAAGTCTTAGACCATATCAAAAATAATAATATCAAAAAACATATAATCATGCTTCCATCCCTTATATAAGTGAGTGAGCTTCCTCAACGCCCCGGCCACTCATTGAAGCCACTACTTTTGTGTGAGTCCCCCTCCAAAAGCTGCATTGTCCCACAATGAATGCCCTCCTCCGCTGACAATGTTGTTGATTTGGTCAAAGTTGACCCGATCTACGTATGGGAACACCTTTTCACACATAAGGGTGCTTTATCGAAGCCACCCAAGTGATATCATTTCACATTTAGTAGTGATTTTATTCCTAATAAGGAAGTTTATGGGTCTCCCTTGCCTCCCAACTAAAGGAAAGTTAATAATAAAGGTAATAAGCCAACTAGCTCATGGCTAGTGGGAATATTACACTAAGGAGAGCTAGAGGGAGTGGGAGGAGGCCTAAGCAAATAAAAAATCTTGGGATATACTTGGTGAGATATCGGTAGAAAACCATCGAGGAAGGGATAGCAAATTCGCCAACATATGGTGACAATTTTTATGGGCCATCTTTGAAATTTGGTTAGGCTATGCTTAAGAGAAGGACTCACCCTTTGCTGCCGTCGGTAGTTGATTGTCAATCCAATATCTAGGTACAATTCGAAAGCCAGATTTTTTTTTACTTTTCAGATATTCCAAAATACATGATAGATGTTGCCATTGCATTAGTCTCTATGAGAAATTTCATTTGATGTAAGAATTTTCCCAATTTTGGATCCTAGAACTCACTTCTCTTTGTTTAGGTAAGTTTGATTGGAATATTCTTTTACCAAGTGGAACCCACGTGACATATCTCCATGTGGTTTATTGGTAGAACCTCTCAAACATCTAAAAGTTTGTGTGCATGTGGCATATATATATGTACACACCATGTATATATATATATATATATATATATATATATATATATATATATATATATATATATATATATATATTTACTGACATACATTTCTAAGAAATTAATCTCATAAGGTGTACCAAATACTTCATATGGTTCACAACTTAATATACCCAAACCATACCACAATATATTCCCAAAACAATTATATTTATTTTATTTATAAATAACAATATAACCCACCATCAACGATGCCATGGTGCATTCATATGGATATGTATATTTCACACTTCATATCACAACAATTATAAACATATAGAAACAAACCATGGTAATAGATGTGAGTGAAATAAAACTAATCATACCTCCCATCCCCACCATGGCCAAAACCATAAGAGAAACGGATATTATATATCGTTTTATGGTAAAATACCCATGGTTTTGTAGTGCACATTTATTTACGGAACCCTTGCATCATTCGTCGCCTTACGATTCCTACCAATGATGCAATGGTTCCCACGAGCCATGCCAATCGAACGATGAGCAAAGGGCTCACCTCCCTCTACTAATATCATAAGGGCCCCACGGGCGATATCTCCTTTCATCTTCAGGGAAACATCTAATGGACTAGGCTTATGCGGGGCCTTCCCCCTCAGCATTTTGAATCGGAGGCCCCTCAGAGTTTTGTTTTTTGATATCCACCGCCATCCCCACCATCCAATGTGTTATTTTTGTGGTAGTGGAGGTGGGACCGGTATCCTCCTGGTACTATAGTGTTCACCCTATTGAGATGGCACTAAATAAGATCTATGTGATACTCTTTGAAAGATATCTCCTTCGCAAATAGCTTATTCATATGAAAGTGTTTGGATTTATATTCCTATGATGAAATGGTACACTTGGTATTGAAAATTTTGATCATGATGATCTTTGCCAGATTACAAACTGCTGTAGTGATCTCTTTGATATAATTGCTTCAGCTTTCTTAATATTTTGGATAACATCTATTGTTTTTGAGATCTAGTTAACTCTGATAGTGATAATTTTAACACTTTATATGCATAGGACATGTTGGATCACTTATAGAAGTTTATATTTAATTATAGTAATGATAATTTTTGCTGCATTCATATGATGGCTGTAGAAAGGGATATATGCACTCTTTTGATTTATTGAATAACCTAACTTGATCACCTTATTCTTAATTAAGCATGGTAACCTTGATGATAGAGGTATATCTATGAGATTGATGTTCTAGATATATTACTACTGTGGCAATATAACATTGAGCATACTGAGCTGATAAGTTGACTTAAAGTAGAAAATATTACTTAGTATTCTGTAAAAATATTTGGGCCATGATTTCATGCAATACATTTCACTAATATTTCAAGTCCAACATGATAGAAAGATAAATGACATAGATGTTGAATACACATGATATATAATTGCAGTCCCAACATATTTACCATTTATTACTGACTCTAGTAGACATATTGGTAACATGAAGAAGATAGTACTATATTCTTCGTATGATTTATACCTGGGTATAAACATGTGGGTTATACGACATTGTTGATCTACAACATTAATGCAGGCCTCACTCACACAAAGGAAGGCCCATAGAAAATGAAGTGTGGGCATAATCTTTTATAATTACTGAAGTGTATATGCAGCATGTATGTGAGGATATGGGTAGAAATGTGAGAAAGATTCTTATATTTAGAACAAACTTATGTTTGCGAGTGACCAAGAAATTCATATGAGTATTTATTATGTTTGAAGTTTATTCTAAATTTGTGATTTAACCCAAATAACAGACAAATTATGTTTGGAACTTTGACAGGTATTACAACAGTAACAGACTTTGATGATTAAGATATCTTTCATTATAGATCACTTGACAGGGTGACTTAATGATTTAATACTTAACAGTTGATGATTTTTTCTAATATTATTCTAACAACATTTCATTACCTTCAACTCTCTTGTAGTATTTCTGTTAAGTTTTGTATTGACACTATGAATTTCTTTAAATAGTCATTGTGAATGGTATGAAGGTTGAACTTGCATGACTTAAATTTGATGTATTCACTTTCATATAGTGACAAAAATGTATTGAAAGTAACATTGTTCGATCTCAGACCCTGTTAAAGCAATGTACAAATGAAGTCGAAGACTTGATATGAGCTCTACACAATACGGTTGAAATTATTGATACTATGATATCAATATTTATGAATATAGTTTTGGTATCACTTCTAAATTATGATGAGTTGAATTTGTTGATACATCTTAGTTTATAACAGGTTGATTATGTTGGCTTGTTGAGCATTATGCTTGCGAAGAGCGTTACTTAAGCTCATTTCTGAGGTTGTCTAGAAGTTGACGAGTTATCTAACAAAGTTAGGACGATGAGCTCAAAGCATGTCCTTGTTTTTTATTATGGTTTTGGATTCACATCACAGATGGTCTACCCTTGGTAGGTAGTGACCTCAGAGCTAGTGGGGAAGATGGGTTCTGAATCTCAAAATAATGTATCATGGCATGATGAATAATTTCAAAAATTTGAGGAAAAATCTCTCTTGAAAAATATATTTTCAAAATGTCTTTGTGTAATGGAAATGTAAATCTTGAACTCTCGATTTAATTTCAAATGTTTTTGAACTTGAATTAGAATCTAAAAATTGATTATAGAAATGATCTTCCTTTTGGAACATCCATCTATATATGATGTGTATAGAACATGATTAAATTCATAGTTGAAGCTACTTAATTCAGAGTTTCCACCTAAACATCCTTTTAAATATCTACATGAAACATTCTATTTTAAAATATGAATCTTGTATCTATGATATGCCTACGAAATGTACGTAGTGTTTGGGATTATTATTGGTAGAAAAATTTGGATGCTTCCTTATACAGAATGCTCTTCGTATCTCTTGAATGAAAAATATAGAACGTGTTAGTATCCCGTGATTTGTTAGATTGATGAGATAAAATGCATGAGGTAACATCGGACCGATCTTTGGAGTCCTAGGACCTAGCCTTCTGTGGACTCGAGCTCTCTTATTTTTGTGCAAAGACCACCAAATCTTATTACTTTTGGGTTTGATTTTGAGCTGGTTATTCAAATTATAGTTTGTTTGTTGTAGGTTGGTAAATGATCAAGTAGAATAGATGGAATGAGGGCCCTGGTGGCTGGGCTATGTGGTCTACAAAAAGCCATGGAAGGTTCTGATGGATGGAATGGCAGGAAAAATCTGGCATGGTGATCGAATTTTAAAGTGTTTGTGTAGAAATGAAAATAAAACATAAAGTTTCTCAGAACTCATAAGTTGAGCCGAGGAAATCAAAGAATCTTACACGCACGTCTTAAAAACAAGAGGAGATTCAACACTATTTAGCACCAAGAAGTAATCAATATACAAGGTACACCAACTCTTTGATTCCATAAGAAAATAAACATTTAGGATAAACAATCCAATGAAATATAAGAACAAAAACTCATTTATTCCCAAACTGTCTTCAGGTTAAACTTCATTGAAAGACAAACAAACAAGCACAAATCAAAGAAGAGGAAATCCCTAAAAATCTTTAATCATAGCCATAAATATGTTGAAACAACTCTTGAGCATGGATGAAAGATATAAAATCAAGCTTCCTGTCTTTGGCCAGGAGACTTACCTAATAAATTAGTACTTAAAGAGAACATAATGAATGTTTAGTGATATCAAAACAATAGAGCTAATATAAATCATCTGTTTATCTACGTATTAAATAACATTAATATAAACATGTAACTTGGGTGGTCTGAGGAAAGTAAATTATAAAAATGGCTTTGAAGAAAAACATACGGAACAATGGAACAAAATGAAACTGGACTGTATGAAAAAAAAATTTTAATGATCTAAAATGGCCATCTCACAGTAACAGAAAGAATGAAAACACACAATGATACATAAGGAAAAAATAGGCAGATGACTTATCCCACTGTTAACAATGGGGATCTTACTGAGCTAAGCTTCACTTGATAAGAAAAACAAATGGAAAACTGTAAAAACTACAACATGGAAATTTCTCTTCAGAGCTCCAAAAACATATTGTTACTCACAGAGTCATTAAAACAACCATAAATCAATGAATCCTTAATTCTATATTTAAAAGAAAGGAGAAAACTAATAAAGTCTCCAGAATTCATTGGTACAATGAAATGTCACTTTTGTCATAGAACCTTGTGAGGCCAGGCACAAAATATCTAACATAAAATATCTTCATTCTTTTTGGTAAAAAACTAACATTGAACCCCAAAGCCTCCATCTTCTCAATTGTACAATGTATGACTTTTGACATCCAGCCTTGTAGAGATTTAAGGATGTATTTCACCAGCACAAACACTTTTGAACAGAAAAAACACGGTCCATACGGCCAATTTTGGTGGCCTTCGATATGTGATTAGCCAGTGATAGCGGATGGAAAGCAATAATTACTCCCCTTCAAATACCTTTTGTTTCTTTATTGAGCTCCATTAACTATAATTAAACTACAGGCTAGTCTAGGCGCAGATTTTAAAACTAAAAATGAAACAGAAGGGTGAAAAATAAAGATAATTTTTGGCATTTTGAGGTAAAAAATTCTCCAAATGCTCGGAAATTTGGTGAGCACTCTTATCACTAGATGTAAAATTCCAAAAGCACGATTTTTTTTCTACTAAGGGTGCTGAGATGAAGAAAGCACTGGTGCCGGGGGGTCTTTGCGCTTAGAGGCTCGAATTCACAAAAAAAAAAACAAATGTGTCAAAATTCTCTAAAATTTGGTGGATATGCTCCTCTGCCGGTTTTAGAGACTGTGAAAATCTGTGCCAAAAAATTCAGTTTGCCTCTTAGCCTTTTCCTCCTTTTAGATATTTTGGATCTTGGTTTGACACTTTTGGTTCCTTTTCTATGTGGTTTCTCTGAGCATAATGCTTGGTCATCTTCCTTTAAAGATCAAGATCCTTGTTAACTTTCTCCAATTTACCTAAGAAGTGTATGTTAGCTCTTTTATTAAAGCTCTTAGTCACTGTTGCTACTTCGTGGCCAACAACTCATCCGGAGGAGCTTCTATGCTAAGGGTAGAGTTCTTGTTCTCTTTGTTTTGTTCATCTTTTTCCTTCGTTCTTGGTCTACTCTGATACACCCTTCTTCATCTTTAATCTCCTCACTGGTGCCCCTGGAACTCTTCTAAGCTTTACTGTACTGCAAACTGTTTCAGACACGATGTGCTCTAGCCTCATAAATTACAATTTGTGCCCTAGCTACATGTCTCATCTCAAGGCACTCTGTTCCCTCTTAGCCCTATCTGTAGTTTTCTTGGGTCTTCAATTAGAATTTTTTGTTACGGATGAAGAAAGTTTAGAACCTTGCTTAATTCTCCTCATCTTATCCCTGAATGACCCCAACCTCTCAACCTCCAAAATGTTCTTACCCCTTTACCTTTTGTTTGCCTTTATACAGTGGTGGTTAAGGTAGATGTCATGGTCCCTTGCCTTTTAGAGGGCAACAAACACATGCTTACCCCCTCCTAATAATAATATTGATGAAGGTATAATTGTGGTCATTTTGGTTTCTTGATAATGGTACGCCTTGACCTGCGCATTTCCTCATTGATTTATCCTCTTATTTCACCCTGTCATCCACGCTTATTGTTTTGCCTCTGGTGTCCTTTTCCCCATCTCTGTCTGTGACTAGGAGGCCTCACTGTTTTAGCGTATTAAGGCTCACAGTGTCATCTTTGTCCCATCATTATTAGGAATGTCATTTATCATGAGTTTTCTTCATCAGCATCTCTGCACTATCTTCTTTTTTAGTCATTTCCTCTTATTTATCCACATGAAACATTCTCTAACAGGCCAGGTAAGGTTGAGCCACCTTCCTCACCCAGTCAAGTGCTTCATGACAACCTTCATTAAGGAGTGCATGCCTCTCTAGTAAGTGTGAAAAGGGAAAATGGTCTTGTGACCTTCTTTATTGCCTAGGTTTGATAAATGGCTCTGTAAGCTCTATGTCCAACACCCTCTTGAACACGCTGCCAGCATCGGGTATCCTGCCAAACACTAAATACGTATATAATATTTCAAAAATCACACCTGTAAGCTTGAATTGTTTGTGCTCTTGATTTACAAAAATGAATAACCTTGTAGAATCTGATTTTGAATTTTGCACTTATTTCAGCCTTTTCTGATTTAAACACCTGTTTGTATGTAGAAATCATGGGAGGAAAATAATCTCACTGTGTCTTGGGATTAAATACGACAAACATTTCCCCACCGCCGTGGTCTTTGGCCTCATAAAATTTGTGTATTCACTTCTCATGCTTCATTATTTATTCTTATGGTGATTAGTGTAGCTTTTAAGATAAACTTGACTGCCGTGAAAATAAGTGGGAAGAAATCTTAATATTCCTTTTGGGGATTTCGACATGTAGATTATGGGACGCTATACCGAAAATGCAAAATAATTTTTAAGAAGTTGGATCACACAACTACTAAACACTTCTTCCGAAGGTTTAGGCCAAACAAATGACTCTGGTTGGGTTATTTAGATCTCCCAAAACTAGATCACATCGTCTCAAAAGCCTACAACAACATATGAACGCCATCTTGTCTATGTGTACATATCGATAAATGGAATATAATACAACCATCATTTTTATTAATATCGGCTAAAATATTCAAAAATATCTTGAGGGAAAAACCACTCAAGCTATCGGAATCAATCTCCAATGATCGAAACTATGAAATACATGAGTTAACATAAAATACACAAATGCCGAACGTTAATGATCCTTTTATGTTGATAGCAGATGCTAAGATGCATATGTAAAACCATTGAAATTGGAAATATTTGCAGAAATTCCCAAGGAATAGAAAGAATGGCTCCAATACCAGTTATAGCCAATACGAAAAAATTGCTAGAAATGTTGGAAAATCTTACAATGTGACAATTTGACTTACATCATAGCTAAATCAAAGACACAAAATGAAAACATGAAAATCAAATATTGATGCCCTCCTTTGATAGTGCTCAAAGCAAGAGAAAATGCATTATAGAAGCAATATCTATGATGAACAAAACCTCCTTATTTCTTTGCAAAAATAACATGATTCTAGCTAGAGAAGCTGGCTGGTGAAGAATATGGATGGTTGGGTAGTTGATATATGAAAATATTTGGAATTATCCTCATTTGATCCTCAGTGAATAACGGAAGCCCTCCTTTGAAAAACAAACCAAGGAACAACTCAAAGAGATCCTTTGTTCTGCACCACTGCGGCCTAGGGAGTGCTCTTGCTCACAAATAACAGCGAGCTGAAGGAGGTAACCGCGCTTCATCTTGGCTCAGAGAAATTCAGCTCCCCAAGGCCTCTCCTTTAGGATGGAGCCGAGATTCCAAGCCGGGGAGCCTAGTGCTGCTCGGCCTCTTTATACGCCTCCGAGAGCGTAGTGTCCGCAGTTGAAGGCATAATCGACATGAATAATGACGGAGTCCTCCTCTTCTATATGCAAGTGCTCCTCTCCTCCAATGAGTTCATCCATATGTGACTTCCAACTCATGCATAGTCCTCTGCCTCTAATTTAGAGTCCATCAAGGAGATACATTGTATCTAAACGGTATATGGGCTGGTCAAAAATGTCTAGATCAGCACGAATCCAGTCTCATTCTTTGTCATGTGGTGCTCAAATCAGGCCTTTATTATTCCTCCTTTCACCGCAAAAATCTTCTTCCCCATATAAAGGGGTTAATATTGTCTCCTTACCCATTTGTTCAATAACATGAAAATATACAACCTATAATGTTCATTTTTAATGGGAGGCCAAATTTGAACATTCTGATCCCCAACAAAATGTTTGGCATACCTCAAACACGCTGCAAGTGAAACAAAATTATATCCTCTTGTGGCCTCCTCACTGACCATTGACCATGATTCATGAAAGTATAACCAATAAATATGTCCTCAATGTATGCAACTACACGATGGCTACTTAAAGCCAGTATACATCATGGAATAATAAAAGTCTGAGTAAATCTCAGCATTTGACTTAATGGCCTCCTCAAGTGGGAGTGGTGAAAAGCACGAGAGTCTTATTCGATGGTGACTCCTTCACCCGCACAGCAATAATCCAAATGAAATGAGCCATCCTAGGTAGCTCAAAAAAGCATTCCTCAACCCCGGATCTATTGAACATGTTGAAATTTAGAATGGAGGTTATATTTTTCCATCCAAAATGTAGTTTCTCACTCTCTTGACACCTTGATAAGTATGAAGGGTTGCTGATATTGGGCTGAAATTTTATGGCTATGAGGTGGCCAGACACTACACAAAATAGATGTTCTTTGGCTAATTGCCTCCCTCTACACAACATTTTCTCCCAAGAGCTCTCCTATATGAAAAAAGTAGTAAGCACATAATCCATCGTGCTGCCCAGCTATTTCTCACCATTGCCATGTGAAAGGGAGAATCATGCTCCCCAATAGGCATGTTCAACTCCAAGCCCACTCTCCCAAACAAAGCCTCCAGCTAGTACTCTCGCCTGCCAATAGCACGGAAAGAAAAAAATACTATGAAAACAAGGCACCGGAGGAACATGGGAGAGTGAATCATGGTTCCGAAAGGAACCATGTGCATTTCCATAACACTAAAAAAGAGATAACGATGCACACCACTAGCCAGTTGTTTTTGCCCACAGGTTGTCTCATAAAATGTGGTGTGGATGGCCACAATGTGGTGTTAATAATTTTAAAGGTCATGTGGCTTCCCTCACAAACTTACTGTTAAAAGAACGACCAAAATCAATACACAGTACTTCTGATACATTATACAAAAAATAGAAAAGAAGGATAGTCCTTCTTGATACAAATATATATCTGTAAAGTAAAGAGTACAAAACAAAATATAATTCTACTTCTCTCCATAAATACTTGAGACCTTGGGCCGTGTGGCTCAATTGACAACTCCCCCACTCCCCAATGAGTAGGAAGGTGGAAAAAACACGGCATCACTCTCTCACTCTGCTGTCCCAAGTATACACATCTCCATATGATGATACATATATTTCCCAAATGCCCTCCGAGAGTGAAATCCTCTAAAAAAACAAAAATAACAAAACAAAATTTTGTTCGCTGAAGTCTCATAATACATGTAATAGTTTCTCCTTGAGACTAAGGTATACAGTCAAGAAAAGTTCTTCACTGTGATGAGTGACCATATCATCACGCATATAAACGATATAAAGTTAATAAAGACACACACACAGGGTGTGAATTGCTCACTTTTGCTGGCCCAGGATGCCTCGATATTGGGATTAATCCTCCTCCTCGACAACACAGTGATCCGATTGTTGAGAGTATAAGGTGTGTTTTTAAATTTGCCCTGTTTATCCTACGCTAGTATCAATGAAGGAAACGACTTTTTTGTTTTAAAATTAACCTGGGTGGGGTTATTAATTCAATAAAGTAATACTTTGAAATATGTAGTATAGTGTTCTAAATACGAGCAAAATGGATGCTTGGAAAATAAATCTACTTCTTAATGACATGAACTTGCGTCTTTAAAAATTCAAAATCATTCATTTAGCAAACATTAGTCAAAATTTTGTCCTTAATTAACTCCTTCCTTTGAAATTAGATGGAATTTTAAATCCAACGGGAAGCAAATAAATGATAGAAACGTTTGGTGGCAATATTCAATAATAACCTTACGATTGATAAATGTATACTTAAAAAATTAAAGAGGAAATATAAATTAAACTAAAGATGCTTTAATGAAATAAATAAATAAACTCTCAAAACCAAAATATTTGTGTCAACAACTAATTAATAGAAAATGAACGACAGAAAGCTTTGAATTTTAGACAACAATGTAAATGAAAAATAGCTGTAACTAGAAAGAATTATGAACAACAATCTATTCAATGAATCTGAACAACAAACTCTAATAATAGAATCAAACCAAGAAGATTTCTGTTAATGAATCTAAACAAACTCTAACTAATGGAATCAATAGAAAATTACTGTTCTTGATGATCTGTTAAACGTGGAAATGCGCTGATGGGAAAGTCTGGAGGTGGCACTGCAGAGAATGAACGGAGAGTCGACAAACCGACGAGACTGGGCGAAATGAGCCCATCGTCACGAACACGCCAGCTCTATTAAAAGCACTCGCAAGATAAATGATACCAAAAATGAAGAATTCTGCATTAAAGGCAGGGGCACTGTCAATTCTGATTCATCAGCGTAACGATGTCCAGAACCCTTCAATTCAACATTCGCCAATTCAAGATTACAAGCTATCGTGAAAACAAATACAAGGCACCATCCCCCAAATGTTTGAAAAGGTAGCAGATACAACAGCGGAATCGATCCACGGGGCGGGCCTGCCTGATGAAAACTCCACGGGATTTACTCGAGTTAAAATGACAGCAATGATCTGTATGGAGAGCAATAGCGTTTACGATAGTCGCTCTGCAGTCACGAAGATTTCAGAAATTTGCGTTACAAAGGAATGTTTAATGTGTCATTTCAATCCCTACGATTTCTAAAAGGCAACGCAGCACATAACAATTCGACGGATAAGACGAGAAACGATGATATTATTGAACGATGATCCCTCGGGGATCGAAAGATCTTGAGGATTCACTTCTTTTCTCTTTTTAGCTAGCGCTTGGTTTCTTAGGGTACATGGCGCGTCTTTGTTCCCTGTCTTCCTTTAGCTATGGATAGATTTCTTCTGCCCCCCATGAATCCAATTTTTCTAGAGGAAAAACGGTTACTCTTGTTTTAGCTCTACCTTTCGAATGATGGTTTACTTCATTTGTTTCATTTTTTTAGAAAAAGGAATTTTTAATTAATTTAATAAACACGAGTCACATTCTATAAATATCACGATAAATCATCTTTCTAGAATAAAAAGTTGTTTAAAGGAAAAATATAGAAAAATATGATGAATCATACCTTTCGATGCCTGCCACACACATACACACACGCATAAATGAAGCCATGGTTACATGTAAGCGAGTTAGTGAATAAGTGGAGAGGTTTTTGTTAAGAGATCTAAAACCATGGTTTGACTAAAGCTTCAAAGATGTGCCTGTCATCCTTAATTGCTGCAATAGCTTTATAGTTTGTTACGAGGATACCATATAATAGGACTTTGAAACCTACAACCTAGCCGATATGGGCCTTCCTCAAATGGGGTGCTATGAAATCATGGTGGCTGGCTAATCCAAAATTTATATAATTAAATGTCTCTCTACCTTGGGAACATTACGATTGAAATATTCCATTGGACTTTCGTGTTTGCCTATATGGTACAGTTTCGATAGATATGAAAATATTCTACCCCATCCAAGACAATTGCTTTGTGGATGGGTCCCAAAGGTGGATGCTTTCCTTTATTAACTGAGCTCTGCTATTATAGCTGTAATGGGTGTTTTTAGTTCACCCTAACCCAAGGTCTAACCGGCACCTGCAGGAAAGAGTGGGCCTTGGTAACTTTAAAAAATAGTTGTGTGACAAATGGTAACGTGTTGGATGTCACCCACAAAGAGCTGAGATTTATCTCGTCCTGAACTCTCAATATAATATTGTGCAAATAGAACTCACATAACGGACAACAGACTTTAAACATAGATTTTGAGCATTTTTAAAATCATCTACGGTGTTTAATTCTATAGAACTTTCTCCCCTAAACACTTTATTTTCCTTTGTAAATATCTACATAATAAAAACAATATAATTGGCGGGGCATCTACATGCTAGAACATACGTAGCCTTAAGGGAGCGAGAGAGTATCCATTTGATTTCGGGCCATGTTTAATTCATTCCTTACCTTTTCGGCTTTCTCCTTGCGATGAGCTTTCTCCCCAGGCTGACCTGCGATGCAACGATGTCCTTTAGTTGTTCTTTGTGACGTTGATATTTACTTTTGGGGATATTCTCTTCCTCAAGCTTTTCTCTTTTTTATTGAGCCTGTGCCGGCTCATTTTGGAGTTACGCTGTAGTAGGGTCAATAAAAAAGTTTCCTAACGGTATGTGGCTCCCTTGCGGTAGCTACATCGACAGTGCACTATGCCCATATATATTGCCAGATTGGATGGCTGGAGTTTCCCTGATCTCTGTCTACGGGGAACTTCTTTGGTGGCTACTTTCCTTTTCTTTAGGGTTCTTTTGGTGACTACGTTCTCTGTTTTGGGCTTTTTTGGGGGTTTTCTTCAATTTGAGAACCCTAATACTCTGTCTGGAAAGTTGTTCACTAGCACAGAAGCTTATGTGGATTTCCTCATGACTTCTCAGGATTTTGGTCATTTTCTTTTTCCTCCTGGGAGGAATGGTCCTCCATACTACCTTTACTCATTACTTGATGAGTTTCTTTGTTATTGTTACCCCTTGCTCAGGCTTACTTCTATTTCTACTAGGCCATACCCAGTCTTTCCTGCTCTCCTATTTCTGACTTCTTGAGGTAGTAACCTTACTTGTTTTGTTGTTTTCCTGAGGTCACCCCCCGCACCGACCACTTATTTAATTCCCACCTTCCCTCGCGCATTTCTGGAGGAAATGGCTTGGTCGGTTCTCTTGTTCACGGGGAGTTTTCTTCTTTCTGCTTACTTAATTCTTCCCTCGGTATTATCTTCTAATATGACTTATTCCCCACAATTGGTTTATCTCTGTCTTTAGAATTCAGTGGTGTGGGGTTGTATGTATTCGCTCATGTTGGAAAAAATTTGGGCCAATTGGTCCTCCTATGAAAATGGTTGAGGTGGACTTGTAATGAGTGATTTTGAGAGGTTTTGCTCCCTCACTCTTTCATCTTCATTGCTTCCTTCCTCTTCCCAGGTTTGGATAAATTCCTTCTTCTGCATTGGTATGGGGACTTTCTTCTTCTCCACTGGTGTGGTGACTATCTTCTTCCTCACCAGTGTGGTGACTCTCTTCTTCCTCACCAGTGTGGTGACTCTCTTCTTCTTCACCATTTCCTTCTTCTTCATCGGTGTGGTGACTTCCTTCTTCTAGTTGTGGGGGTTGTTCATCTTCCGAACTGGGAAATTCTAAGGGCTAGCTACTGTTACCCTGAAGACCTTCTATCATTCCCCTACTTCTCCTTAACCTGGAGGATTGTCTGCGTTTTTATGGTTCTGCTGCTATGCTAGTAATTCTTTTGCATTTTGGGGTAGGTAGGGCTAATCCTCCATCAATTGAAAATATCAGTTCTTCCCAACTAGTCTACTGTTGGGCAAGACTGTAACTCACTATCAATTGGATTAAGAAATGGTGGCTTACCACCATGTCTATATGACGAGACTTTCACATACTTCAGGTGGCATCATGCAATAAGAAATTTAAATATGCAGACATGTTTACAATACATTTTTGCTTTAATACTGCTAATAACTTAAGGTGGCGAGGTCTTACCACATCTTTTCTTCCATCGCATGTTATGTAGCTCTGCACTAATTTCGCCAGTTATGTCCATGGTTCTCCCAACGTCGCCGGCTAAAATCCTTTCCCTTTGATGACCAGGGTCTGCCCTTCATCCCGGAAAATGTTCATGGCTTCTTGAAGCTTCACTTTCTTATGGGTCCATATGGTTCCTTCCGCTGGCAGACCAGAAACCTCGGTGATTATTGTGTCTGTTACTACTATATGCCTACCTCTAATCATGGAGTATCCTTTCTGCAAGTTCTGTAAATATTTAATGGTTACCATTTCATGGGGTTGCTGCAGTATTGTGAGGTAGGTAATCCATCCTAATCTTTCCAGAATTTCCCGTGCAGCGTTAGAAATAGCTAGCACCTGTGGCTCACTATGAATTGGTCGTCCTCCCATTCTATCTGCACACTGTTAATTCTTCACAAATGCACAGTAATGTAATGGAACAACACAATACAACACCTTGTGTATATCAGAACAATACCGTTAAGCTTTTACTATTACTGGGAATATAGGGATTCGACTCGCATGCAGGCATTAAAAGGCATCTGCGCCCCCCCTGAAGGATGATAGGTCGTCCTCAACTGTCAAATAGAAGAGCAAGGTACTGCACAATAGTTGTATAGCATTGAAAAGCATACATACTTATGATATGATCAACAAATTATTGCATTACTGAAATCGATGCATATTATTAAATTGTGAATAGATATGGAATCGTTATGTAATGATTCAAAGATAAGGGAAAGGGACAACTGATGTGAAAACAAGTACTTATGCGGTCATTACCCACATAAACTATTATGATCGATTTATAAATAGATTTCATGCATAATAGGTTCAAAACAAAGGGTTTAGGAGCATACTCTCATTTGATATTATATAGAGATATAAGAAAAGGGTTTATCATTACTATTGATTTGAAAAGTGTGACTCCAATACCATCAATAGAGCTCTGTTTCCCACAGGTGTCTATAACCTTGAAAAAGTTTCTTTTTCATCCTTGGAACCATTATCCTTTATTTATGCCTAGGGAAGTGCTGTTGTGATGTCATGATGGAGGCCACTGTGCTGGCTTGGGAACTAGATGTTTCACAATTCCATTCACCAGGAAGGAGTGAAAGGTGGGCAGGCCGGCTCGTGATGAGACCTCTTGTTCGAAGGACTTTTTATTATTTTTTGAGTTATCCATTGGATCATATCCCTGGTGTGGTGGCCATAATGGGAATGCTACTTCACTGCTTCCTTATGATCATGGTAGGTTGGCTCTTGATGAGACCCCCTATCCTCCATCTTCCATATCATAGAATTGTTAGTAATTATATAGATATTTTTTTTTTTTTTTTTTTCATATAGCACTTCCCTACTTATATATAGAGGATGGCTCAACACTCCTTAAGAGTACAGATGGTGGAAGAAGTCTGAACATCTCAATAGAGAAAATATGCCCTTATTCTTATTCAATAAATAAAAATCAAAGAGAGTTATGAGAATTTAGGGAAGAACCAACATGATAAAGATAACCGATCATATTAATTTTAGTGAAAATAAAGACATCAAAGTGATATAGATAGTTGCGCCCTTTCCTTTTTCTTATCACTACAAAACAATTTCTTAAAAATGACAATTTCTCTTGATTTGCTGATTCCAGTAACCTCTAATTTGTGTATCCTTGCATAAATTGTATGTTTTTCTTTAAGAGAGTCATGAAGAATTCACAAAAATCCTCTGAATTCTATTCTAAAACAAGAAAAATTCACTAAAAAAAGTGTTGTTCCTTTGGGAAGGAACAACAAAAAAAAATCTGCGAAAATGTTGTTCCTTTAGGAAGGAACAGAAAAAACGGGCGGAAAAAAACTGTTGTTCCTTTGGAAAGGAACAACAAAAAATCGAGGCAAAAAATGCTGTTCCTTTGAGAAGGAACAGCAAAAACACACGACAGAAACTGATGTTACTTTGGAAGGGAACAACAAAAAACTGCTGTTCCTTTGGAAAGGAACAACAAAAACTCGCAACAAAAACTGCTGTTCCTTTTGAAAGGAACAATAAAAACTGTTGTTCCTTTGAAAATGAACAACAAAAAAATGCAGCAGAAAAATGTTGTTCCTTTTGAAAGGAACAACAAAAACTGCTGTTCCTCTGGAAAGGAATAACAAAAAGAAACACTCAAACACGCTGTTTCTTGAGAGAAATTGCTACTATTCCTTAAAAAGGAACAACTTAAGAAATAAAATCTGTACAAAAAAAAAGCAAGATAAAGAGAAAAGCTTTATGTACAAGTTTCAAAATGAAAGAAATTATTCAGTGAATGGGTGCTGAGGAGGAGTTGTCTACCTTAGCCAGAATCTGCATGGTAGAATCTTCCCGTAATTGCTGCTAAAAGGACTCCCGATTAAGCGGTTTATGGTAAAGTCGCACTCGATGACCGTTTACTTTGAACGAATTTCCAGATCCATCAATGGTGGTTAATGTGATGGTGCCATTATCATGCACTTTTTGTATCTCGTAGGGTCCAAGCCATCGTGTCTGGAGTTTTCCTGGGAAATCCTGAAACCTGGAGTCATATAGGAGTGCTCAATCCCCTTCGTGGAAGATTTTCTCTTGGATGAGGGCATCGTGCCATTTTGCTCTCTGCTGTTGAATTAATGCAGTTTGCTGAAAAGCAAAGAGCCTAATTTCATCTAACTCATTGATTTGCTGTAATATTCTGACCTAGGCTTCATTTAAATCTAAAACCACCTCCTGGGCTGTTCTTAATGTCTGAATTTCAAACTCTATTGGAAAGATGGGTTCTTTTCCAAATACCAATTGATATGGCGAATACCCCGTGGTACTTCTCCATGTTGTTCGATACGCCCACAAAGGCTTCTGGAAATCTATAAGCTCAGTCACGTCTGTGTGATGCAACTGTTTTTGTCAGTATAGATTTGATCACTTTATTCGTGCTCTCTACCTGGCCATTTGCCTGTGGGTGGTATGGAGTTGTGATTTTGTGCTGAATGTGGTAATTTTCTAATGTTGCAACGATTCTTTTACCTACAAATTGCGGTCCTCCATCTGTAATTACGACCCTTAGGAGGCCATATCGGAAAAATATTTGGAAAATGAATTGTATTACATAGTCCTCTATAGCTCTTGAAAATGCCTCTGGTTTAGTAACACACTCTGTTGCGACTAGGATGTATGTTTTCTGATTTGATGGTGGGTTAATAGGACCAACAAAGTTGAGCGCCCAGCATTCAAATGGCTCGATTACTAACTATGGGTTCAAAGGCATTTCATCAAACTGTCCAAGGCGACCCGCCCTTTGGAAATTATCACAAGCCTGTACAAAAGTTTTAGCGTCTTTAAAAATTGTAGGCCAGTAATAGCCTGTTTGTAAAACCTTGTGGCCAGTCCTACAATCTGCAAAATGTCCGCCACACGGCCCTTCGTGGCATGATTTCAGAATATCAAATATTTCGTCTTCTCGGACGCATCTCCTGATGTGCATTTCTGATCCTGTATGAAACAAGTAGCCCCCAATCCAAGAGAATCGGGTACTACACTGTACTATCTATTTTCGTTCATTGGGCGTTAGATGCTTAGGTAATTTACCTGTTGCTAAATAATTTTCAATATCAGAATACCATGGGGTTCTAGCAGTAACAACAAACAAATGCTCATCTGGGAAGTGATCTTTGACTGCTGCTACCTCTGTTGGTTTTGGCATTCGTGACAGGAAATAAACTACAAGGTTCTCTTTTCTAGGTCGATCTTTTATTGTGATATCAAATTCTTGCAATAAAATCAACCATCTTGTTACTCTACCATTTGTAACAGGTTTATTTGCTAAAATTTTTATGGCAGAGTGCTCTGTATATAAAACTATAGGATACCCAGTTATATAATGTCTAAATTTATTTACAGCATGTGTCACAGCTAAAAATTCTTTCTCAGTCATAGTATAGTTTAATTCAATAGGAGATAGTTTTTTGCTAATACAATAGATTGCATATGGTTTATTATCCTCTTCCTGCCCAAGAACTTCTCCAATAGCTGTGTCCGAGGCATTAGATGAAATTTGGAATGGAAAATCCCAATTTGGGCCCCTTAGCACTGGGGCTGTTGATAGAAGCTTTTTGAGATCCTCAAAAGCATGGTCACATTTATCTGTCCAGTTAAAATCAACATTCCCTGTTAATGCATATAAAGGTGCAGCTACTTGAGAATAATGTTCTATAAATCTTCTAAAATAACCAAAAAATCCGAGAAATCTACGTACCTTTGTTTGTGTGGTAGGAGTAGGTATTAACAAAATTATCTGAATTTTAGCTGGATCTACCTAAATTCCAGCTGCTGAGATATAATGACCTAAGATGAGTCCCTTGGTCATCACCATGTGACACTTTTCATGGCTTAAGCAAAGCATAGTGTCAATACATCTTTGTAACACTTTTTCCAAGGTTTCTAATGTTGGCTCAAAGTCATCTCCGTAAGGTGTGAAGTCATCCATGTATACTTCAAGCCCTTCATTTATTAAATCTGAAAATATGCTGAGAATGGCCCTCTGAAATGTAGCAGGGGCATTGCATAGGCCAAAGGGTAAAACTCAATAGGCAAATGTCCCCCAAGGGCAGGTAAAAGTGGTTCTGTCTTGGTCTTCAAGGGTAATCTGAATTTGATTGTATCCACTGAATCCATCTAGGAAAGAAAATAATTTATTTCCTGCCAATGCATTTAATACCTGGTCAATGAAGGGAAGGGGAAAGTGGTCTTTCTGGGTTGCTTTGTTTAGTTCTCGGTAGTCGACACATATCCTCCACTTTCCGTTCTTCTTTGGTACTACTACTAATGGAGAGACCCACTTGCTATCAGATATTGGGTAAATAAAATTGACATCTAACAACTTTTGTAATTTAGCTTTCACAATATCTTTAAGATGAGGGTTTAATATTCGTTGGGGTTGGCGAATGGGTCTAGCATATTTTTATGTATAGATGTGGTGCGTACATAACTGGGGGTCAATTCCCTTCATGTCTGGATAATCCCATGCAAAGGCTCCCTTATATTTTTTAGTAATTTGACCGTCTTCTTTTCTTGTTCAGTAGTCAGATTTTTGTTAATGTTTAGAGTTTTTCTTGGTTCAATTTCTAAAATTTTTCTATTGTAAACAGAAGTGTTGGGTATTGATTTATCATGAATGTCTTTCAGGGGATCTTCTTCTTCTTGATTATCAAATGCTTCCTTGATCATGTGATATTTCAAATGGGATCTGATTTTTGGTTTATTGATGAAACTGTTAATAATGTCATCCTCTGTTTGGTCTTTAAAGTCGAGGGCATCTTCTATGGTTAGTGGTGATCTAATATTTTCCATGAGATATGATACAGGTTGTTTCCTTGTTTTGATTATCGATAGGCTTGGTTGGGCTGGGGGATATAAAGCTAAATTATTGACATAGTTTCCCCTTGTTATAGTCATTTTGCCTTGTCGACAGCCAATGTAAGCATCGACAGTTGCCAACCAAGGCCTAGCTAGGATCAAAGGGTGTCCATCTAGCCGGTTTTTGGGGTTGATAATCAGGAAGTCAGTAGGGTACTCCTAGGAATCTACTGATACCATTACATCATGTAATGTACCTTCTAGTTTGACTACTGATCGGTCAACCAATTCTAATAAGGTTGTTGTTGCATCTAATGATGTAATGCCAAGTTTTTGACAAGTGGTGGTTGTTAGGATATTAATTGCAGCTCCCAAATCAACTAAGGCATTTGGAAATGATTGCCCATTGCTTTGTACCGTCACTATAGGATTTCCTGGGTCCTCATACTTTATAGGTGTTTCCATTCCTGATAATAAATCAGATAGAGTGCCGACTACTTGGATAGTTGGGTTAGTTGTTGTTCTCCTCTTGGGCTTCCTTATACATAGTTGTTTGATGGTTTTTGCATAAATAGGGATGTATTGGATAGCTTGGAGGAGAGGGATTTTTATACACAAATTTTTTAATTCTCCCAGAAGATCAAAATCAGGATATTCTATTGGGCGAGGTATGATTAATCATTCTGGGAACGGTGGAGAAGAGGTGGCTGCTTGTTCCTGAGTTTGTTGTTTAACCACATTCTTTTTGTGCACTGTTTTTTCTGCGGGTAACGGGTATTCAACTTGAACATTTTTGTCTCCCTCTGTTTCTATTATGCGCCCAGATCTTAGTTGAAGGTCATTACAGTCCCTCAGTTCAGTTTCTAGTTCCGGTGGTTCCATTATTTGAACAGACTAAACTGGCCTATTATTTGGGTTTGAGTTGGGTTGGGCTGGGAGTTGCGGTCTTAAGTTGGTCTAGGGATTTTGTGGCAATGTATAGGGGTCTGACAGTGTAGGTTGAGGGAGAGGGATTGTTCCAGCTGGCTGATTTGTAGGTATTTTCCAGTTTGTCTCCTAGGTCTGACTTTGCGAGGTGGAGGGGGACCATCGTGTTGGATGAGCATTGTTTTGCCAAAATGGTGGACAATAAAAAAAGTTTGGCCAATTGGTTTGATTTGTTTGATTTGGCCATGGTGATGTAGGGAATGGCTGTTGTGACCAATTGGGGAAAGGTGGCTGATTTTTCCACATTCCATTATATTTATGAGCATTATACTGAGGAGATTGAAAAGAAGAGGATGGATCAATTGGCATACCTGTTTGTCGTGGCTACCATTGTCGGTGCTGATTGAGTAGGCATACCAATTCTGATTCTTCTTCCGCGTCCTTGTAAACTGCTTTCAATCCAGGGAGAGAGGGGCAACCTTCTGTGGAGTGATCTTTTGTGCAGATAACACAGACTTTGACTATATCCAATGGGCACTCTTTATGGCTGTGTTTCTTTCTACATTTAGGGCAGAATATTGCCAGGTTTTGTTCTGCTTCTGCTTTATTTTATTTGGCTTGCATAATGTCGAATTGCGTTGTTAGAGTCCCTAGAACATATGTTTTAAAATCCTCTAGTAGATTGCCAATTTCTGCATGGGTTATACTTTCACCAGAGATCTTACTATCTCTTGTGATCATATCACATTCTGCTGACTTTAGCCTTGTGCTGCCTCTCGAACTCCTGATACATAAATCAATAATGTCAGCAAAATTTTCCTGATATATATCACCTTTGCCCATAATGTTTAATGTTTCAACCCATTGTTCCTTCATCCCTTTAAGTAATGTAGTTTTCAACACATTATCAGATAAGGGTAAAGATGCATAAGGTGATCTCTGGAGGTTGTATTGAAAACGTTCTACATATTCCTCAGGTGTTTCATTAGGTTTTGCTGTCATCTGAAATATTTTGTCTTTTAATTCCTTGGACCTACAATAATCCTGATATTTCTTTAGAAACATAGCTTTCATCTAATCCAAATCATTTATAACACCTCCACCTAACCCCATAAATAATCGTAAATCTGCTCCTTTTAATGTGGAAGGAAATAATTTTAATTTTTGGGGATTGATGGTATAGTCATACCCCCTGCATAATACATCAAATTCAAACAGAAATGCATCTGGATCTTCCGATGTTAAGCCATGGAATGTAGGAATATGCTGAAGAGGAATGGCCTTCATAGGTGCATTAACTGCAGTGTCCATAATGGGATATTGCAGTGTGGAAGTTTGTTGAGGTGTTTGCTGGTTCTGGTTCTGGGTCATTTGATTGAATATGTGCCAATATCATTCTTGGATTTCAAGGGGATTCCTAGGCTAACTAGAAGGAATAGGAATGATCTTGACAACACTCCCTTGATCTGGAATAATAAGTGTTCCTTGCTGGCCTACTATCTGAGGAGATTCAGGTCCTTTAGCTTTGTTTTGAATGATGTTGACAATGCTTCCCTTATCTGGGCTACTCACTATTTGGATTACTTCAAGAGGAGATTTTGGTTCTTATGTTTCCCCTGTTTCTCCTCCTCCTTCGCAGAGATTACTAGAGTTCCCTTCTTGCAGAGAAATTAGGCAAGAATTTTCAATTTCTTGGGAATCTTGCTCAATTCCTTCTGTTTGGCTATGTACCTCAGCAAAGGCTACAGATGGTGATTCTGTGGTCGGAAGGGAACTAGTAGGCTATCTAGAAATAAATTTCCTAGGTCCTACTGATGGCTGAGATTTAGTTTTCTTAAGGATTTTGTTAATGAAAGTTGTTCGCCCAAGGGTCACCGGTCCCTTAGGTTTTTCAGGTTTAGGAGGGATTTTGTTCTGTTTAGCTTTTCTATTCATTCAAAAAGAAAAGCATTCATTCCTACCTAAAATTTTTACCCAATTCTGCTGTGAAGCGGGCCAGTGAACAAGTATGTTTCTTGCTCGGTACGCAGGTTCTTACCTTCCGTTTTTAATACCCAATTCTTCTCTAGCAGAAAAAAATCAAATATGCATCACTCTATGTAAATGGCTACACTCTCCCCGGCAATGGCGCCAAAATGTTGAGGTATATAAGGTGTCTTTTTAACGTCTATTTATCCTACATTAATGATCAATCCAGGAACGACTTTTTGTTTCAAGAGTGTACTCAGTCTGAGGCTGCAATTCAATCTAAGAGTAATGCTTTGCAATATGAAGTATAGTGTTGTAAATACAAAAGTAAACGGATGCTTGGAAAAGAAATATAACTACAATGACATGAACTTAAATGCTTGAAAATTCAATCATTCATTCAACAAACATAAGCCAAGGATGCAGTAATGATAACTCTTTCCTTTAGAAACTGATGGAATTGAAATCAAACGATAAAAAGATAATCAATCTGAGAATGTAGGTATCAATAACCAATATTCTTTACAGTTGATAATCCTGCCTTAAAGCAATTAAAAGGAAATAGAAATTAAACTAAAGGCTGCTAATGAAAGTAAACTAGGCAAACTCTCAAAACTAAACTCTTTGCAATCTGTAAAATAATTAATCTGAAATGAACAACAAACCTGGAATTGAACAGCAATGTAAATGAACATCAAAATGTAACTAGAAGAATTGAACAACAAATTCTATTTAATGAATCTAAACAACAAACTCTAACTAATGGAATCAAATAGCAAATTCTATTAAACAACGAATCCCATTGAGCAACAAATCCTGTTAAGCAGCAAATCCTGTCGACAAAAAAATCTCTTGATCAACACTCTGAAATGAACAACAAGCAAACAAAATAGAAAATGGAACAACAACTGAAATAGAACATCAAATACTGAACAACAAAGCTATGTTAAATCATAACAAGATAAATGATACAGGAATGAAGATTCTTGTTAGAATGGAACAATAATGCAATTCATCAATGTAACACACTGATATCAATAAGAAATTTAAACAGTAAACCAATTAACTTACAAACTGTAACGAAAACAAATACAAACTGTCACACAAAAATAACTGAAAGGTAATGATACAAACAATAGATCGATCCACCAGGGCCGGGCCCTTAACCACCAGTGAAATGTCGCTGAGCTTTAATCCAGAGTTAAGAAATGGAACGACAACAAGATCTTGTATTAATCAGACATAAATAACGTTTACAACAGTCGCTCTCTGATAACGAGAGTTAAGAAATTACAGAGTTAAAAAAGGAGTGTTTAATCATAAAATTATTCCGTCCCCTTGATTTCTAAAGGCACTACCTTTTAAAACAATTCGACGAACAAGACAAGAAACAACGATAAGATTGAACAGCGATCCCTCAGGATCGAAAGATCCTGAGGGATTCACTCCTTTTCTCTTTTTAGCTAGCGCTCAGTCTTCTTAGGCTGTAGCCGTGTTGTTCCCTATCTTCCTTTAACTATCCGTTCTGATTTCCTTCTTATTGTCTGGATACGGTCCTTTGCTGGAGGAACAACAGCTACTCCAGTTTGAGCTCTGCCTCTCGAATGATGGTTTACTTCATTTGTTTCCTGTTTTTAGAATAAAAGGCAATCTTTAGTCAATTTTCACAATAAACAATAGTCTTTGCAATTCTATCATAATCCTCCATTACATTATCTTTCTCGAATAAAAAGAGTCATGTTTAAAGGAAAAAGATGAGAAAATACATGGTGAATCCATACCTTTTCCAATGCTCAACAATATACATCCTGAGTTACTAGCTCAGCTAAGGGTATGGTGATTTTAATCTTGGAAATTTCCCCTTCAAGGCTGAAAGGAACTATTGTTCTTGACATATTTACATCTGTTTTGTCATTTACAACTCTTTTAGCAATTCTGATTTGCTGATTTTTATTTGGACTATTATTTGGGACAAATTTGTTAGGGCCACTAGCAGAAGTACTAGGGCAGCTTTGTTCAACACTTTGCTGACTGTTTTTGTCCTTATTTTGATCAGTTTTCTTGGCTAAAGTGTTGGTGTTACTTGCTGTCTTCTTAGGCTGATTTTCTGAAGTTTTCTTAACAACAGTACTAGTGTTTTTGTCATTGGAAATTTCTGGGCTCCCTTTGCTTCTAAGATTATATTGTTTGTGTACCTCCATGATTTCATTTTCAAACCCCAATCTGTAATCTTCAGAATCTTCATGGTTGTTTTCAATTTGTTCCAAAGAGAAGAATCCTTGTTCTTCTTCAATGAGAAAAACATCTGTCTCACTGTCAGATCCTATCAGATTCACATGATTTTCTTCCAACCTTTCAACTTCCCTTTCTTCTTCTTGATCAATATAGTTTTGTTGAAAGGGAGGCCTAATCTATTGGTCATTATCTCTTTGCCTATCTTGATTAGGGTCTCTTCTAAGATTTTGGTTTCTATTTCTGTTTTGGTTTTCTCTAGGAGGCACTTTATCATTCAGATTTATCTTTTCAAGCATTCTCTCCATTACCTTAACTAAGTTATCAATTTTAGTATCTGATGAAGAGGTTTGTGCTATTGCATCGTCTTTGTATGTAACTCTTTTCTCTGCTCTCAATCTAGCTCTTTTGTCAATCAGATTTGCTTCTACACTTAAGGCTCCCCTCTGCATATCTTCTAAAGTTGAGGGGTCTCTTTCTTTTAGCTGGTAGGCCATTTTAGGATCAAAGCCCTCTGGAAATTTAGCCAAGGCTAAGCCTAATGGAGGTTTCATGTCCCGGGGAAGTGCATTATAAACACTATTGAATCTAGTGCAATATTCTTGGACACCTTCCCCACTGTTTCTTTTGAGATTGGTATATTCTGAAAGGATTTGGAGAGGGTTCTTCCTAATTTCCCATTTATTTATGAATGTTTGATATAAAGAAGGGAGATCATTTATGCTGTGAGGAGTTAAGCCCTTAAACCATTTCTTGGCTTCTCCTCCTAAACTTTGAGCAAAAATTCTCATCTTAATGGTCTCTTCTTCTATTTCCATGTAATCAAAGGCATCATTCATTTTATCTACATGTTGCTGGGCAGTAGTAGGTTCATTTCCAGTGAAATGGGGAATTTTGGATTGGTAATCATTAGGTAGGGGAACTAGAGGTTGTGGTTAAACTAGTGGAGCATACCATGCTGCCATGATTGGAAATAATGGGGGATTTACAAGAGGTGGATTTACAAGAGGGAAAGTGGGCTGAAATGGAGTGTTTTGAACAGTGGATGTATGGATAGGAGTAGAAGAAACACTTGGGCCAACAAACTGATGATGAGAAAATTTGTTATGGAAGGAGCTGAAATGATGAAGAATTTGAGAATCAGGTGGAGTAGAAGGTGAAGCTTCTCTACTAAAGCTTTGTTGCAAATATGTGGTTTCAAATTCATCTTGATTTAAATAACTTTTAGACTTATTTCTAAATAGATTCTTTGTGTAAGGTAAGTCAAAGTGGGGATCTTTCAAGATTGTAAGATTTTTAGGGACAGATCTTGTCCTTGGTATGGTCCTATCAGTAGTTGGTTCTCCTGATCTAGAAGTTTGCCACAAAATATTCTCTGGATTGTCAACTATGGTAGGGGGATTAGGATCTGGATGGGATCTAGTGTTAATCCTATGTGAAGCCAGATTTCAGTTTTCCAAAATATAGAAAGGTTGGAAGTTTTTAGGACTGTTTTTCAAGATTTTTCCTCTCACAGTGATTTCTATAATAGGGAACTAGGTTTCTAAAATTTCTCAGGGCTGGTTAACACAGTCCTAAGGAAATATGGAGTACTAGATGAGTAATAGGCCTACTGGGGCTAGTGGAGTCGCCAGGTGGAAGTTTTTCTCTTTTCTGAAGGTAAAATGTTTTATGGTCCACCACCAATGGTTTATTTAAAAACCAATCTGAAATGTTTTTGGGTTTTTCTGAGTTTTTATGTGGTTTTCTGGTTATGAGAGTGTCCTATACCTGATTCAACACTTAGCTAAGGTGGTGAAACAAACAGAGTCTACTCTATGGCTTATCAGCTAATTTCTTCAAGGTTTGATAAGGGTTTCTTAGAATCCTAAGGGTTACTTAGATTGCCACTGATTCAGACAGATCCTATCATGATTACCATTCCGCTGGTAGTGCTTGAAGAAGCTATAGTTCACTTGAATGAATATAGAGTGTCTTTTTAGGGACTTTTACTCAAAAGGTCCCATCGTGATCGCCAAAATGTTGTTATGGCGATGAGGTGGCAGATTCACTGGATATTCTTTGATTTATGAGGGTCTAAAGAGTTTTTAAGAGGTATTTATGTGACTATATATTCAGAAGTCCCACCGTGATCGCCAGAATGTTGGTATCCTATGATTTGGCCGATTGGAAAACCAAATGACAAGGAAACATATAAACTAGTCTTTAGAGCTATAGGATCTAGCCCTCCTAGTCTTAGAGAGGGATCTCTCAATATGTTTGCAAAGATATGACTTGTTTTCTTAAAAAAGGTTGATTTTAGGCTAGTAATTAAGTGCAAGTTTGTTTGTTTGTTTTGTGGGACATGATGAGCTAGGTAGCATAGATATAAAAGGGAAATATCTAAGTCATTGGGCAATGGAGTCAAAAATAAGTTTGTAACAAGTTTGTAGATGAATTAAGGGTATCAAAGGGAAAATCTAACTTGGCTATTGGATCTACAAAGTTTTTTAGGTGAAATGAAATGAACGTTAAGGGTTTAGAAATGAAAAGTAGAACTAAGGGCAATTAAGAATCCTTAATTATATGTACTTCTCAACAAAGGGACTTAAAGCATCATTTGAACATGAAGAAGTATTTTATAGACAGGGCTAACCATGAATTCTACAAATCACACTTCAGCAAATAAAAATTTCAAGACAAACTTTCAAAATGAAATCTAAGAGTCGAGGAACGCTCTATTTCATCAAAGATTTCACTTTCAAGGATAAGAAAACATTCAAGATTCACAAATAACTGCATTCATAGAAGAGGGAACTCCTAAACATCTGTGATTACAACTATACAGACCTTCAAAAAAATTATTTGAGAAATTACAAAGGGTATGATCAAAACAAACCTCTTTGGAAGAATTTGGACAATGGTACTTTAAAGGGAGACTTCAAAAACAATTTTTAAGTAGCAACAAGCAAGCAGGGAAAACCATACATCATTCTTGAGGCCACTGTATTGAACTATTTAGGAAATAAACAAGCATAAGGGTTGAAAAGAAGTCAAACTACTTAATGAAACCTTCAGTAGAGGAAAACATAAAGACAGTGAAGAGTAAACAGGTCTAAGGTGCTTCTAGGAGACATTTCTTAGCCTAAAATTTTTACTCTACTGCAAGAAAGAATTGACGAAAACATAATGGAAAATAGGAAAAACATCAACAATTTAGAATACTTCACCAACATCCAAGCTCAGGGATCCAATGACAGAGCTTTCTCTATCAACAAACAAGTCCAAACATTCACGGGTTCCAGTACATCAATTTCTTTTCAATCTCAGCAAAACTATGTATTAATTCAAAGAGTTATCAAATGCCCCCAACATACAATGAGTTCAAATGCAGTATTTATGCTGCAAATGAGGAGGTGGAACCATCTAGGGTTCAAAATGTTATTAATGACATAGTAAATGCACTCCTATCCTTAAAAACCATGCAAGGCATAGGGTAGGAATGTCTCTCAACTACTTCTCTTTGTAATAAATCTGTCTTTACTTCCTGAGGATAAAATAGCTGAAAAGATTGACTTTGAGGCCCTTTTCTATCTTTACAATAACTGTCTGAAAATTTATAATATCTTCTAACTGTGTAATAACTGTCAATTTGTCCTTTGAGACATAAAGTAAATGAAAGGTGTCACTTTTGATTTATCAAGTGAATAATTGCTCCTTTGATGTATTCGAGGTTGTCTTTAAGCCTATTTTGCCTTGATTTCATCATAAAACTGTGTTTTAAGGCCCTTTTGCCTTGATCTTCTTTTTAATTAATCTTCTTCGCTATATTTTGCTTTATCACTTCTTAAATCATTTGCTCTATTCCTTTGTCTCCTTCCAGGCCTTTTTAAACTTCTTTCACCTGTCTTTAACTGTGTTTTTATTCTTTAATCGTCCTTTAAGCCTTTAATCTCTGTTTCTTTGGCCTTTAACCTCGCCTTTATCCCATTTTATTTAAGCTTTAAACTCTATCTTTTTCCTTTCTTATACTTCACTGATTCTTCTTTGTCTTGTTGTGTGCAGAGTTTCTTTTGGTGTGCTGAGGATTTGATAACCTGTCGAGGGTTTGAACCTTTTATATAACCCCTTCAACTCTTTTTCTTTTATTTTTGGGCCATAGAGGACTATGATCCTCGGCCTTAACACTATCTTGGACTGTTAATAGCCTCCTCCACCAGTGAACCTGCAAACAACCATCAAACACATTATAAAATCCTACGCGAGGGCTTAAAACTGCTTAACAGAGGCTAATGGAGTGTCGAAGGAGCAGTGGAGGAATGCTGTAGAGGGAGAAAAGGGAGAAAACCACAAAAAATAGGGTTTAAAATGAATTTGGCGTGAAAAATGGGAAAAAGTGGTTTTGGAAAACCACTAGTGGTTTTTGCGCGACAAACGGGTGGTAAGCGATTTATTGTAAAACGAACGCGATTCAATCATTGCGTGACACGCGTCCCCTGGAAAACCGGTGGTTTCGCGTGGAAATGAGGTGTTAAACCTCAGGAGGCAGATGCACGCGATATCGCATATGAGCCATCAAATTTGGGGAGGTAGATCCAACGACAGAGGATTAGTGCGATGGCGGAGAATTGAATGGTGGATGGGGATGGTGGAAGGCAGGTGTCAAGCTAGTGTTGGGCGAGGCTTGGCCCCAGAGTGTGACGTAAACTGCTTTGTCGTGGAGCGGAAAGGTCATTGGATCGTCGGGTTAAATGAGAACCATTAGATCCATAAGATCTGCAGTGTAGATCGGTTTGCGGGGACGAATCGGTTTGATGATGGGGGGGAAAGACTAAATGGGAGAGGGGATAAGAGCCATCATATCATGGGTGATCGACGATGGAGATTGATCGAGGAATACATAGTGCGAGGAAAAGGAAAAAGGAAGGGGGCTTAAGAAGAGGCTGGGGCATGGTCCCGTAAAAAGTAAGGAGACCGAGAGCGAAAGAAAAGGGGGCCAAGGGCTAAGGATTTAGCGCTAGGTTGCGGGGGTTAGGTCATATGACAGAGGGGGCTAAATTTTTTAAGCCCTTGGGGGCTTAAACCCTTAATTGTAAAAAGACTGCTTTTTAGGCCAAAAATGGGGTTTCTTAGGCCAATTTAGAAGTTCCGATAGGGTAAAATAAGCATTTTAAAACCATATAAAGGAGTTATGATGGTTTGGAGAGGTTTTGATGTTTTTAAAAGGGTTTTTTTAGGGAAAATGGAGGAGAATGAAGAGGAAAATGGGTTATTTTTAAGAGGAAAATGGACTAATAAAAACATGGATAAATAGCCTGAAATGAGCTTTCTTCTTTGAAACAGCAGGATAACCTTTTTAGGAGACATAGATGAAGATTTTGGTGAACTGAAAGACTCAAAAAGATGAAGGCAATGAGATTTCTAGAACTCATAATGCTTCTTTGAAATATTATTTCTAGAAATCTAGGATTATCAACTTAGTCATCTTTGGATAAGATCAAAATTATGGATGACTAACAGATGGCTTGCTAGGGTGCTGAACAAGGATTCGTCAATCGATTCAAGGTAGTTATCCTCACCGTGATGGTAACGACCCAGAGGGCCCCTCTCTGACCATCATGAATAGTGCATTGGCGTAGTTTGGAGGC
Organism: Pinus albicaulis; assembly: GCA_034641835.2. Lineage (NCBI taxonomy): Eukaryota > Viridiplantae > Streptophyta > Pinopsida > Pinales > Pinaceae > Pinus > Pinus albicaulis. Next base: position 248,089,773 of record CM076573.1, on the reverse strand, counting down.
CATTGCACACTAGGGAGGGGGAGGCAGGAGTGAATCTGGGGCTTAAGAGGTTGCAAGGACTATGAGCCAGGTTCGCAGGATGAAGAGCAACAAGTAGAGGGAGTTTGCGCAGCTCCAATCTGGGACTGAGGCTTCACAGCTGATAGCTGATTGGAGTCAGTGAGAATCCAGATCAGAAGGAGGAGAGTGAAATGCAAAGGTGACCATATGAGTGAGAAAAGGGGCAAAATTCTAGGGGTTATATAGGTGTGAGGATTAAGTCTGAAAAGGTGGTAATGAGTGATCTTCGCACAGAACTACATGTGGAGCTCAAGCAGCTGAGTAGGCACAGTGGAGTAGGAGTGGTTGCGATGCTGATTATTCATCATGGAAATTAATGGTGGTATGGGCGAGGTGATGGTCAGGGTCAGGTGATGCAATGCCTGTCTGCTCGGTATTATCTTTGGTTCTGCAAGGAACGTGCGAGGAGTTAATGGTAATTGGATCCGCTGCAGGTGAATAATTACATTGGAGATTTCCACAGTTCGTATGGGTTGAGATTTGATATTCACTCGTGTTAGGCATGTCACCCGCATCTGGGGTATATCGACCAAATTGTTGATGATTTTGTTAGAAATTAAATATTCTCATTTATGGATGGTTTTTCTGGTTACAATAAAATCAACATACTCCCTGCCAATCAACCAAAAATGGCGTTTATATGTCCTTGGGGTACATTTTCTTATTGAAAGCTACCTTTCAGACTAAAAAATGCTGGTGCAACTTTTTAAAGAGATATGTCTTATGATTTTCATGATATCAAACATATTGTATAGCCTTATCTGGACAACTTACCTGCTCATTCTTTACGCAGAGAAGATCATATTATGCACTTACGAGCTATCTTCATGAGATGTAGGCATTACAAAATTCATTTGAATCCACACAAATGTATTTTTTGTGTACAATCAGGACAATTACTTTGGGTTCATCGTTTTAAAAGATGGCATTCATGTCGATCCTTCGAAGGTTGAGGCTATGATCAATTTACCTCCTCCTTCCACTCTTCGCCGACTCCAAAGTTTGCAAGGGAAAGAAAAATTTTTACGTAGGTTTATCCCGAAGTATGTTGAGTTAACAAAAGGTTTTACCTGGTTGTTGAAACAAAATGTACCTTTTATTTGGGATGAGATTGCCGATAAATATTTTGATGCACTTAAAAACATGTTGACCCATGCAACGTTATTGCATCCGCCCAGTTACCACAAGGATTACTTTTTATACTTAGCTGCCTCTGATTCCAAGATTGGAATGGTTTTGGTTCAGGAGGATGAATCTCACAACAAACATGTGATATATTACCTAAGTCGGAATCTGAATCTGACGGAAATCAAATATTCACATGTGGAGAAATTGGCCTTGGCAGCAGTTCAAGCTGTCCAACGATTCTGTCACTACTTATTGTTATGTAAAACAACAATTATATATAATTACAAATAGATGATGTATATATTGACAAAACAATTACTCGGGGGAAAATAATCCAAATGGATTGTCATCCTACAAGAGTTTGATTTGGAATTGCGAGAAGTCCAAGTCAAAGAAATCACTAGTGTTTGCTGAGCTTATGTGTGATTTTCCCAATACTGAGTCGGAAACCAAGGCAAAGAATCCTATCACGGATGAACCTCTGTTTCTCATCAGTACTTTAGACCCTTAGTATGGAGATATCATTATATATCTTTAGACCCAAACCTTTCACCTAGAGCTTTCACTTTCAGATCGACGGAGAATCCGATATCAATCCCAACAATACAATATAATGTTGGGGACACTCTTTATAGTCGTGGTGTGGATTATGTTTTTCAACGTTGTATAACTCATGAAGAGGCTAAAAGGGTTTTGAATGATTTCCACTCTGGAGCGTGTGGTGGTCATATGTCTGGGTTTGCCACAACCCAAAAGATATTGTGCGCTGGTTATTTTTGGCTGTGTTTATTCAAAGGTTGTATCATCGCGGTTCGAAAATTCCACAAATGCCAAATTTTTGATCAAAATATGCGTGCACCTCCAGCTCCTCTTCACCCAATCATTGATGTCGGTCCTTTTGTGAAATGGGGCATCAATTTCATTACATGTAACCCTCACTTGGACGGGGGGCATGGGTATATTATTCTCACCGTATATTAATTTACCAAATGGGCCAAGGCGATGCCTACATTCACGGTTGATGGAAAAAATATAGCTATTTTAATATTCAATCATGTGATTGCTCGATTCGGTGTCCCTGAAGCTATTTTTACGGACCATGGGAGCAATTTTCAAAATATTATGATGATCGAACTTTCTAATCAAATTGTCCTATGCCATGATAATTCGACTCTGTATTACCCACAAGCTAATGGTCAAATGGAGGCCATCAACAAGGTTTTAACCACCATGATTAAACAAATTTTCGAGACTCATAAATTGAATTGGAATACCATGCTTTTTCTGCATTATGGGCATACTGAACCTTTGCAAAAACTTCTACAGTGTTCACTCCTTTTCAAATTGTCTATGGTTTAGAAGTTGTGTTACTCATTGAATGTGAAATACCGTCACTTAAATTATACATTGAGTTGTTACCAGCTACCTATGAAGAGGAGAAACACTTTCTATACTTAGCACAATTAGATGAGACTCGATGAACCGTTGCATTGGATGTCGAAGCTTAGAAGAAACGTGTGAAAGCTCAATATGATCAAAGTGTTAACCCTCACATTCTTTTAGAAGGTGACCTAGTTTTAGTATACGATCAAGATAACAACAAGCTAGGTGCTGGTAATTTCGAACCGATGTGGCATGGTCCCTATATTGTCAATTGTGTTCTTGCAAAAGGAGCCTATGAATTCGTTGATTATGATGGGGTCTCTAGATAAACCTAGAAATGGTCTTCATCTTAAGAGATATTATGCTTTAATTTAGAGTGAATATCTCTCTTGTACAATAGTTACTTTTTTAGAATAGTGTGCCTTAGATTAGACAAGTATGCTTAGATCAGTTTTTGTTGTTACTACTATCGCTGCTTATCTTGATTACTCTTGATATTGCAAATGTTAAAATCCCTTCAAACATACAATGGTTTTGCTGATGGTGCCTATCGTGGTACACAAAATATCTCTTCCATGACTTGGGTTATCTATTCACCCACCGATGAGTTAGTTTCTATTCATGGGATATGCCTTGGTAAAAAACTAACAATATTGCAGAATATAGCACAGCCATTGAGTTATTATCTGATGCCATTACATTTGGTATTCGACTTTTTATCATTAGGTTGGATTCGCAACTCGTTTTATTACATTTAAATGGAGTTTATGCAAATAGAAATCCAATGTTGTTAAGATTATTTTTTAAGGTTCTTCTCTTGGAACGACAATTTGATTATATCGAATATCCACATATTTCAAGAAATTTAAACACATTGGCTGATACATTAGCTAATCGGGTTTTAAGTAGACATTTGAAACATTAACAAAGTAAATCAAACCAACATTCAATCCACGTTGAACAAGATACTCAAAAAACGAAAGTAGTAATATCATTAGGATAGATAAGTTTGTGTCCAAAAAATATTACATCGTCTGTGATCATAGGTTAAAACACCTTATGATATAAAATATATTGATACAAAAAAACAAAATGTCGATCTACATTGACCATCAACTATCCATGATGATGATAATAAACTATAGCACACACCACCTTGCGTAGAAATATCCTGAATGGACCTGGAACACCTGTCACGTGTCTTTGGAGCCTGAGAGAGATATCATCAGTTCTTGTCTTAGGAATATCAATTTTCAACCTCTCAAGGTTGTGATCCATGTCTGTCGGAATCTCTACTGCATTATCCTATGGAGGTGCCACAGGTTGTGCCTCTCGCTTGTTAAAGCGACGAAGCGTTGCTGGTCGTCGCGGACCGACATCTGCATTTAATTTAATTTAATTTAATTTATTATTATTATATATATATATATATATATATTTTTTTTTTTTTTAAATTTTTATTTTATTTTATTTTAATTTTTAAATTTTTAATTTTAAATTTTGTTTTTAATTTATTATTATTATTTTTTTAATTTTTAATTTTTAATTTTTAAATTTATTTATTTATTTTTTTAAGTATTGGACGATAAAAAATCAAATAAAAATTAGATTAAAAACCTCAAAATTATTCACTAACCTGTCTCGTCCCACTGTGCCCCTGGAGGCTAGGATGTTTCAGGATCACCTCTATAGTCCATTCCCGCATAAGGAAAGTCTTCAATGGTGAAGACTTGGTTCTTGAGCCACATGAAATAAGCTGGAGTAAAGAGAACCACTGAACCACCCTCGCCACCATGACGAGCCATTAGTGCTACCCATCGCACCATTCGAGGTTCCTGAGGAGTTCCAGGATCTACTGGAATCAGTTGAGGAGTGAGAAGAGGAATTCTCTCTAGAGCAAATGAGATACGAATGAAACCATATCCGAAGTTTTTCAACTTCCCATTTATTGCTCTAGCCAATTGGCATTTCATATTGACCAATACTCCTTCACTCCAGTTTAATATTGTCCCTCCGAAACACTCGACTACATTTTGCATTTGTGAATTAGTAGCCACATGAGGAGCAACACTCCCACATAACCTGGTCACTGTGAATGCTATGAATTTAAGCTCCAGTCAAAAGATGGTTTTGATGTCTATGCGACCATCCTTCAATTATGCACTATTGCTACAATACTGAGCTTTGTCGGTGGTAGTGGGAAGACCTCCTTGTCTAGTCCCAAATAAGGAAATGTTTCTCCCTCTCCGAGATAATCCGGCAAGGAAGTATATTTCTGCTATCTCAATCTCTAGTCGGTGGTCACCAATTATGAAACATTGGTCTTGTACGTCGCACGCATTCACAAGCCAAGTCATTAGCTCAACCTGTGCCTTCATTCCCTGAATATATCCAGAACTTGTACAACCCACAGTTTTTCAATGCACACATGGTTGCATCGCCATCCATGGCTTTGTTATCTATGATATCGTGCTCTCGTTCCCACCATTCCAACATGGTTAAAAGTCCTACAAATCAACAAATTAAACAATTAAAATCAATTGGAGGAAACTTGAACCATTTTTAGGTAGAACTATTGGTTTTCAAAAATTTCATGACGCTTGCGCAGGTTCTGTTGCAGACAGTGCGATCGTCCGCACGCGCTCCCCGCAAAACCCATGAAAACCCGACGATTTTTCTTTTAAAATATCGTCGAGGTTCGCAGTTATCACATGGAGAACCCGCGCACCCTCGAGGGTGAATTTTGAAACATAAATTTATCCTAAAAAAATGAAATAAAAGCTCAAAATAAAAAAATGAAACTGATGAAAACATAGCTAAGGATGATGTGGATTACCTGGTTCTGACAGTTTGAGAAATGAACGGTCGGTTCTCCTGATATTAGCTCCGGAAGTTTTTTGGCCAAAAGCTCTCTATGCACTATTATCAAAACAAAAGGTGAAAATGACTTATTTTAACTCCTTTTTATAAATTTTAATGAATAAAATATTATTATTTTATTTATTTTTCACTTTAAAAGGTCAAATTTAAATATTTTTACTTTTTGAAAGAAGATATTTGTAATCTTTTGAGTTTTTGTGCAGGATACAGGATCTTTGGTGAAAATAATTATTTTGAAATTGAGTATACATTTTTCACTTTTTCGGGCTCTGTAAAAATATGAAAAAGTGAAACCCTGGAGTCTTATTTTAAGCCCTTTTCAAACTTTTGAAACATGAAAAGATCGCCGAGTACTTGATTATTCGAACTCGTTAAAGTAAATGAATAGTCGTCCATTCAACATAAGTTTACCCCTTTTCCGGATTGAAATGAACTAATTACAAAAAAGGTATACGTTGACTAAGGATGGTCAATAGAGTTCTCTCCCGCATTATTTTATCCTTTTTGGGCTTGAGAGACTAAATTTACTAAAAAGAACAACCATGGAGTTTACTTATGCTTTTCTTCTGACTCCCTAAAACTAAAAAAAGTCGAGTTATTCCTATACTAGACTCGTTAAAATTTAACAGTAAAGGACCTGTCGATCACAACAGGATCGAACCACTCCTTCTTAGGGTTCGATTTTAATACTAAGATGGATTCATCCGAAGGATGAGCTTACAGAAACAAGAAAATGTTATCCTCCTCAAGCTTGAAAAAAATAAAGAGGTACTTGCCAGTAATGGTGGGGGAAAAAGAGAGAAAAAGAATCCAGTTGTCATCCTTATTTAGAAAGCAACATGCCACTCTTGAACATGAAACTTTGTCGCACTTGTACTTGGGTTGGGAAATCCTTTGTCTAAAATTTAATCAAACCACATTGAAAGTCTTCAGCCGGTTTCTGGGTATTAGCTTTAGGTCAAACGCTGTCAAGCCATCTACAGTGTCGTTATGTATTCAAGAGAAATTTCAATAAACCATTCATTGCAAACATTTGTCTCCATTCAAGTTGACCATCCCTGAGTCAGTCCTTGCAAAAATATTTCTTCAAAACTTGATCTAATGGTTTTGCGTCGTAGGCTTTCCTACGACGGATCACTTTCTATCGACATCAACTCATTATCTAGAAATTTGATCTAGAATCCTATCAGTACCTTGGGATCTGCATGCCCTAATGGCGGGGTCTTGCCTTCGATGACAGGTTGCATCATTGAACTTAGATCGAACGATTCTATGAGTGTTCGACTGCAAATCATTCATTCACACTTCATATATTGTACTGGATTACTTTGAGAGCCATCGTCATTATTGGTGGTTTCTCTCACACTTGTGAACGGTTCACATCATTGACCGGTAATCAAGTGGTTTCTACATGTTCGACTACAACACAATCAATCGCATGGATAGATTCGTACTAGTTCAGGAAGTGGAAATCAAGACCTTGGATATAGTTTCCACCATCCATGCTACGAGGAGTTTTATTATTCATGATATAGTGGACTACTTATAATAGATGGCTGCGTCCATACTGTGTCCAATTTTGATGTAATATTGAAACCATATTTGTACCAAAACATTTAGTTAGTTTTGATCTGAGTATGGGAATTCCTACCTCAACAATGATATATATATATATATATATATATATATATTTTTCATTGAATGTTTTTACAGGTTTTCGATCGATGTCTCCAATCCAATCCTCGGAATGATAAAGCACTTCACTCTTCAAAATAACCTCAGACTTCACACTTTAGGGGGAAATCTGTCACATGTCATGTTGGGGTTCCCATGTTTTGTCTAGATTGAAAAGACCAAAAGATGAGACAACATCATAACCACTTTGGGCCCTAGGATCTAGCCCTCCTGGACCCGGAGAGGGATATCTCCATAAATACAAAGAATGATATATCTTTGAAAGCTCAAAATGAGATATTAGGCTAGTTATGAAGCACAAAGGGGGTTTAAAATGATTTGGTTGGTTGGTTGCGGGGTTGGGTCATGAGATCATAAACTAAGAAAGTAATGGAAGGAAAGGGGCAGAGCAGTAGGATGTTTCAGCAAAAGAGGATAGGTTAAGGCTGTGCCATCCATTGGGCTATGGAGTCATGAAAGGTAATTACATGCAAACAACTAGCCAAGGCTTTCAGAGGGTAAGTCATCTACACTAAAGGATCTTCTTAGATAGATGATGGAATGGAACATTAAGGATTGAAAGTGAAAGAACGAAAACAACCCAATTTCTGTCTATAGATCAGGTCAGAGGTCATTTAACTCCAGACCTGCTTAGACATACTCAAAGGCAGCTTTCAATGGAGGGACAAAGGGGCAGCTTATAGATTGGAACAGAGGTCATTTAACTCCAGGTCAACTTTAGCATGCTCCAAGGGAAAACATAGATAAGTTTGACAGAGCCATGGTCTATAGATCAGAGAAGGACTTTGAACCTTCAATGCTTTGACACCAGCAAGAGATCTTAGAGAGGCCAACTGGTCGCACAAGGACCCTGGTGGACAGGGCTAACTCTAATCCCCAGTTTCCCAAATCTTCCAGCTTAAACCCAACCAGAACAACTAAAGACATATTTCAATAATTCATACATCAGCTAGCAGGCAATGACATCCACTACACTGGTCAAATTAACTGAAATAAACCCTCAGATAACACATACAGTAGAAAAAATTTAAGGCAAGGAGAGCAGAGACATAGGGTACCTAACAAGGGTAAATCCTATGGCATATTTCTGATGCAAGCCCAGAAGACCAATGAACAACATGAAAATGTAAATAAAAGATACAAAGAGAGAAACATCACCCATAGTAATAGACCAGGATCAAAAGAAATGTGCTTGATTAATTGATTCAAAACCAGTCACATACACTGAGCTCAATGGCTGTTACAATCCAAACTTCTCCTCCTAGCCTACTACATTACACACTACTCTGCTACTCTCTCCCAAACTGTTCTAACAGTCAAAACTGAATCCCTCTAACTGCAACAACAACAATCGAAAAACAACCTTTACAATATGTTCTCGAGAATTCTTATAGGAGAAGATAATAACAATGGTAGGTGATATTCATTAAATGGATCTCATTAATACAGAGTGGCAGAAGAGTTAGAGCCCACTCTGCTTAATGGCAATCTGCATCGCTGTAAGTACTTTGGTATGGTCTGGGAGACTCTGTCAGGTTGGCTTTGACCTCTGATGTTTCGTGAAGCCCTTCTGGCTGTAAGGCCCTCTGTTATGTCTTCTGAAGCAAGGTGACTGAAAGGTCTTCAGGTCTCCATGCTTCCATAACTGCGGTCCTGACAGTCTTTAAGAAGCTTCTGTCATAGTAATTAATTGTTTTTGGGCTCGAGGAGGCATGGAGACTGGTGTAGGAAGGTGTCCTTTTGGAGAAACAGTGCTCTGCTGATGCATACACATATATGAATCATAGCTGTGCTTCTTCGTCTTCAAACTACGCTTCTTCCTTTGAATGCGAGATCAAGCGTTAATTACATCAATAATAAGCATTAACCCCTTTTAATCCCTGCTGCTGATACGCTGGCTGATGCTGAAAAATGGCCTCTCTGTGATCTCAGCCACAGTGGCTGGGACTGTAGAGGCGAGGTACAATCTGACTCCGTAAACCTTGCACAAAGAAATAAACCTGTCAAACAATCTAGGGCGGTGGTGAAAGAATTGCTATGGAGGCCTCGGGGAACGGTGGCGCGACTGTGGAAACAGTGGAAGAATGGCGAAAAATGAAACTAACGCAGGTTTGGGGTAAGACGGGCCGTGGACCATCTGATCATATGCTAGAGTGGTGATCAACGGTTGGGATTTACAAACGGAGGGGTTAATAGTCAAATGGACGGAGAAAAAAATGTAAAGCCCAAGGTTCCAAGGTTCGGTCAAATACAAAGGAAGCAGATCAAATGATTGGAGTTAGACCTTTAGGGGTGGGACTCGGCTAGGGCGGAGGGCGATTAGATATGAACCTTTGGATCTCAGGAGGAGATCAACGGTGGCGGTTAAGCAATGAGGTTAATAGGGAAGCCCGATGGGAGAAAAACAGTGCAGATGCGATGCGACGTGGGCCGTCGATCTTGGATGAACGGACGGTCGAGATTGGATCGGAGAATCACAATCGCAAAGGGTGGAGGGTGGCATCATTTGGAAATTGCGATTGCAATTGGAGCGGCGATGCGATTGAGCACCAGCCGTCGGATCCGGGTGATAGATCAACGGTGGAGAAGCAATCGGCGGGGAGAAACGAGAGGAGCGATGGGAGGGGAGCAATGGGATCTGGGCCGTTGATTCCGAATGGATGGATGGCTGGGATTCGATCGGGGGATCGTAATTGGGGGAACAAGGGAGTGGCACGGCGAAATTTCTGATTGCGATCGGAGCGAGAGTGCGATTAGCGTTGGGCCGTTGGATCAAATTATGGATCAAAGACGGAGATGTAGTCGGGGGATCACAATCGCAACAGGGGGAAAGTGGCAGTGACTAACAATTGCGATTACGATCGGAGCGGGGGAAACGGGAGAGCGTGGACCGTTAGATCTATTCAGATCAACGGCGGAGATTGTATCTGTGGCGCTACAGACCAAACTCAATCGCATCGAGATTTTTGCGTGAAACAAAGAGCTGCGCCTGCCCAATGGTGTGATTGCGATTAGCGCCCAAGACCTTAGCGCTTGGTTCTGGCGCCTGGGCATGTGGGGAAGTGGTTTGCAGGGCTAGGCCTTAATATAAGGTAGAAAGTGGGTTTTTGGCCCATTTTAATGCATTTTAAGGCCAAAGAAGGGTAACGATAGAGAGGAGAAGGGTTTATTAAACCAAAAAAAGAGTATTTGAAGGGTTTAAAAGGGAAATTGAGATGGTTTAGAGGGTTAATGGGGAAAATAGAGAGGAGTAAAAGGGGATGAAGCAGAGGTTTAGAAGGGATGATATAATGGGAAGAAGGAGAAGACCTTTTGGGCATTTCTTCACAATCAGAGAGGCTTTATAACTGGAAACATCAGTGGGGATTTATCAAAGGACAAGGGCATAAGGAGGCTTCAAGGATGATGTGTTTTCAGAGGCAAATGCATTCCTTGAAGGCTCAAAAACATTTTAGCCCCCTGTTTGCTTGTCAAAAAATTCATAGGGGGCTAACATTATGGTTAGACGGTCCGCACCCCGTCTTACCCCAAACCTGCGTTAGTTTCATTTTTCGCCATTCTTCCACTGTTTCCACAGTCGTGCCACCGTTCCCCGGGGCCTCCACAACAATTCTTCCGCCACTGCCCTGGATTGTTTGACAGGTTTATTTCTTTGTGCAGGGTTTACGGAGTGAGATTGTACCTCGCCTCTACAGTCACAACCACTGTGGCCGAGATCACAGAGAGGCCATTTTCAGCATCAGCCAACGTATCATCAACAAGGATTAAAAGGGGTTAATGCTTATTATTGATGTAATTAACACTTGATCCCGAATTCAAAGGAAGAAGCGCAGTTTGAAGACCAGGAAGCACAACAATGAGTCATATCTGTGTATGCATCAGCAGAGCACCGTTTCTCCAAAAGGACACCTTCCTACAGTAGTCTCCATGCCTCCTCGAGCCCAGAAACAGTTAATTACTCTGACAGAAGCTTCTTAAAGAGTGTCAAGACCGCAGTTATGGAATCATGGAGACTCGAAGACCTTTCAGTCACCTTACTTGCTTCAGAAGATAGAACAGAGGGACTTACAGCCATAAGGGCTTCACGAAACATCAGAGGTCAAAGCCAACCTGACAGAGTCTCCCAGACCATACCAAAGTACTTACAGCGATGCAGATTTCCATTAAGCAGAGTGGGCTTGAACTCTTCCGCCAATCTGTCTTAATGAGATCCATTTAATGAATATCACCTACCATTGTTATTCTCTTCTCGTATAAGAATTCCCGAGAACATATTGTAAAGGTTGTTGTTCGGTTGTTGCTGTTGCAGTTAGAGGGATTCAGTTTTGACTGTTAGAACAGTTTGGGAGAGAGTAGCAGAGTAGTGTGTAATGTAGTAGGCTAGGAGGAGAAGTTTGGATTGTAACAGCCATTGAGCTCAGTGTATGTGACTGGTTTTGCATCAATTAATCAAGCACATTTATTTGGATCCTGGTCTATTACTATGGGTGATGTTTCTCTCTTTGTATCTTTTATTTACATTTTCATGCTGTTCATTGGTCTTTTGGGCTCGCATCAGAAATATGCCATAGGATTTACCCTTGTTAGGTACCCTATGTCTCTGCTCTCCTTGCCTTAAATGTTTTCTGCTGCACGTGTTATCTGGGGGTTGATTTCAGTTAATTTAACCAGTGTAGTGGATGTCATTGCCTGCTAGCTGATGTATGAATTATTGAAATCTGTCTTTAGTTGTTCTGGTTGGGTTTAAGCTGGAAGATTTGGGAAAATGGGGATTAGAGTTAGCTTTGTCCACCAGGGTCCTTGTGCGACCAGCTGGCCTCTCTAAGATCTCTTACTGGTGTCAAAGCATTGAAGGTTCAAATTCCTTCTCTGATCTATAGACCCTGGCTCTGTCAAACTTATCTATGTTTTCCCTTGGAGCATGCTAAAGCTGACCTGGAGTTAAATGACCTCTGGTCCGATCTATAAGTTTCCCCTTTGTCCCTCCATTGAAAGCTGCCTTTGAGTATGTCCAAGCAGGTCTGGAGTTAAATGACCTCTGACCTGATATATAGACAGAAATTGGGTTGTTTTCCTTCTTCCACTTTCAATCCTTAATGTTCCATTCCATCATCTATCTAAAAATATCCTTTAGTGTAGATGAATTGCCCTCTGAAAGCCTTGGCTAGTTGTTCACATGTAATTACCTTTCATGACTCCATGGCCCAATGGATGGCACAACCTTAACCTATCCTCTTTTGCTAAAACATCCTGCTGCGCTGCCCCTTTCCTTCCATTACTTTCTCAGTTTATGATCTCATGACCCAACCGAGCAACCAACCAACCAAATCATTTTAAACCCCCTTTGTGCTTCATAACTAGCCTAATATCTCATTTTGAGCTTTCAAAGATATATCATTATTTTTATTTATGGAGAGATCCCTCTCCGAGTCCAGGAGGGCTAGATCCTAGGGCCCCAAAGTGGTTATGATGTTGTCTCATATTTTGGTCTTGCCAATCTGGCCAAAACATGGGAACCCCAACATAATGGCGACTCCGCTGGGGAAATTGAGTGCATTTATCTTACATACTCTTAGGCACTCAAAAGACCCAAGATCTCTGGTTAGATTGGCATTCAATTGCTGATGGTGGACAACATCCTGCTTCAAACATTCATATACATCCACCTGGCGACTCCACACTCCATAACTCTCAAAGGCTCCACTGGAGGAAGAACCTGAAATATGGCCAGGCCTCATAGAAGGGTAGAACATATGGGTTGGATTTGGTTTAAAGAATTCATTTTTTGTGTCTACCACTATGTTCTATCCCGCTTTAAGTTCGATCAAGTGTACAAAGATGAAACCCACATTAGGTATGGGAAAAATCTCAAGCCTTAGTCTTCAGACCATGAGCAGACCTGTACTCCTGTGAAAGACCTAGTGGAACAAGAGCCTCATGGCGTATATCTCACTCCTAAAGAAACTTCAAGCAGTCATGAGCCCATTGTTACACCACCTACACCTACAAAGGTCATAGAAAGATATAAGCCTCTGGTTTTACCTCTTATCTTCCAACCCCTTCCTTCAGAACTTATAAACCAGCTGCCTCTTTTTGATGGAGAAAGGAAAAGGGCCACTGCCGAGGAACATGTGCAAAACCTTGAGGATTCAATTGACTTGTATGAAATAGAGGAAGATGATGTGTGCATTAGAATGTTTGCCTTTTCATTACAAGGAAATGTTAAGAGTTGGTTCAAAGGTCTTCCAGTGGCAAGCATTTTCAGCTTTCATCAATTTTCTCAAGTTTTCCTTGATAAATGGGCAGCCCCTAAGAATGCTCTCCTCATCCTAGGAGAGTATCAAAATTTCAAAAGGAACCCAGGAGAGACAGTACAAGAATTTTTAGCCAGGTTCAATAGGGTCTACCACGCAATACCTGCTAACATAAAACCAGCCTTGGGATGGGCTCTACTGCACTATCCTAGTTCTTTTGACCCCGAGGAGGAATTCCATATAAGAGAAAGAGAACCTTCGAGCCTGGAGGAAATGTAGAATATAGCAATTACTGTCGAACACAACATAAAGTGCAGGGATGAAAGGTTAAAGGCTACAAAGAGAGACCGAGAAGGGCAAATAAGGCAACTCTCTTTAGAAAGCAGGCTGGAAAGATAGATAGAGACTGCTAACACCTTGCTAAACACAGAAGAGGAAGAGTATGAGGATGAAACCAGAAAGGATGATTGGAAGAGACCTGCACCTTGTCCTCAAGAAAGACAAACCTGACCACTGCAAGACAGAAGCCACATGCAAAGCATGTATGATGAAGCTGAGTTTGAATCAGGAAATGAACTTGCAGATTATTTTGAAGAAAGACTTGCTGAGAGTCCTAAAGAATTGATGGGTGACAATGCTTATAATTATGATTTCTCTGATGTTGACCTGTTTGATGATGATTTTTTCCAAAGGGAAATTGAGCTTGCAGGGCCATCATCAGTAGTTTCATGGGAGGAAGATCACGGCCATCAACTTCAAGAAAATGAAGAGCCAATGCAGGCCATCTATGATACTAATGGAGAAAGTGTTGAAAGCATGATTGAAGACAAATATTCATTAAATCTTCTCTCTGTTTTATATCCAAACATCAGTTATACTTGCCAAGAGGACGGAAGCCAGTAGCTGTTCAGCGCAGAGGACAAGGAGGAGAGAGATGAAGAAAATATTAAGCGGATTGAATATCCGGAGCCTTCTCCCAAAGGGATTGAGGTAATCAAAGAAACCCCCACTCAAGAATATGTTAATTCTTTCACAGAGTTCAGTCCGTTTCAGTAGAACCAACCTGCGTTACTAGAGGATAGCACTATCGAATATAATGAGCCCTCTAGCTCAGGCTGCAATGAAAATGAGCGAGATCTTCTTTCCCACAGACATCTTTGTTTGGATCCAGAGGAAGAAGAGGTATTCCTGGTTGATGCTCATTTGCCAAATACTCAAAACTAGGAAGAGGAGGAGTGTGATTACAAAGGCCTCACTACAAATGCAAAAGATTAAAAGCCTTGAGTTGCCAGACAAATTTCACCGTGCCAGCCTGGAAGAAGCAAAGCGATATCAGTCTCATCAATCTACATGCATTTGTTTTAGGGTTATGATGAATAAGAGCCCCGGCATTTATCTTCGCAACCGCGCAAATATATGAGAGGTGGTCACCACACCGTGGTCACGGAAGACATCCACATGCAGACCTGCTGGCTAATCTTCATGAGGCCGCAGTTTCTTCTCTTTTTCATCGTCAATGGGCTCATCGCATTGGCTGTATTACCTGTAAAATCAGCTACTTCAAAGAAAGAGGAAAGCAGAGGGAAAGCTCATTACAGAGGTTCCGTGAGCATGTAGTTAGTTGTTTTAACTCTCGTAGTAAGTCCAAAATAAGTCAGAGCAACAATATGGCTTAACGTTTTCAATTTACCTAATGTAGATAAATAACCGTTTACGCTTAATCCTAAAGATAATGATTAATAGAATGGGGAGGACCACCGTTTCAATCCTGGCCCCATGACTAATAAGGCATAGAACAGTTTATTTCTCACAAAAAAAAAAAAATTGATGTAAAGGGTCTGCAAGTCCAAGTGCACCCTAGAAGAAAAAATGTTAGGACTATAGTGTGGGTAGGTAGTTGTTTTGGAGAATTTTACTACTGATATGATGTCTTCATGATTTGTGGCAGCTGATCCAAGAAAATAATGGATGTGTCAAGCACCAGGCGTCTGGCCTACACCAAAGATCAATATCTGAATTCTTGACTCCTTCAAGAAGAAGCCATCCCCATGTGGAGCCACTGTTAGCCCCCTATGAATTTTTTGACAAGCAAACATGGGGCTAAAATGATTTTGAGCCTTCAAGGAATGAATTTCCCTTTGAAAACACATCATCCTTGAAGCCTCCTTATGCCCTTGTCCTTTGATAAATCCCCACTGCTGTTTCCAGCTATAAAGCCTCTCTGATTGTGAAGAAATGCCTAAAAGGTCTTCTCCTTCTTCCCCTTATATCATCCCTTCTAAACCTCTGCTTCATCCCCTTTTACTCCTCTCTATTTTCCCCATTAACCCTCTAAACCATCTCAATTTCCCTTTTAAACCCTTCAAATACTCTTTGTTTGGTTTAATAAACCCTTCTCCTCTCTATCGTTACCCTTCTTTGGCCTTAAAATGCATTAAAATGGTCCAAAAACCAACTTTATACCTTATATTAAGGCCTAGCCCCTTTCGGCCTAGCCCCGCAAACCACTTCCCCACATGCCCAGGCGCCGAAACCAAGCGCTAAGGTCTTGGGCGCTAATCGCAATCGCACCGTTGGGCGGGCGCAACTCTTTATTAACCGCAAAAATCCCGATGCGATTGAGTTTGGTCTGTAGCGCCGCGGATACAATCTCCACCGTTGATATGAATAGATCTAACGGTCCGTGCTCTCCCACTTCCCCCGCTCCGATCGCAATCACAATTGTCAATCGCTGCCACTTTCCGCTTGTTGCGATTGCGATCCCCCGACTACATCTCCACCGTTGATCCAACAGCTCGACAGTAATCGCACTCCCACTCCAATCGCAATCGGAACTTTCGCCGTGCCAATCCCTTGTTCCCCCGATTGCGATCCCCCGATCGAATCCCAGCCATCCATCCATTCGGAATCAACAGCCTAGATCCCATCACTCCCCTCCCATTGCTCCTCTCGTTTCTCCCTGCCGATTTCTTCTCCACCGTTGATCTATCACTCGGATCCGACGGCTGGCGCTCAATCGCATCGCCACTCCAATCGCAATCGCAATTTCCAAACAATGCCACCCTCCGCCCTTTGCAATTGCGATTCTCTGATCCAATCTCAATCGTCCATTCATCCAAGATCGACGGCCCACGTCGCATCACATCTCCACTTTTTTTCTCCCATCGGGCTTCCCTATTAACCTCATCGCTTAACCGCTACCGTTGATCTCCTCCTGAGATCCAACGATTCATATCTAATCACCCTTCACCCTAGCCGAGTCCCACCCCTAAAGGTCTAACTCCAGTCATTTGATCCGCTTCCTTTGTATTTTCCCAAACCTCAGAACCTTGGGCTTTACATTTTTTTCTCCGTCCATTCGACTATTAACCCCTCTGTTTGTAAATCCCAACCGTTGATCACCACTCCAGCATATGATCAGATGGTCCACGCCCCGTCTTACCCCAAACCTACGTTAGTTTCATTTTTCACCATTCTTTCGCTATTTCCACAGTTGCGCCACCGTTCCCCGGGCCTCCACAGCAATTCTTCCGCCACCGCCCTGGATTGTTTGACAGGTTTATTTCTTTGTGCAGGGTTTACAGAGTGAGATTGTACCTCGCCTCTACAGTCACAGCCACTGTGGCTGAGATCACAGAGAGGCCATTTTCAACATCAGCCAGCGTATCAGCAGCAGGGAATAAAAGGGGTTAATGCTTATTATTGATGTAATTAATGCTTGATCCCGCATTCAAAGGAAGAAGCGCAGTTTGAAGACCAAGAAGCACAACGATGAGTCATATCTATGTGTGCATCAGCAGAGCACCGTTTCTCCAAAAGGACACCTTCCTACAGCAGTCTCCATGCCTCCTCGAGCCCAGAAACAGTTAATTACTCTGACATAAACTTCTTAAAGACTGTTAGGACCGCATAAACTTCTTAAAGACTGTTAGGACCGCAGTTATCGAAGCATGGAGACCCAAAGAACTTTCAGTCACCTTACTTGCTTCAGAAGACAGAACAGAAGGTCTTACAACTAGAAGGGCTTCACGAAACATTAGTGGTCAAAGCCAAACTGACAGAGTCTCCAGACCATACCAAAGTACTTACAGCGATGCAGATTTCCATTAAGCAGAATGGGCTCAAACTCTTCTGCCACTCTGTCTTAATGAGATCCATTTAATGAATATCACCTACCATTGTTATTCTCTTCTCCTATAAGAATTTTCGAGAACATATTGTAAAGGTTGTTGTTCGGTTGTTGCTGTTGCAGTTAGAGGGATTCAGTTTTGACTGTTAGAACAGTTTGGGAGAGAGTAGCAGAGTACTGTGTAATGTAGTAGGCTGGGAGGAGAAGTTTGGATTGTAACAGTCATTGAGCTCAATGTATGTGACTGGTTTTGCATCAATTAATCAAGCACATTTCTTTGGATCCTGGTCTATTACTACGGGTGATGTTTCTCTCTTTGTATCTTTTATTTACATTTTCATGCTGTTCATTGGTCTTCTGGGCTCACATCAGAAATATGCCATAGGATTTACCCTTGTTAGGTACCCTATGTCTCTGCTCTCCTTGCCTTAAATTTTTTCTGCTGTATGTGTTATCTGAGGGTTGATCAGTTAATTTAACCTGTGTAGTGGATGTCATTGCCTGCTAGCTGATGTATGAATTAGTGAAATATGTCTTTAGTTGTTCTGGTTGGGTTTAAGCTGGAAGATTTGGGAAACTGGGGATTAGAGTTAGCCCTATCCACCAGGGTCCTTGTGTGACCAGCTGGCCTCTCTAAGATCTCTTGCTGGTGTCAAAGCATTGAAGATTCAAATTCCTTCTCTGATCTATAGACCCTGGCTCTGTCAAACTTATCTATGTTTTCCCTTGGAGCATGCTAAAGTTGACCTGGAGTTAAATGACCTCTGGTCTGATCTATAAGCTGCCCCTTTTTCCCTCCATTGAAAGCTGCCTTTGAGTATGTCCAAGCAGGTCTGGAGTTAAATGACCTCTGACCTGATCTATAGACAGAAATTGGGTTGTTTTCCTTCTTTCACTTTTAATCCTTAATGTTCCATTCCATCATCTATCTAAAAAGATCCTTTAGTGTAGATGACTTGCCCTCTGAAAGCCTTGGCTAGTTTTTCACATGTAATTACCTTTCATGACTCCATAGCCCAATGGATGGCACAGCCTTAACCTATCCTATTTTGCTGAAACATCCTGCTGCTCTGCCCCTTTCTTTCCATTACTTTCTCAGTTTATGATCTCATGACCCAACCCAACAACCAACCAACCAAATCATTTTAAACCCCCTTTGTGCTTCATAACTAGCCTAATATCTCATTTTGAGCTTTCAAAGATATATCATTCTTTGTATTTATGGAGAGATCCCTCTTCGGGTCCAGGAGGGCTAGATCCTAGGGCCCCAAAGTGGTTATGATGTTGTCTCATCTTTTGGTCTTTCCAATTTGGCCAAAACATGGGAACCCCAACATGTCATTTTGTCACCATGACATTTGACTGTTCAGATGGGTCTATCACCATCCATATCATGTTCCCTTAGAGGTAAAAAACACTAATGTTCCTAAATCAAGTCTTGGAATTGAAGAAAAGCTCTATAAAACCCTTAAAAGTCTACTTGCGCGGTTTTTTTAGCCTTTCCCTATGCATGCACTGATGTTCTATCCATAAACTGTGACAATTCCCGCACCTTTTTCCACTATAACCTACACACCCGTGTGAAAAGAAAATAAAAGAAAAAAGTAAATTCTAGAAGCCTAGTTGGTCGAATATTCTCCCAACTGGAAGCATCTAGAGTCACGATCAGTTCGAGCTTTATCCCTCCACTCATGGAGCTTATCCCTTTTTCCATGGAGCTCAAATACCTTCATGAGAGGAATCCATCCCCCTCTTCATGGAACTGAAACTACCTCCATTTCCTTATAAATTGAGCTCAAGTTTAAGGTTGAATGGTAGACATGGTAGATTGTGAATCATAGAAACTGACTTATATAGTTTCTAGGCTGAAGAGAGTTCATAAGAGTTTATAATTTCTACACTAGTGAGTTTTTGTTGACATGAGAATGATCACACTATTGTGTCTATAATTCCATGTTGGTACTAAGAGAGGAAGGCTTATCAAACTGAAGGAGAACGATTGTTCAGGACCCCGGGAGAAATCTGTACAACATCAAGGCATCAGGTTGTAAGATTACTCTTTCTATTCAAGATAATGCATATGGATCTCTTTTTCTCATTGCTTTGTTTCTATGCTTATTGGAATAATGTAAATAGTTAGACTCTTTGATCACTAAGTTGGATTATATTTTTTGATTATTATATGTTGTGGATGCTTTGATTATTTGTCTTGTCTTTGATTATTATATCTTCTTCTTTTTATAATCATTCTATGCATGTCAATTTATTATTTAATGTCACTATATTACTTTTAGAAGCATTTAAAATAAATAAATGGATGTGTCACTTGGAGTCCACCTCCATCACTAAAATTAAATTCAATGACTTTGTTACCCACAATAACTTGTAATTAATAAATTACTTGCATGGTTCGAGTGCAGTTGCATTCTACATTATTATCCCAAAAATATTGCCTTTATTTTAAGATTTTAGCATGACTCATTTTCATTTAACTCGCCTTATGATGTGTTATAATCAAACACACGAATGAAGTTTATGAGTTGTATGATAACAAATCAGGAAATATCTTCCAGTCTAGTTGTGAAAAATTCCCTCAAGATCTAAAAATGATCTAGTGAATCTCCTAAAAAATGGAATCTCCCATGACTACTAAAAAAGCATAGCATGAGGCGGAAAATGGTGGCAGAAAGGTGATTTTTAAGAGGTTTTTGGCCTTTTCCACCTGTCAAAAGCTCATTTTTTGGAGTACCAGTAGTAAAAAATTGATGTAGAGACCATTCTCTATCCATCCATGCAATTTTTTTTAGCATTTAGAGGCTTCCAGTTTTGCAGGGTGACTATGCAAAAAGTGTGTAAAATTTTTCCAAAATGGTAAAAAAACAAAAACTTGCCCAAAAACCTTCAAAATTGCTAGATGAAGTGCTAATGAAGTATGCCAATCTACCAAGGAGGCATCAACAAGCAAATCAAGTTTTTCCTTCTTCTTTTGGCTGATGAGGGTTTCCTTGAGCCTATCCCTCAATTGCTTTACCTTGACATTGCAAATTTTGTTTCTCGTGTGATAGTGATCAAACATGTGCCTCAACATCTGATTTTCCTTGTTGGCCTTCTGAAGGGGATTCTCCAAGTGTATGTTCACTCT
This sequence comes from Pinus albicaulis, assembly GCA_034641835.2. Taxonomy (NCBI): domain Eukaryota; kingdom Viridiplantae; phylum Streptophyta; class Pinopsida; order Pinales; family Pinaceae; genus Pinus; species Pinus albicaulis. The sequence goes on along the minus strand of CM076573.1, from coordinate 248,069,102 downwards.
GTTAAGTCAAGATTCTCTGTCATAATTGATTTCTCTTGCAATTCTTTCCTCAAAGGTGAGTTCTTCTGCCTCATGTTTTTCCTGCTCTAATGCTCTATTAAGACCCCTTGTTTTTGGTCTCTTCTTGGTGATCTGGGCCTCATCATGATTAGGCTCATCATGTGCCATCACTGCTTTGACTTTGGTATCTTTTCTCTTGGCCTTCAAAAACTCCATTTCCAAGAATACTTGTTTGTCATTCAACTGTTTATTTTCCTTCTTAAGGAAGGAAATGACAAATTGTGCTCTTGCTAAATTATCTTGCAACTCTCTGATTTTGGCATATTTCGCTTTAAGGACCAAGTTTGAGGTTTCATGATCATCTTGGACATCCAATTACACTAGGTCAAACTCCTTTTCTTCCTCATGGTGAAGGGTTTATTTCTCTTGGACAACTGTCTCCTGCTACTTTTGATATCCCTGTTTTGCTGATGTAGAAGGCAAGGCCCCTTCCAAAATCTGTGGAGAAAACACTTACCTATATCCTTTCTGATAAGTTTTGATCTCTTTGTCCTGTTTGGTTTTCTTCACTGTAGCTCTTCTATATAACCTAGTTTTCTTGTGAGAAACTGATGCTGATGGTGGAATAGGTCTAGCAGGCTGATATGGTGGTGTAGTGAAGATATCTGCCTCAATGAAAGTCTCCCAAGAAATGCTCAGTTGTTTGAGGTGATGAAGGACAATTATTTTAAGGAGTGAATGATGGAAGAGGCTATTCATTTGAAGCTCATACTCTTTGTTCTGCACTATGTAGGCCATCTTGTCAATGCTCCTGTATAAGTAATAGGGAAGGTTGAACAATTTCACCCTAGTGAAATGCATGGACAACCTGATGTGATAACTTTATAGTCTGTGTTGAGAATGCAACAAGATGATGGAGCTTAGTGAAAAGAAGTCGCCTTCACTAAGTGGGCCCGCAGGCTATTTTTGGCGCAAAGTCTACTTTTAGACTATGTCTATTTTTAGACATATGGATCATGGTCTATGAGTTGCAGGATGCTATTTGTGGATGGTTGGTCAAGTTGGAAAAATAGATGGAATTCTATTTTTAGACATATTGGGCGGAATCTATTTTTAGATTGCCAGTCTAAAAATAGATATGTCGAATATTATTAGCTCTTAATAATATTTGGACTATAAATATTATCTTATTCTCTTGGAGCACTTCAGTTAAGTGCACAGATGTGGCACAGGAGCTGACAGAAGGAATTACGCTATTCCTGAGGGTTAAGTGGAGCTATTGCATGGAGACTTCAGTTAGAACTCATGTGCGAGAGTTTGGTGGAGTTGATGAGACAGTTAATGGAGTTGTGTTCAATTTAACTTAGTTGAGCTAGTTGTATCTAGTCTAACTGATTAATACAATTAGTGAGAGTGGTGTGAATTAATTATTAATTAATTCACTAATTATTAAATCATAAATCAACTAAAGAATACATCAGTTAACTTCATGCATGGACAATCAAGGAGACCAATGTTGTAGGGTGAAAGGTGAGCTCCATTAATGGGCCAGACCAGAATGTAGCATGATATTTGCACACACATTGATTGAGATTGCCAATAATGAGGATTGGTGCAGCAGATAAGCCAAGGGGATTCGAACTTAGATCTCACAATTCCTTTAACCATCTTGGATTGCGTAGTAGAGGCAGGCTAACAGGTGGAGGAGATTTGAACTTGTGACTTGTTTATATCTAAGCTAGTTAGTGTGTAACAATTGGAGATAGTGCTGAGAGCTTGTGAGGAGTTTGTAATATGATTGTTACATGTTCTCTATCATTATAATATACAAATAGTTGGGGTTTTTCAGCTGTAAGCTTTCCCCATTACATACTGTGTTGATATGTGTGATTGATTAATGTTTCAATGTGCGCATGCAATTGTTTTTAATTCTGCAAATTGATGATCAATGGTGGAAGAGGTTATGTGTTATGCATGAAGCTCAAATAGTGTGTAGTCAGGATATTCTCGGTGAATAACTCATCTATTATTCAAATTTCTACATGGTATCAGAGCAACGTTGATCATCGGATCTATTATAGTGATTACATTTTATTTCTTTAGGCAGAGTTTGTAAGAGGGCCAGGTAGCCTCTGGATCCATCCTTTCTTTGAAAGGTGAAATATCCAGTAAAAGCCCCTACAGTCTATATTTGTACTAGAAATAATTTTTTCTCACAAATTTAGATAAAAAACGATTGAGTTTTGAGCTGGTGGAATTCGAATTTGCAGCAGTGTTTTCTTGGTGTCGAAGTCAAAATGTCTTATCAAGGATTGCGATTGGAGTATGCTCTTGAAGGCAGCTCGAATTATATTGCATGGAGAGATAGGATGGAGGCGGTGCTAGATGACAACGGGTTGAAGGAGTTCATAGATTCTGAAGTCCAAAAGCCTGCTTCTAGCGATGCTGCCGCACTGGACGCATGGAAAAAGAAAACAGCAAAATGTCGAAGGATTCTGTTGGAGGGCGTGAAGGATCACATAGTGTCCAGCCTGCATGGTAAGGCTTCTCCATTTTTGATGTGGAAAGCCTTGACAGATTTATTCCAAAGCAAGAGTGACCAGAGGAAGTTGGTGCTTAAGGATAGACTCAGAAACATAAATATGGAGAAAGGCAACAGTATGCCCAAGTACCTCACGAAGTTCACCCAATGTAGGGATGGGCTGGGAAGTGTGGGGGTGACTGTTGATGATGAGGACTTGGTGAGCTTGGCTCTCCTTGGTCTTACGAAGAGTTGGCATGCCTATCAGGATTCTATCAATGGTCGGGAGAAATTTGCAGGATGAGAGCGACTTTGGTCGGATCTTGTGCAAGAGGAGATAAGGCGGAGTACCAGGGACGGATCTTCATCAAAGGCATCTGATGAAGAAAATTGCGCTTTGGCTACCAAAGAAAAGAAGGGGAAGAGCAAGAAATCTTCTCATTCCGGTGCTGAAGGCAAGAAGGAGGACATGTCCAAGGTGAAGTGCTTTCACTGTCACCAGCACGGACATTATGCCACAAATTGTTTGCAGAAGAAGAAAAATAAGAAATTTGTTGGATCTGCAGTGGGAGAGGCCTTAGCCTCGCAGTTTGAGCTGGATTTTTCGCTGATCGCATACTTGGTATCAAGTGTGATGGGTTCAGTTTGGTTCTTGGATAGTGGTGCATCTTTTCACATGACAGGAGATCGAGATTTGTTTTCTGATCTAGATGAGAAAGATCTTGGAGTGCACATCGAGATGGGCGATGATGGTAGATACAGTGCGACCGGTATCGGTACCATTTCCTTTGAAGGGTCTGGTAAGAGCCGTATTGGAGTGAGTGCATATTCAAGGTTGAATCTTGCCTGAGTGATCTAGAGACAAAGGGTACAGATGTTGTACAGCCAGGCTCTGCAGAGCAAGGCATTGAAACGAAGGCCAGGGTTCAGTCAGACCAGCCATTGCTCAGGTGATGTATGTATGCAACAATGGCATGCAAGGCAGAAGGAGTGGTGAGCCGGGATGATGGCGAGCTGTGGCATCGGAGATTGGGTCACCTTCACCATGGAGCTTTGAAGATACTGCAATAGATTTCTACTAGGCTTTGTAAGGGTACTCTTACGCAGTCAGATCAGTGCAAGGGATGTACCTTGGGAAAATTTGTGAAAGCCACATTTCACGAGAAGGATAGTCGCACCACAACGATCCTTGAGAGAATTCACACAGACGTGTGTGGACCTTTCTCAGTAGCTTTGACAACAAAGCATAGGTACTATGTGATCTTTGTTGATGATTATTCTCGGAAGTGCTGGATCTTCTTCATGTAGAAGAAGAGCAATACATACTCAAAGTTCTGTGAGTTCAAGGCGCTGGTTGAGAAGGAATCGGGGAAGCAGGTGAAGGCTCTTAGTAGTGACAATGGTGGTGAATTCATCTCGGTTGAATTCAAGGACTTTTGCAGCGTAGAAGGAATTCGAAGAGAGCTCATAGCACCTCATAACCCACAGCAGAACGGGGTTGCTGAGCGGAAGAACAGAACGATCGTGGGTGCTGCACGGGCGATGTTGCATGATCAGGGCCTACCCATTCACTTGTGGGCGGAGGCATGCAATAATGCAGTATATGTGCAGAACCGTTGTCCTGACAAGATACTTGGCATGAGTACACCCGAGGAGGCGTTTTCTGGTAAGAGGCCTGATATTTCCCATTTGAGGATTTTTGGTTCACCTGTTTACATTCATGTGACGAAGGATGCCAGGAAGAAGCTGGAGCCGACCGCAGAGGTTGGGATATTTGTGGGATACACTGATACGCCCCACAACTATCGTGTGTATTTTCCAGACAGTCGCAAGACTGTTGTGCGACGGGATATCAAATTTCAGGAGGAGAAAGCCATGAAGTGTTCGCTTGAGAGGGAGCCACACTTGCATGCAGATGAGGAGCTATTAGTTCCTAAGGATGAGCTTCGGGATGTGGATCAGCCACAAGAGGAAGTTCATGGAGTGGAAGAGACCACTCATGCAGCGCCAACCATCAGAGGGCGGAAGCGCACTACAGAAGCTGAGCGACTGGCTCAAGATGCAGAGAAGGTTGTAGGACCACCTACAGCACAGCGCAGACAGATACAGTCACCGGACCGGTACACTGGATACATGGCTCTTGTGAGCAAATGTGTCGTGACAAAGCCATCCTCTTTCGAGGAAGCTGTGGAGGACCCCGCATGGGTAGATGCCATGGTGGAAGAGTATGATTCGATTGTCAGAAACAGTGCATGGGAGATTGTCCCAAGACCGGAGGGGAAATCAGTGGTGGGTTCGCAATGGATCTACAAAGTGAAGCAGGCGGCTGACGGGAGTGTGGAGAAGTACAAGGCGAGATTTGTCGCCCGTGGCTTCTCACAGATCGAGGGGATTGACTATGAGGAGACTTTTGCACCTGTCGCAAGGTACTCTTCCATACGGACGATCCTTGCTCTCTCAGCGCAGATGGGGTGGCACATTCATGAGATGGATGTGAAGACTGCGTTCCTCAATGGAGTTATTGAGGAGGAGGTGTACATAGAGCAGCCTGAAGGTTTTGAGATCTTCAGCAGTGAGTCGCATGTGTGCCGACTCAAGAGAGCACTGTACGGGCTGAAGCAAGCACCTCGTGCTTGGTACACTCGGATAGACAGCTACTTCACCGGGCTTAGATTCTCCAAGAGTGAGGCGGATCCAAACCTGTACCAGATTGTGGTGGAGGGGAAGCTGTTGATCATCGTACTGTATGTAGATGATCTGATTTTGACTGGCGATGAGCAGTTGATACTTTCATGCAAGGAGGATCTTGCACGAGAGTTTGAGATGAAGGACTTGGGCATCCTTCATTATTTCCGGGGATTGGAGATTTGGCAGCGCAGCGGAGGACTGTTTGTTTCTCAGGGCAAGTATGCTCGGGAGATTCTGGAGAGGTTCAACATGCAAGGCTGCAAGCCTGTTGACACTCCTCTTCCTGGTGGTTGGAGGAAGGAGGATGCTACTTCAGCCGAGGTAGTGGATGCCACTGTCTATCGACAGTTGGTGGGGTCGCTTATGTATCTGGTCAATACACGACCCGATATATGCTATGCTGTTAACCAGCTTTCGCAAGCTATGGTTAAGCCTACCAAGCTCTTCTGGAAGGCAGGAAAGCATGTATTGCATTATCTTAGAGGCACATCGGGATATGGCTTGTGGTACAGACAGGAGGATGAGGTGAAGCTATGTGGCTTCACGGATGCAGATTGGGCAGGGAGCCCAACGGACAGAAAGAGCACATCTGGAGGGATCTTCAGTATCGGGTCGACAATAGTTTCTTGGTACAGCAGGAAGCAGAGATCCGTGGCACTCGGTTCAGCAGAGGCTGAATATATGGTAGCAATCTTGGCTGCATGTGAGGCCATATGGATGAGAAAGATTCTGGTCGGGTTGTTCGGGTCACACTTGGAGCCTACTGTGATTTATTGTGATAAACAGAGTTGCATTAAACTCTCGGCTAATCCAGTATTTCATGATAGATCCAAACACATCGACATCAGGTACCATCATATCAGAGATTGTGTGCAGCGGAGGATCATGTTACTTTCATACATTCCCACGGAGGATCAGGATGCTGATATCTTGACGAAGGTACTCAGGAGGAGAAAATTTGAATACCACAGAGGTAGGATAGGGGTTGCAGATAATCCATATCTTGTTGAGAGGGAGTGTTGAGAATGCAACAAGATGATGGAGCTTAGTGAAAAGAAGTCGCCTTCACTAAGTGGGCCCGCAGGCTATTTTTGGCGCAAAGTCTATTTTTAGACATATGGATCATGGTCTATGAGTTACAGGATGCTATTTATGGATGGTTGGTCAAGTTGGTAAAAATAGATGGACCTCTATTTTTAGACATACTGGGCGGAGTCTATTTTTAGACTGCCAGTCTAAAAATAGATCAGTCGAATATTATTAGCTCTTAATAATATTTGGACTATAAAAATTATCTTATCCTCTTGCAGCACTTCAGTTCGAGCTACAGATGTGGCACATGCAGATGACATAAGGAATTATGCTATTCCTAGGGTTTAGTTGAGCTATTGCATGGTTGACTTCAGTTAGAACTCATGTGGCAAAGTTTGGTGGAGTTGATGAGACAGTTGATGGAGTTGTGTTTGGTTTAACTTAGTTGAGCTAGTTGTATTTAGTCTAACTGATAAATACACTAGTGATGAGTGGTGTGAATTAATTATTAATTAATTCACTAATTATTAACTCATAAATCAACTAAAGAATACATCAGTTAACTGCAGTGCATGGACAATTTAGTGGAGACCAGTGTTAGAGGTGGGTGAAAGGGTGAGTCTACTATCAGTTGTGACTATAGTTGTGCATGAGATTTGCACACACATTGATTGAGATTGCCAATGAGGATTGCACAGTACAAGCCAAGGGGATTCGAACTTGGATCTCACAATTAACCATCTTGGATTGCGCAGTAGAGGCAGGCTAACAGGTGGAGGAGATTTGAGCTTGTGACTTGTTCATATCTGAGCTTGTGTAGTGTGTAACAATTGGAGATAGTGCTGAGAGCTTGTGAGGAGTTTGTACTATGATTGTTACATGTTATCTATCATTATAATATACAGATAGTTGGGGGTTTTCAGCTGTAATCTTTCCCCATTACATACTGTGTTGATATGTGTGATTGATTAATGTTTCAATGTGCGCATGCGATTGTTTTTAATTCCGCAAATTGATGATCAATGGTAGAAGAGGTTATGTATTATGCATGAAGCTCAAATAGTGTGTAATCAAGACAATCTCGGTGAATAACTCATCTATTATTCAAATTTCTACAGTCTGGAGAATCTACCCTCACAAGTGAAATATTTCATGATGTTATTCATCATGGGAGCAAACCTATTTAGAAACTGACCAAAAGGAAATATTTTCTTGATGTTTTCTTTGTATGGTGCTTTGAGGTAAGGTTCATACAACCAGGCATCCAAATCTTTAGTTTTGAATCAATTTTCACCTACTTTGGGTATCCCTGTTGCTGCTGCAATGATGTATGTAGAAATGGTGAATGTCACCCCTGCAATAGTCACTTGGTATTTTTGTAGGTTAGTTATGAAAACACTGGTCAAATTAGGATGCCTCTGGACGCTTTGGACCATCTCACAAAACTCAAAACAACCTACATGCTGGAAACATTTGATTTCTAAGGGTGATGACATCAAGAGGATCCTGAGGAGTGAAGGGAAATATGTTCAATTCAATTCTTCTCTAATGTGGAGTGCATCCAAATACATATATGGTCGATTTTAGTGCATTACAAACCATGCCGGTTGAGTTTCTGAAGTGAGAAAGAGCTGCAGAGAAAGATAGAGTGTCACCAATGGATCCATTTAGTAGAATGAGAACGTCATCAACAAAAAGAAGATGGGAGAGTGTGAATCCTTCTGTAATTTTGATGCCCTGGAAGCGGCCCTGATTCTTTTCATCCATGATTAGCCAAATCAAAGCTTCCATTATGAGTAAGAAGAGGAGCGGGGATAGGGGGCATACCTGTCGAAGTCCTCGTTCAGAGTGGAAGAAGAGAGATGCATATCTGTTTATGAGTACACTGAAAGATACATTGGTGATGCAACACATGATCCATTTGATGAAGTTGTAGGGGAAGACCAGATGGGTGAGTATCATGCGAATGTAGAGCATTTTGGATTGTTCGAAGGCCTTAATGATGTCTAGTTTAAGAATGACGCTTTTGAGTTTCTTATGTTTGATGGAGTGGAGAAATTCTTGGGTAGTGCCGATAGCTTCATGAATCTGGTGGTGATGGAGGAATGAAAAATGTTCAGGAGATATGTGTTCAGAGAGGATGGGTTTAATGCGATTAGCAATGATTTTGGTAATGATATTGTAAATGAAGTTGCAGAGGAAGATAGGTCGACAATCAAAGAAAAGCTTGGGATCATCAGATTTGGGTAACAAGGCAATAAAGGTGGTGTTATAGGAGTCATATAATTTCCCCGTCAAGCGACGTTCTTCAACCAGATTGAGGATGTCCTGTCCCATGATGTCAAATAAGGCCAAATAGAATTCAATAGGCCAGCTATCAGGCCCGAGAATCTTTTTTTTCTGGAACCATTTCAAGGTGTCCTGGAGTTCTAGAATGGTGACAGGTCGAGTCAATTTTTCTTCATCATCCAGTTCCACAAATCCAGGAAATAATCTAGCCACTCTTATAATTTCAGCCAAATTAGTGTTGGCAGGAGCCTTGTAGAGGTTGCGAAAGTGTTCCACCCCCATGTGAGCCAACTAATGGAAATTTTGGGCCTGATTTCCATTTTCGTCCTCTAATGACCATATGGTATTGATAGCTTTGTGACCATTTGCAAATTTATGGAAGAATTTGGAGTTTTCATCGCCAACTTTTAGCCAAATAGCTTTTCTCTAAAGGCATCAGGTTTCCTCTCGTTCTGTGAGTATCCGATTTATTTCAACAACAAGCTAAGTGAGATGTGTCCTGGTAGCTATTATGGCCAACCCATCCATCAAGGCAGATTCAATCTCTACAATTTTAGATTCAATTCTACAAAGAGTTTCCTCATCCTTTTTCCTCCTATCCTGAGCCCATGTCTTGGTCAGCTTATTGACAACTGACATCTTAGCATCAAATGTTACGGAGGGTGAGGAACCGGGATCAGGGGGTGGGGGGGAAGGTGGGAAGTCCAAAAATTGGTGACTAATACGATGTAATCTGGGTGGGAGAGCCAAGTGGCATTGAACTTGAATGGGCTGCAGGGCCTCCCACAGCCAGGGGCAAGTTCCATATATATGGGGAAGTGGTCAGACATACCCCCAGATCCCACCCATTGTCGATATGATAATCCGGAGTTGGTTAAGGATTCATGAATGAGAAAGCGGTCCAGTTTACATGCAATAGAAGCCTCTCCAACCCTGTGATTGCTCTAGGTGGGGTGGATTCGAGGCATAGGGATGTCGACTAGGTGATGGGTCTCAATGAGCTGGGAAATATCAGTAGCCAGAGGATCGACATGTGAAAGGGGATCCCAGGATTCAACAAGACCCAAGGAGAAGTTAAGGTCACCACTGAGAATAATATTGTGGGAAAAAAGGAGGGAAGTATTGAAGAGGTGTTGCCAGAAGGGTAAACAAGAGCTGCAAGGTCCATAAATATTTATAAGACGATATTATGACCCAAGGTCAGAGGAGAAAACATCCACACCCAGGAATCCATCCCCACCCCATTGATTGGGAACCTTAATGGATAGAGGTTTTATGCCGAGTACAATTCCTCGAAAGTGGCCACGAGCATCCATTGCTTAAAAGTTCCAACTCGGGTAGGTGGTTCGAAGGGCATAAATGACATGATCAGAGGAGTCTAGGGTTTCTTGGAGGAAGATGATGTCTAAAGGTGTGCATGTCAATAATATTCATAGGGCCAACTTTTTTGCGAGGCTAGCCAATCCAAAATAGTTGAGGATATAATTTTCATGAGGTAACCAGTGGCTGGGTTATCTGTGCTCTAAGGACCCTTCAAGAGTGTTTTGTTTGCCATCCACCACCTCCAGCCCTACTTGAGTGATTGCCTTGGATATGTTAGAATGTCTTCCCTTACCAGATTTAGATTGAATAGGGTCCAATAGCCCTAGTCCTCCAGATCCAAAGGAGGGGGGTTGTGTGAGAGATCGAAGAAGGTAGGAGTGAGAGCTCCATGAGCCCAATGAGGATTCAGAGGGGGGTTGAGAAGGAGGTGAACCAAGAATGGTGGGGGGGAGGTCCAAAATGGATGGTAGTGGGAGGTAGGACATGTAACAGATGGGATGGGTCGAGTAGCCGATGAGGGGAAGGAAGTGCATAGTGCAGTCAATGAACCATATGTAGATGTGAAAAAATGAGAAACAGGGAAAGAGGAATGAGGATTACCCGAAAAAAGTTTAGTCGCCGCTTCCTGAGCTCTTATCATCCGGTGGGAAGGTGGACCAGGAGGTGCAGAGGTGGGCTTGGGCCCCTGAGAAACTTTCTTGCCTTTGCAACGGCCTGTCGAAATGTTCAAATGAGGAGGATCATTCAATGTCTCCTATGCTTGCGGATGATCCGGATTGCCAACATCAGTTGTTCCTTTGAGGAGGGGGAATCCTTGTAGAGGTGACCAACCTCATGAAATCTCTGAGATTGATATGGTACTCCTTCATAATCCAAGGTCTGGATACGTACAAATTGTCTCCATCGTAGAGTGATGGCTTCTTCCAATCCTTCTCGGGGGTCCGGGTGAAATAAGATCCTGGCCATCGTCATAATGCTCGAGGTTAAATAGGATTTGTCATGATCCAGATAAGTGCCTAGTGTGTTTCATATATGCCTCATGATGTCCTATGACCAAAAGTGGAGTGGGAGCCTTGGAAACCTAACCCACATCAACCCTGCACCAAGTTTTTCTCTCCCTAGATCGAAAAGGGGGCTCCACCATTTGAACATGACTGGAGCTTGTTCAATGTGCCATAGCTTTGAAAGCACCCAAGCAACCTATTTTGGACAATGAAAGCGAAGTGAAAACCATCCTCGAGGGAGAATGACTACCCACGACAGTTCCTCCATGATAGGACCCCAAATCTCGTTCATCCATGCGCGCAATCAATTAAGGTTGTATCGCCGCCCCCGAACATGGCCAACTAGGACTCGATCCACCGTGTCCATTACCTCTCCCAAATGGAGCCCTTCGCCAAGGTTGAGGTTGAATTTACTGTTACCTTTCTTTATGCACTTTGAGTGCCGAATTCCCTAATGAGCTGAGCTGGATCCCCTCTGGTCGAGTTGTGGATCAGTCTCCTGATCTAGGGTGTCAGGGTTTGAATCATCTGCGGGAGAGACAAAATGAGGAGCTGAGAAGCAACCTAAAGATGTGAGGCCAGTTCTTAGCGATGGAGCATCGAAGGGAAATTGCACAGGCGGTGCAGTATCTTCAGGTGGCTGAGCGCCAGGAGGGCCACAAGGGGGCGAAATGGAAGTACCTTGGAGGCAAGTGGTGAGGAAGTCAAGAGTAGTTGGAGAAAATATGGTAGTGTCCATCGATGAGGAGGAGCTCGGGGGTATAGTTGGCAGATATGTGAGAGAAAATGGAGGGGAGTTGGAAAAAAGGGGAAGGTCGGTGGGAGGAGGGCTAAGAAAAGGATGGGTGAGAGGCGGAGGGAAGCAGGGGTCATCAGAGGCTGCCTCAAGGATGTTGAGGGCCAGCGGGGCACTAGGTGGCACAGGGTAGTGAGGGGATCCCCAGATCTCGACTCCATCGAGCGAGTCCGACGAATAATCAATGATTTCGTCGTCCATAGCTGGCACAATGAAAGACAAAACTGTCCGTGATCGATGCCGGCCTATTAACGTCAGAACCAACAGGGAGAGAAAATGGTAGTTACAGAGTAGCACTGGCTGTTAGTAGGAAGATGCAGATGCTTGACAGGGTAGCTGTGGCCACAAACCTAACCCTTCCTGCGACCGTAACCCTAATCCTGCAGTAAAAACCTAACCCGCTTCAGCTCAGTAGGGTAGGAGCACGTGGAGCTCCATATCTCCACCACCTCCTCTTACTTGAGGGCCTTTTATACTTGAAGAAATATCTTTAAATAGAAATGGACCCATGATCCCGGTGGCTCCAGAGACACACACATGACAAAGAGGGCTTATGAAAGCTCAAAAATCAAAGTGATCATAATGCATTCAAACTAGGGCTAGAATGTAGATATCGTCATCCTGATCACAACGATGGGAATGGTTCGTCAAAGTGAGCTCGTATGCGAAAGTTAGAAGCAGTCAAAGTTCTGGGTTGACTTGATGAGGTGGCATGCTTAAGGAAGTCACAATTTCATTTTTTTTCTCCACCAGATTTCGACCAGCTCCGGCTGGATTCCGAGCGAAATTGTGGGAAGGATAATTTTCCCACTAACGCCTAAAATCAATTATTTAAAAAAAATGTGGTTTGTTTATTAAAAACAAAAAAATAATAAGAAAAGGATGGCAGGCCATAACCCCCGCCACCCCCACGGATCTGCATATATAACAAATTAAAAATAATTTTGGGCCAGCGGCCATGACCCCGCCAGACCCATGCAACCACCATAAACCAATGAAAATGGGGAGGGCAGGCCACCTTTGGTGGACCCAGCCCTACCCCCGGTACCGTAAGATGGGAGGTCAGCGGGTATCGAACTGACACCAGCCATGTGCGCCAGCCCGCCACCATGCGATGGCCCCCAAATAAACAAACAAACCATATATATATGTGGGAGCCACAGGGAGTTGGGTAGATTACCCAAGGTGGGTCTGCCCCCCCCAAATTTAAAAAAAAAATGTGCCCAAAAAATATACTATATGCAGATTTTGGGGAGGTGGGATTTGATACCCCGACCTCCCTTAAACGAATTCCTAATTTACCACTGCGCCAATCCATTGGCCTTTGAAAAATTTGCCCATCAACTTATATAAAACTCAACATTTTCACAGTGCGCCTAGGCCAAGCATAGGAGGATGGCACAATGTTTGAGGCAAGGGACGACACACAGTTCGAGGGAATATTTTTGGTGCTTGGAGAATCTTTTTTATTCCAAGGAGGTAAAATTTTTTGTGTCAGAATGTGTTGAACTTTATATGCATTTTAACCAGAATTTCACAGTGAACGCAATGGCAAGGTTGGATTCACCTTTTGAGCAGCGGTTTTTTAGATTCCATGTGGAGGAGAATCTTTAGGAATCTTGAGGGAATATTTTAGATTCCTTAGACGCTGAAATTATCGATGTTAGAATGAGGTCAACCTTATACTCATTCTTCTCAAAATTTAGCAAGGATCTCAATGGTGAGATCAGATTCCTATTTTGTGTTGCAAATTTCCAGACTCCCGGTGGAGTAGCATATTTGAGGTATCTAGGGGGAATCTAAAAGATTCCCTAAGGCCCAGATTTCGATAGTGTCGTAATTCAACAAATTGATAGTCGATCCTACACCTCTCGGTGACACGAATTCAACAGTGCAGTCAGATTTTCCATCCAAGCCTTATGTTTTTCAACCACTTTTGATAGTGGATTTGCAGGTGCCAACATTAAATGTGTGAGCAGTTATTTTCAGGATATTTGACGCCATGAGATTGATGGTACAACCAGATCCAACAGTTTATCATCATTTTCTTCAGATAGCTCCAGGATGTGAGGTATATGCAGTGTGATCATGTACTTATTTTTTTCTTTGGTATGAGATGCATTGTGCTATATAGATCCTTGTTTGATGTTTGATGTGGGATCTTGTTTTGTTATTGATGTGAGATGTAATTTCTATCATGGATTTTTTATGTTGTTTAATATCCATTTGTTGTCTTGTTTGACGGGATACTTGTAGTCACCATTGAGTGAGATTGTCATGCTGATAAAAGTCTTTTTTGTGAATGAGAGTTCCTCTAGTAGAACATCTCGTGAAGAGGTCCAGCCACTCCTGCGTGACTGAATTTTCCTTGTATGACAGAGAAAATACCATCCATGTACATCATCACTATTTCCAACACTTAATGCAGTGGTCTACACCATCTTGACACCGAGGCCTGAAGACGTAGTATATGACACCACCCTCCAGGACCCTGGAGAACAATGATGCAAAATCATTTTCTTCGGGTACTCCCAATGGTGGTTGTAAGAAAGGGACATGGTCATTAATTAGTTTCACTACAGTACTTCCCTTCAGCCAATCTGTAGAAATGGGGAATTTATCAACCATTCCTCTATCCATTCCGCTCCGCCTTCCTACCGGAAAAAGATTAGAGTTCCTCATTTTTTGTAAGGATCCTGAATGAACTTCAGCATTACCATTATGCTACCAGAAATGTAGCGTAATCTTATCAACATACCAATCCATCCATTCCGATCCGAAACTAGTATCGAAACAATTTATTATTTTCTATAAATAATTGCACAGAACCCATGGAATCACGCATGGGGATGATATTATTTCATAATGGAATTGCTCGTGCATTTCATAATATATGCACGTTATTTCTCTATGAAAAACTCCGTTATCAATATCTTATGTTGCTAATGCTTGTTATGTTCCTCTTCTTTACAACATGCATATATTTTCTTCTATGTTCATTAATGCTCTGATACCACTTGATCTGGGTAAATTCCCAATACCATTTTAACCAAGACCTTTTACTTTGGTTCATGTGTTAGAATTACAAGTTATTAAAAGCATTAATGAACACATGCAAATATAATCAAGAGGAACACGTGTCAGCAATCATATGAAAAAAATGCAAGAGGTTTAATAACGAAGTTCGTCTAGTGTGGACTACGTCTCTGGGCCTCGGTGTCTGGATGGTGTTGACCGCTTAATTCATTGTTGTAAATGTGAAGATGTGCTTGGATGCAGTTCGCTTATCATACAAGGAAATCAATCCTCAACATGAGTGGAAAAGACTCTCCAAGAGACATTCCACTGCAAGGAACTCTCACTCATAATAGACCTCCTATCAGCATGACATAAACTCACACATAACGATTATGAGTATCCCGCAAACATGGCAACAAAGGGATCTCAATCAACATACATATGACAATGAGTATCCCGAAAACATGGCAATAAAGGGATCTCAAACATAAATGACAATCCATGATAGAAATTACATCTCACATCAAGAACAAGAACAAGATCCTGCATCAAACATCAAGCATGGATCTATACAAAACAATGCATCTCATGGCAAAGAGACAAAGAAGTACATGATCACACTGCATACAACTCACACTGAAGATGACTGAAGAATAAGATGCTCTGCTGCTAGATCTGAAATCAACATCACAATCGTGGCATCGAAAGGCATGAAATTGGCTGCTCACTCATTGAATGCAGACACTGGCACTCCACTTTGAAAAGTGAGTGAAAAACATAAGGCTCAAATAGAAAATATGACTGCATTAGAGGTGTAGGATCAAATATCAATTTTTTGAATTCTGACACTATCGAAATCTGGGCCTTAGGGAATCTTTTAGATTCCCCCTAGATTCCTCAAAGATGCTGCTCCATAAGGAATCTGGAAATCTGAAACTCAAAAAAGGAATTTGATCTCACCATTGATATCCTTGCGAAATTTTGAGAAGAATGAGTATAAGGTTGAACTCATTCTGACATCGACGAATTTTAGCCTCCAAGGAATCTGAAATATTCCCTCAAGATTCTTAAATATTCTTCTCCATAGGGAATCTTCAAAACCACTCCTCAAAAGGCGAATCTGACCTCGCCATTGCATTCCATGCGAAAATTTGAGAAAAATGACTGTAAAATTGAATGCATTCTCACAAAAAGAAAGTTACCTTCAAAGGAATATTTTTGCATCAAAAGGACATTCTGTGTATCGAAATTCATGCCATCTACTGCGTCAGCCTCTCCTCAAACTGTGTGTCAGGTTTCCCCTGGCACACTGAGAAAGGATGAGTTTATGTAAAAAATTCGAGGCGGACTTCCCAAAGGAAGCCGCCTGGTGCAACGATTATGGTCCGGTTTGGTTGGGAGGAGGTCGGGCGGTCAAACCCCACCTCCTCTTGAAATTGGCAGCTTGTTGTTTTCAAATCCCGCTATATAGTAGCTTTAGGGGGGCCAGACCCGGATCGGGCAGCCCGCCCATCCTTATCCGCATCTTAACATAGTGTGGAAGGGGTATATGTTGTAACATGTGGTAACAATGTATGTATTTGGTTTATTATGTTATGAAACCATTTCATTTTACGTTCAACCATTTCATAACTATGGTTATTTTATAAACCATTTAAATATATATTTTTCATATATATATCCATGGTAACGTTTTAAGTTTTAATATGGATGTGTTGGTTTATTAATAAACCATATAACCATTTCAATTTTGTTTTATATGTATTTTAAATGGTTATTTTTTTTAATATATTTGTTTTGTCTTTTAAGGAGGTTGAGGACCAATGGAGGAGCACCATGTTTCAAAAGCTGAGGGGGTTCCATGTGGGTCCCACGTGCTTACTGAGATGCCATGTGGCATGCCGTGGACCCCACTTCCCTTGCCTTAACAAAACTTCAAACTGATCTAACTTTCTTATACGAGCTCGAATTGATGCGCCGTTCACATAGCTGTGATTAGGGCGATGAGATATTCAATCTGAAGCTGAGTTTTCCACCTTCCTGTCACTTTTATTTTTGAACTATCATAAGCCCTCTTTGTCCTGTGTGTGTCTCTGGAGCCACCTGGATCATTCCTCCCCACTGAGGAGCTTTTGGTCCTCCAAAAGCATCAAAAATAATCTGCAACCGCTGTGTACAATGTCTGCACCACAAGTGTCCTGAAAAGATCACCCTTCCATCTCCTTCACCTTTTTTCTTCAGAGCCTTAAGCGATGAGTCGGCACCTGTGTCCTCTGAAAAACTGTAGTACAATCTTTTGCAAATTACATGCTAAAATATGACCAACTATGACCCAAACATTTCCATACTTGCCATGAGTTTATAACACATACTAGGTGGTCAAGCTTACATCAAAAATGAAATCACACCCTACCTATCATTACAAGGCAAAAACATCATTGTTGCATTTTGACGTGATGGCAACACATCATCACTTTTACATGAAATAAATGCATCACATGATTTACAAAAATAAGGCCATGACAAGCTAACACATCTTAGAAAACCATTCTAGAAAAACTCATCTTTAGTAAAGTGAATGGGCCATCCCCCTATGGGGAATTATCTTGTCGATCAACTCTTTCGACTGGTTTTTACACAGATGTTTTGTCTTTGAAGCACTGCTTTGGATGGATTCTCCAATACGTGGCTCTTTGATGGCCACTTCGGTCACAATAACTGCAATGGAGTCCTCCATACCTGCTATTATCACTCCGCCAGATTTATAAGGCTAAAAAAGAAATCCCAACAGAGGTAACCATAGACCAATCTTTTGGCTTGTATTTAGCCCTACCAAACTGGAGAGGGCTCTCTCCACAAAGTCACAACCAAGAGGGCTAGATAAATTAGGGTTTTAGGCTAGCTATGAAATGTAGAAGGGTTTGATTTGATTTGATTGGGTTGCAAGACGAGGATATTAGGTCAAAGAGCCTAGGTAAGGGAAAATAGGATTAGGGTTACAATCCATTTAATGGGGAAAGGTAGGTAATAAGGCTAGCACATTAGGTTCTTGGGATGAAATGATTCAGACAAGTGAGGAGCTAGGAAGAGCATGAAAGATGAATTCTTCCTAAACTGAAAGAAAAATGTCCAAATTGAGATCATCATAGCTCATTGGAAATATTATCTAGTCTACTTTCCAGATATGTCTTTAGCATTATGAATGGAGTTGATTTTCCCTGTCAAAAGGGATTCTCCCACAGTTCGTCAGGGGCACAACGCGAAGGCAAAAAAGGAGGTAGAACATTGATTTTTTGTGTGTTTTTTTCACCTTTTCATCTGCCAGTATTCCAAAAAAATATTAGAAAATTTATTTTATGGAATTTATTTGTCATTTTCCATCTTGTGGTGGTCTTATTTTGGCCAAAAAATGCCTAAAAAAAGGGCGCAACGCTAGTGCCAAGGGTGCAACGCCATGTTGCAGGCCACTTTTTGAGACCTTACCGGAGTCCAAATTTATCTCATAATATCTCATTGGAAATATATCTCTATTGGATACACAATGGAACTATCAAGCACTGAAAATGATCAAGTATAGCCCCTCAAAAATCAATTCTCCCAAGACTGGTAAAAAAGTGCAGAATGAAGGTACAAAAAATGAAGTGTGAACTTCTAGGAATTTGTGGAGGCCTTACTCAACTCTAAATTGAGCTCATGATAGCTCATGGGAAATATCTTCCTGTCTAGTTATCATTTGACTTATCAAGCAAGTCATTTGGACACTGCATCTAGGAGAAAAATTGGTTTTCCCAAGGTCGCTCCAGAAGTGCAAAAAACCTCTTGTAGCAACTATATTTTTGACATTTATGCAAAAAAATGACACCTGTGTAAAAAATGAAGGAGGTTTTTATTCCTTGGCCTATGATGGAAAATAAAATCTCTCACTTTTGTTAAATTCATCTATGTTTGGTCAAAAATACAGTTTGAAGAAAAACTGGCCCTATGTGTGGCAAATGATTTGTCCCTTGGAATGAATTCTTGAAAAATGATGGAGACATGATGTTTATGATGCCTCATACTTGTTGAAATGACATCCCTTATGCCTCCTCTTCTCAGATTTCTCTGATTCCATAGAAAACCCTAGCTCAGTGGGAGAGGAAATTAGGGTTTGGTGTAGGTAAAACAAGGGATTTAGGACTACCTTGAAGAGAGAGGAGAATGAAGGGGTTAGGGGTTGTCTAAAATCTTGGGGAATTTTTTTTGGATAGAGATAGATGTTAGAGAGTGTAGGGAAGTATAATTGTAGAAATTAGTGAGAGGAAGGGGTCCTAAAGGGAAAAACACAAGCCTAGTCTAGAAAAATGGCAAATTATAGTAATACGCTAGGGCTTGTGGAAAAATGATAATTTTGAGGGATAAGAGTGATGGGAAGTGTTTAGGAAGGTATATTAAGGATAGGGGAAGGTGTAAGAGCATCAAGATACAAGTCTTGTTGATTTTTTTACCATGGAAGTCATGAAACCAAGAAAAATGTCCTCAAAACCCTAAGAGAGAGAAATGAGTTTTCCAAGCACAACTGGGAGACAAATATGGAAAACACAAAACCACTTACTTGGAAATGATAGTTTGGAACCTGAGATTTTTTAAGACCTTTGACTATTACTTCTCCTTCAAAAGATGAATTTGATGGTGAAATGACCAATTTTCATAATTTTGACCCTATAACCTAATGATGACACAACATGGAAGAATGAGCTGAATGATGACCATGATGAATATGGGACTCTTTCAACCATGAATGACCTAACCATGATTATTTCCATTGAACATGGAGGTGAAAGGAGTAGTAATGATCTCAATACCCTAGTCAGTGAACAAATTTTTGCATGACCTAGTGGAACGATAAAAAAATTATGAGTGAGACCCCCAACATGATATGAAAAGGGGATTTTGATCATTGATGGCAGGATGCAAATACTGACACTAAAATTGGCCTTATTGGGGATGATAGCTCTGAAAGAGGCGTCAAGAACCATAGAACATTGGATTTTGCAGATCAATGCCTTGTCCATTGGGCCAATATGGTCAAAAACTCAAACTGAAAAACATGACTAAATGATGACAACTCAAATGACACAGATTGACTTTGAACTGTATTGAAATTGACTGAAAAAATGACTCAATACTTGACTTACTTGACTAAAAACTGGACTTTTGAAAATAGAAGAAAATCAGTGAAGCTCCGTGGCCTTCACTTTGGGCTTCGAACTCCAGTGATTCTCTACTTCACACTTGCAGAAAACTGAATATTGAAAGAAAATTGCTGTTGAAAACAAAATCAAATGAAACTGAAATGATACGAACCTACTCTAATATGATGCACAACCGCTGATTAGGTGAAATGATCCTTCTAGTGTAACCAATCTAAGAGATAGCTACTTACTGAAGTTTTGATCTCACTTCCTCGAGCAGGCAGAATGATGTACATGTAGGAAACTCACAATAAAAACTAAAACCAAGGCTTATGTTGACAAACAAGACATCATTCATATTTTCTAATTCTTGCAAAATACTGTCGAAGGGATCTTGAAAATCTTGAAGCATTACCTTGACTTGAGATCCAATAGCAAAAATACAAGTAATCCATTCATTCTGATATGAAAGAACACTTGGTTGTTGATCCATAGGAGAACATAGGGAAGTATGAATTTCTGTGTCTGAGTGTTGGTTGTAAATTCCTCAAGCATGAGAAATTCTGACTCAATCTCTGGCATATTGTCTCTCTCAGGCTCATACTCCTTAAATTCATATTCTAAGTCATCCTTAAACATAAAACATTCTTCAAGATTATCAAACATGACAACCCTATCATCCTCATGAAAGAAAACAATATCTGTTAGTTGATCTCCTTGGAGGAAATCATCATCACAAATTGGCTTGATCTCAACAACTTCCTGTATAGTTTCGTCAATCTCATGACTGTCATCATTTAAACTCAGATTTTTATTTTCAATGATGGAAGAAGTTTCACTAACACATTCTTCAGTATGTAAACACTGCAAACCTGCAGTAGCTTGGGATGTAATATGATTGTTTAGGAGCTAATCTATCTCATCTTCAAACAAAGGATAAAAATAAGTTTTATAACCGTTAACATTGGATTGATTATTCTCATTTTCAAGATCAGGAATAGGAATTTATTTTTCTAGGTCCTTGAATTTTTCATCCAAGGAGGAAACTACTGATTCTTGTTGGGAGGAAAAATCATATAGGGCTTCTATGATCTCATCATCTAGACACTCTTCATCCCCATACAAATTTTCAAGAAACTCAATGAAATTATCAGAGATCTCACAATAACTATCAATAATCGACAAGGAAGAATTAGAGATTTGATAATGTTGAAAGAAAACTGAATGAAAGTCCTTTAGAGAATTTAAACTAGCATATGGTAGACTTTCATACCTTGATCTCGCTTTTTCCTCCAAGGTAGCGATAAACATATTCATCAGAAAATCTTCAGGAAACTAAATCTTCAGTCCGTGAATATGGAAATGAAATTTTACCAAATGCAAAGTAGAATCTATTCCGTCCCGACCCTTAAAATTTGGAAGTCTTGATTGCCAATATATACAAGGAATATGGTTCGAAAAACTAGGAATATGAGAATGATTCATAAGAGCATACCTTCAAGCAATTGAATCCATCTTGAAAATTTCTTCAAGCTACTGATTTTCATGTAGTGGAATTGCCATGAAGTGTTGAATTTTTGGATCTTTCAGTTAATGGAGTTGCCAGGTGAATGGTACAACATTCCTATGTGTCCAACTGCTATTCACCATCAAGAATTAGATCTAAACTTTGTTGTTCTTTCCCAGGAAGATCTGATCTTTCATTACGACGCCAATGTGTTATCACTCTGCCAGATTTATAAGACTGAAAAATAAATCCAAATAGAGGTAACCACAAACCAACATTTTGGCTTGGTATCTAGCCCTACCAAACTGGAGAGGGCTCTCTCCACAAGGTCACAGCCAAGAGGGCTAAGTAAACTAGGGTTTTAGGCTAGCTATGAAATGTAGAAGGGTTTGATTTGATTTGATTGGGTTGTTGGATGAGGATATTAGGTCAAAGAGGCTAGGTCAGGGAAAATAGGATTAAGGTTACAGTCCATTCAATGGGGAAAGGTAGGTAAGAATGCTAGCAAATTAGGGTTCTTGGGATGAAATGATTCAGACAGGTGAGGAGCTAGGAAGAGCATGAAAGATGAATTCTTCCTAAACTGAATGAAAGATGAACAAACTATGAAAAATTTCCCAAAAAAAAGAATGTGAGATGAATTCTTTTATCAAAATGAAAGCGATCATACAATAGAAGTGAAATTGATTATGAAGACAACACATTAAAACATAATGAGACATAAGAATAAACAATGCTAGACAACCATACCACAGGTATCCCAAAAAAATAGAAGCAACACTTTTATTAAGCTCATGCCAAAATGATTACAATAGAGTCTCTAATCAATATGTAAACATCCATATGATTCCAACCAGTGAAATGATTGAAAAATTACATGATATAGGCCTAAAAAAAAATCCTCCCAGCCTCAGGGGTCGAAACCATGAGAGGAGGAGCAGTTCCACCAAAACTGAGCTGAATACCTAGAGTGTAGGGTGGTCCAACAGACTCATCCTTCACTTCTTGCAAACTGATTCATTACACCTCATTGTGAGTTTTTGTCTAATGTATTTAACTTAGGTAATAGTAAAAACATGATATTTACATTTATTTCCATCAATTACATAAGTAAAATCATCATTTTCGAAAGTGAAAATCAAAATTACAGTAAAAACTGAGAAAAATCAGACATTTGTCAAGGGCGCAGCGGTAGTGCCAAGGGTGTAGTGCCATGTTGCAGGCCAATTTTGGATGCCTTCCCAATGTCCAAATTGAGCTCATGATATCTCATTGGAAATTTTATATAGTCTACTTTCTAGATATGTCTTTATTTTTTTGAATGGAGTTGATTTTCCCTGTCAAAAAAGTGATTCTCCCACAACTGGTCAGGGGCGTAACGCCGAGGAAAAAAAGGAGGCAGAACATTGATTTTTTGTGTGTTTTTTAACCTTTTCACCTGCCAGTTGTCCAAAAAAATATTAGAAACATTGTTTTATGGAATGTATTTGTCATTTTTCATCTTGTGGTGGTTTTCTTTTGGCCAAAAGTGCCTCAAACAAGGGCACAATTCCATGTTGCATGCCACTTTTGGAGGCCTTCCCGAAGTCAAAATTGAGCTCATGATAGCTCTTTGGAACGATATATCCATTGGTTACACAATGAAACTATCAAGAACTGAAAATTATCAAGTATAGCCCCTCAAAAATCAATTCTCCCAAGACTGGTCAAAAAGTGCAGAATGAGGGTGGAAAAAATGAAGTGTTATATTGCAGGCAAATTTTGGAGGCCTTACTCAACTAAAAATTGAGCTCATGATAGGTCATTGGAAATATATTTCTGTCTAGTTATCATTTGACGTATCAAGCAAGTCATTTGGACATTTCATCTAGGAGAAATATTGATTTTCCCAAGGTCACTCCATAAGTGCAGAAAACCTCTTGTAGCAACTGTATTTTTGACATTTCTCCAAAACCATGACACCTGTGTAAAAACGGAAGGAGGTTTTTCTTCCTTGGCCTATGATGGAAAAAATTATCTCTCATTTTTTTTAATTTCATCTCTATTATTTCAGAAACATAGTTTGAAGAAAACATGGCTTGTGTGTGGCAAATGATTTGTCCTTTGGAATGACTTCTTGAAAAATGATGGAGACATGATGTTTATGAGTTGTAATGGCCTCGTACTTGCTGAAATGACACCAGTTATGACTCCTCTACTTAGATGTCTCTAATTAAACCCTAGCTCAGTGGGAGAGGAAATTAGAGTTTGGTGTAGGAAAAACAGGGGATTTAGGACTACCTTGTAGAGGGAAGAGAATGAAGGGGTTAGGGGATTTCTAAATTCTTGGGGAGATTTTTGGGGATAGGGATAGATGTTAGAGAGTGTAGGAAGTGGAATTTCTAGAAATGATTGAGGGGAAGGGGTCCAAAATGGAAAAACACATGCCTTGTCTACAAAAGTGTCAAATTGTAGCAATAGGCTAGGGCTTGTGGAAAAATGATGATTTTGAGGGATAAGAGTGATGGGAAGTGTTTAGGAAGGTATATTAAGGATAGGGGAAGGTATAAGAGAATCAAGATACAAGTACTGTTGATTATTTGACCATGGAAGTCATGAAACCAAGAAAAATGTCCTCAAAACCCTAGGAGAGGGAAATGAGCTTTCCAAGCACAACTGAGAGAAAAATATGGTTAACACAAAACCACTTACTTGGAAATGATAGTTTGGTACCTGAAATTGTTGAATACCTTTGACTATTAATACTCCTTCAAAATATGAATTTGACGGTGAAATGACCAATTTTCATAATTTTGACCTTATGACCTAATGATGATAAAACATGGAAGAATGAGCTGAATGATGACCATGATGACTATGGAAATATTTCAACAATGAATGACCTGAGAATTATGATATAAATTGACCATGGAGGTGAAAGGAGTAGTAATTATCTCAATACCCTAGTCAGTGACCAAATTTTTGCATGACCTAGTGGAATGATAAAAAAATTCCGAGTGAGACCCCTAACATGATATGAAAAAAGGATTTTGATCACTGATGGCAAGATGAAAATATTGACACTAACACCTTCTTAACGAATTTATTTCCCTGTAGTGGAGAAGGCTTTTCACGCCTCATCCTCCTTTGTGCTGCCATTCTTTTCCAACACTCAGAAATGATATGGTTACGTAAACCACAAAAATGACAAGTTTTCTTATGCAATGATTTACATTCATGATTAGCAACATGCTTATAATCAAAATGAACTTGAGAATATAGAGACTTATTATACCTTTCTCGGTGGTCTCTTGTGCGATCATGGTGATGAGAGCTTGTCTCAGCTCTTCTATTGCGACATGCACTTTCATGGGATGATGGTAAATTGTTCCCATCATTATTTTCCCTTGACGGTTTCCAAAATTTCATGGAGGATTCTGAAACCTCTGAGAATTATTTTTTAGTGTATCCAAACCTGCATAGCGAGGTCTCTGCAAAACCTCCAATGGCTTAGTTATGCCTTGGCCATGAATGCCAAGTCCTCCTCCTTTGTACCCCATCCTGGTAAGGAGTCTCATGCCAGTTCGTGTAATGGGTATCTCCACACTTCCAATAGAAATGATATCATGTGAAGATGAAACTGAAGAATTATCATAAATGTTTACCTCAGTTATCAATTTTGAAACATGTGAAGAGGGCTTCTCTAAGCCTTCGTTGCACTTCACTTCTTCCAAGGCCTCTGTCGCGGCTTGTAGCTGAAGCTGCAATCACTGCTTCTCCTCCTTCTCTTCTTGTAGAAGTGCCTTCAATGCCTCATGATTTTCTTGAAGACTTCCATCGTTGTGCTTCAATTCTTCCAATTCCTCTGTAGTGGCTTGCAATTGAAGTTGCAATCGTTGTTTGTTCTCCTGCTCCTTTTGTAGAAGCATTTTCAACTCAACGTTATCTATTGCTTGTTTCTCATTAGCTTCATACAACATGTCCAATTTCTCGAACACCCTGAGCATGGTCTCGTACATGTCTTTGAAATCCTCCATTGCTGCACGTTCAATGGCTCACGCCTGCAATTCACATCAGCAAGAAGACCACTCTGATACCACTAGGAAAGGTATAATAAGTCTCGATATTCCAGAGTTCATTTTGATTATAAGCATGTTTCTAATGATGAACGTAAATAATGGCATAAGAAAACTTGTAATTTTTGTGGTTTATGTAACCATGTCATTTCTGAGTGTTGGAAAAGAATGGCAGCACAAAGGAGGATGAAGCATGAAAATTCTTCTCCACAAAAGGGAAAGGAATTGGTTAAGCAGGTATGGAGGAAGAAGACTCATTGCAGTTATTACGACCGAAGTGGCCATCAAAGAGCCACGTGTTGGAGACTCTATCCAGAGCAGCGCCTCAACGAAAAAATGTCCATGCATAAACCAGTTGAAGGAGCTGATCGACAAGTGAATTCCCCATAGGGGGATGGCACATTCACTTTGCTAAAGTGGGGTTTTTCTAGAATTTTTTTCTAAGATGTGTTAGCTTGTCATGGCCTTATTTTTATAAATCATGTGATGCATTTAATTCATGTAAAATTGATGATTTGTTTCCATCACTTAAAAATGCAACAATGATGTTTTGGCCTTGTAATGATAGCTAGGGTGTGATTTCCATTTTGATGTAATCTTGACCACCGATTATGTGTTATAAACTCGTGGCAAGTATGGAAATGTTTGGGTCATAGTTGGTCACATTTGAGCATGAAATTTGCAAGAGATTGTACTATAGATTTGCAGAGGATGCAGGTGCTGGCTCATCTCTTAAGGCTTCGAAGAACAAAGGTGAAGGAGATGGAAGGGTGACCTATTCAAGAAACTTGTGGTGCAGACATTGTACACAACGGTTGCAAATTATTATTGATTCTTTTGGAGAACCAAAAGCTCATCAGTGGGGAGGAATGATCCAGGTGGATCTAGAGACACACACAGGACAAAGAAGGCTTATGAAATCTCAAAAATAAAATCGACAATAAGGTGGAAAAATCAACTTTATATTAAAGAGCTCATCACCCTAATCACAACTGTGCGAATGACGCGTCAATCTGAGCTCGTATAAGAAAGTTAAAGCAGTTTGAAGTTTTGTTAAGGCAAGGGAAGTGGGGCCCATGGCATGCCACATGATGTCACAGTAAGCACATGGGACCCACATGAAAACCCCTTAGATGTTAACACATGGCGCTCCTCCATAGGTCCTCAACCTGCATGAAAGAAAAAACAAATATTTAAAAAAAAATAACCATTTAAAAATACATATAAAATTTTTTAAATGGTTATATGGTTAATTAATAAACCAACACAATATATGGTTTATTGTACAACTCCTATGTAAAATTTCTGCACAACAAGTATCCTGAAAAAGGTCACCCTTCCATCCCCTTCACCTTTGTTCTTCGGAGCTTTAAAAAATTTACCCTGGTTTCTGCACGAGACGTTCTGTTGCGTGGAACTCCCACTCATAAAAAACCTCATATTAGCATGACATAAACTCACACATAACAATTATGAGTATCCCTCCAACATGGCAACAAAGGGATCTTAGTGACAATGAGTATCCTGCCAGCATGGCACAAAGGGATCCCAAACATAGATAAAACAAATCCATGATAGTAATTACATCCCACATCAAGAACAAAAACAAGATCCCACATAAAACATCAAACATGGATCTATAAATCATAATACATATCATAGCAAAGAGACAAATAAGTACATGATCTCATTGCATATACCTCACACTGAAGATGACTGAAGAGTAGGCTGCTCCACTGCTGGATCCGAAATCACCATCCCGATTGTGGTGTCGAAAGGCATGAAATCAACTGCTCACTCACTCAATGCAGACACCTGCAATTCCACTTTGAAAAGTGGCCTAAAAGCATAAAGCTCAGATGGAAAATATGACTACACCGCTGAACTTGTGTCGCCGATAGGTGTAGGATCGACTGTCAATTTGTTGAATTCTGACACTGTCAAAATCTTGGCCTTAGGGAATCTTTTATATTCCCCCTAGATTCCTCAAAGATACTGCTCCACAGGGAATTTGAAAATCTGCAACTCAAAACAAGAATCTTATCTTACCATTGAGATCCTTGCGAAATTCTGAGAAGAATGAGTATAAGGTTGACCTCATTCTGACATCGGCGAATTTCGGCCTCGAAGGAATCTGAAAGATTCCCTCAAGATTCCTGAAGATTCTTTTCCACAGGGAATCTGAAAAACTGCTGCGCAAAAGGTGAATCCGACCTCTCCATGGCGTTCCCCGTGAAAATCTGTGAAAAATGCATATAAATTTTGATACATTCTAACACAAGAAAAATTTACCTCAAAAGATTCTCCAAGCATCAAAAGGACATTCTCTATCTCGAAAATCGTGCCACTATTCTGCCTCTGTCTCTACCTTGAACTATGTGCCCAAACATGGCTGCCTCTAGCCTCAGCACACTGGTGAAAGGAGGAGTTTAAATAAATTATTGGGTGGAAATTGCAATGTGAGCTGTTGTGGATTGTTTGCAAATTCCAAAAATGTTTAGAGGGAGGTCGAGGGATCAAATCCCGCCTCCCAAAAATCCACATGCATTTTTATTTTAGGTGTGGGTTTTAAATTTTGGTATGGGTGGGGCCCGCCTTGGGCGACACGCCCAACAAGCCCACGACAAGAATTATATGCGGTGTGGGGGTTATGGTTGGGGTGGCAGGGTTGACCGCCGACCACTCCCCCATAATCAAAGAGTGGAAAGACATCAGGCTTGAGCCTAGGGATTTATTAGTCAGATTCTATGTTGTCTCCTTATTTACCAAAATCTGCATCCCTGAAGTCATTTATTTCATTAGGAGGATCTCAGACACGGACACTTCTAAATTGGTTGGCCTTTGCCTCACCTCGACTTTTTTTAGTTTCCAAGGTGAGTTCTATGAGCAAACCTGCGGTGTTTCCATGGGTTCCCCTCTTTCCTCTGTTGTGGCTAACTTATTTATGGAGGATTTTGAAATTAAGGCCTTGGCCTCAACTCAATTTCACTCGAAGAAGTGGAATAGGTTCATGGATGATACCTGTGTCATTTGGCCCCATGGTCGCGAGAAGTTGAATTTGTTTCTTGATCACCTAAAGTCGCAGTCTGATTACATCAAATTCAAAATGGAAGTGGAGGTGGATGGTTGCCTTCCCTTCCTAGATATTCTTCTCTCTAGAAGGGATGATGGTTCTATCTATCACCGGTTTTTTCGCAAGAAAACTCACACTAAACAGTATCTTCATGCTGATTCTCACCATTTTCCGGCTCAGAAATTTGGTGTTCTTTGCACTTTGGCTACCCATGCTCTTAGAATATCTGATGATAGCCACTTGGAATAAGAGAAATCCCATCTTCTTGACGAATTTGAGAAGAATGGGTATAGTAGATCTCAAGGTTTTTAGGCCTTTCAAAAAACCTTTAAAGGCTTAAAAGGCAATTCTACTCGGTTGGATCCTATCTCCATTGTTAATCTTCCGTTTATCCAAGGGACCACAGATAGAATTTCCCACGTCCTTAGGAGAAATAATGTCTCCTCTTCGTTCAAACCTCTCTATACTGTCAGGAATTCTCTTGGATCTATCAAGGATCCTATAGACCCAAAGGGCTTAAAAGGGGTTTATATGGTTCCTTGTTCCTATGGTACTCCATATATTGGAGAAACAGGTCGATCTATTATACAGGGAATCCTTGAGCACATTGCAGACATTAGGCACTATCGATCCCACACTTCTACTCTTACGGAACATGCTGAAAAATCGTGCCACCATGTATGCATTGAAGACTCCAAAGTCATTGCTAAGGTGGATCATTTCCATCATAGGAAGTTGAGGGAGGCTATTGAAATTGAGAGGCATCCTAAAAATCTCAATAGAGATGATGGGTGGAAATTAAGTAAGATTTGGACTCCGGCCCTCTCCAGGCGATTTCTCTCCCTTGCGTTGATTTCCTTTTTGTCAAAGTTTTTTTCTTCTTTCTTTGGTTTTATTTCCATCCCTTTAGTTTTCTGAAAATTTTCCTCTCTTCTCTTTTTACCTTTATTCTCTTTTTTGTTAATGTTTTTATTCCCTTCAATTATTTTCTTAACTTTTTATAATTTGTTAATGTTTTTATTTAATTCCCTTTAATTATTTTCTTAACTTTTTATAATTTGGTTTAATTAATTATATATATATATATATATATATATATACCCTTTCCCCGCTTATTTTTTATTCTAGATTAATTTTTAGCCTTTTATTAATATTTTTTAATATCACAAAATTATTATTATTATTATTATTATTTATTTCATTTTTTATGCCCCTATTATTATTTACCCCTTTCCTTGAACTATAATTTAATCTTTTTATTAGATTATAAATTATTCTTTAATAATATTTCTTAAAAACTTAAAAACTTCTATAACTTTCTAACTAGCCAAATAACGACTAGTTTTTAACAGCTATCACCGGGAAATGACGCATCCTTACTATTTATTCAATGAGATTGGTTCCCTTCTTCACCTTGTCCTGAGGATGAACCACATTAGATGGGTCGAAATGTCGACCTAATCCTAATGATGTGATTAATCTGAAAGAAAGACATTTATCTACATTATGGATCACAAGAGTCTTAGATCTAACATATATGTTAAATGTTGGATGGTTGGGTTACCATAGGGTCCGCAGTGGTCATGGCCCGTCGAGCATTAAAAATATTTAATCTCTTGTTTAATTGTGCGGTGGGGTGGTAGGGGTGGTGGCCCGCCACCCCCCTTTTTTTAATATATATATATATATATTTGTTTGAAAATAAATAATTGTATATTTTTAAAATACTCGTTTTTTGACCGAAGGAGTCAAACTAACGGTCCCACAAATTCGCCTGGAAACCGGCTAGAGCTGGCCGGAATCTAGTGGCCGAGTTTCTGCGAAATTGCGTCCTCCTTAACTTGTCAAGTCATCTAGTCAACCTTGGAACTTTGACTGCTTCTAAGTTTCACATACGATCTCGGTTTGATGAACCGTTCGCACCGTAGCGATCAGGACGACGATATCTTAAACTTGAACCTTGTTTTGAGAGTAATCTGAACACTTTGATTTTTGAGCTTTGATAAGCCCTCTTTGTCCTGTGTGTGTCCGTGGAGGCACCTAGATCATTCCTCACCACTGAGGAGATTTTATTCCTCCAAAAGCATTAACAATAATCTGAAACTTCTGTGTACAATGTCTGCACCACAAGTATCCTGAAAAAGGTCACCCTTCCATCCCTTTCACCTTTGTTCTTTGGAGCCTTAGAAAATACGTCTGTGCAGAAACAAGTCAAAAGAGCCGATCGACAAGAAAATTCCCCACAGGGGGATGACCCCTTCACTTTTCTAAAGAGGGGTTTTTCTAGATTATTTTTCTAGATTTGTTAGCTTGTCATGGCCTTATTTGTGTAAATCATGTGTTGCATTCCTTTATGTAAAAGTGATGATGTGTTTTCCATCACTTAAAAATGCGATAATGATGTTTTGGCCTTGTAATGATAGCTGGGATGTGATTTCCATTTGATGTAAACTTGACCACCGAGTATGTAAACTCGTGGCAAGTATGGAAATGTTTGGGTCATAGTTGGTCAATTTGAGCATGTAATTTGCAAGAGATTGTACTACAGGTTTGCTGAGGATGCAGGTGTTGACTCATTGCTTAAGGATCCAAAGAACAAAGGTGAAGGAGACGGAAGTGTTACTATGAATCTTAATTCCAAGCATATGAAAAAAGACCACTTTAGCTGTGCATAACAAACAGACCTAACAGCAAAGATGGATGCCAATATCCTCAGATCTGCAGTTAGGTGATCAATATAAATGCTGCAAAAATCTAGATCTATGCATTAGAAGACATTAATGCATTAGAAGACATTAAGCAGTAGAAAAAACAATATTTACTCCATGCATCCAATAGACAAGACAAGAATATGTTGAATGAATTTTGTATTAATGAAACCTGGGAGGAAAACACAGAAGGGTGTTACCAGTTCTCCTCAATGGGACAGGTTCTTGTAAGTCCTCAGCACTTCAGATCTAAAACTCCTCTCACTTGATGGTGTAGAAAACCCAGACAAAAATGGTAGCAAAATATGACTATGATGGTGGATCAATAGTCAGACCAAAAGTATAGATCCAGAGTGATCTTTAGGCAACAAAAGGTGGTGAATGAATGGGAAAACCCTTCTATTTATAACAAAATATTGAGTTAGTCTAGATATTGGTGCATAGTTAAAATATTATTAACCAAATCAAGATCCAACTTTTATGGAATATTTTATTATATTTGTTGGAGGGAAAAGGAACTTGACTTGGGTCAAATCCCTTTATTTGTAAATAATAAATAAATAAATGATTTATTTATCATTTTAAGGATGTGGTTGAGTAATAATCAAATAAATAATGATTTATTTAATTATTTAAGGGTGATTTAGTCACATTTAACAAAGAATATTATTTAAATAAGGCTTAAATAATTATTCTTAGAAAATAATAAGATAAATAATGATTTATCTAATTAATTTCCTTGTTTTGGGTTAAATATAACCAGGAATATTAATTAAACTACGGTTTAACTAATTATTCCTTGAGGAAAATCAAACAAATGTATATTTATTTAATATTTCCTCATGGGGTTTCCTTTTTAGACCATAAACAACTTAATAAAGGTGGTTTACTAAGCTATTTTCATAGTGAAAGCAATTTTACTTAGGGTAAAATTGGTCTTACATGGTGTACTTGGGTCCATCTAATGATAATAGGTTAGATGACCAAAAAATGGTGTAACAGATTCCCCCCCAGTGTGCGAGCGTTAGGAGCTAATCATATGACCGAAGTACGTTGTAAGAACTCAATCACTAGATACCGAAGGGGGAGTTAGAGAGAGAGAAATATAAGGTAGACCAAAGTGCTGAGAGGACTAGACCCTGAGGAGGTGAGACTTACAGGTGCGACAAGTCTCTTTTATGGGTGAGTACCTGTGCTATAGGCGGCGGGGGAGGCATACCTATGCCCACTGAGATAGAGTACAAAGAATAATGCGTCCAGTAAACAAGGGACTGAACAATATAGTACATGATGGCATAAACATGAGCCAGATAGACAACATGATAATGGATCCCACATACATACTATTCCTGGGATAACAGCCAGTACTTGTACAATAATATTTGAGTACATGAGATACAAATACAACCCATATGCCCCTATAAACAGGAACGAGCTCTGAAAATATGATTGATACATGCAATCAAAAAAGGTGCTGCAAGCGGCTGAGGCTGACATCATCAAATCTATGGAGCTGCATCGAAGGCTGAGATGAAGAGGTCATTCAGGCATGTGGGGGGCTACTTGTAGGGCCACCCCCTCATGAGGGTTGAGACATCTCACACACACCTGGGAATCACCGGTCCAACCTGCTACATCACTGAACCATCGAGTATATGGATCTCGATCATGCTGAAAGGAGTTGGAGCTGAGAAAAAATCAAGTCGAAGGGCTATAAGGAGTCCCTTTGCCTGATCCGAGGCACCGAACAAGAGTGGAAGCTGGAACCAAGGTACACTGCCATTTAGACCTATCTTCTGGAATAAATGATCTGATGTCGACAGAAGGAGGTCTGCCATAGGTGAGGCAATAAGAGGTCCTCAACTAAGGCATGAGAGAAAATAGTGGAGCGACTAACAGACGGACACCAGGGGTGATGATGAAATGGGGGGTACTGAGTAGCTGACAGACAACTTCCGTTGTTAGAGCATAACAGGCATGGATGACCTGGAAGCGTCTGACACAATATCATGAGGGATAGGGGACAGTGGGACTGAAGGCCATAATGTGCAACACGAGAGAGGGACCAAGTAATGAAGGATGGAGGACTATAGCGGGATACAAAGGGACTCGGTATAGACTCCGTGAATGCGATGAGACTCAACTCAGATTCTCTAAACAAGGGCGACTCGATGGTGCTGCCACACAGTAAAGGTCGAATGGGGGACCCTAGAAACATGAGTACAAGATGGTAACTCACGACGAAAATCGACACGGCGTGGACAAGTATGGAATCAAAGTGGTGCCCCCAGTACGAGTGTTGCAAGTGAAGAAATTTGATTTTGAGGAGAGGTAAAGTGACGCTTCCTGGATAAAAAGTGTCCTGGTGAAGTATCAAATCAATTAAAAACTAACAGATACCCATTTGAGGGCTCGATGAGAGCTTTCCAATGGTACAGACGGTTCATCAAACTGAGCTACGTTTTGGCCGAAGTAGGTGAAAGAAAGATCAGGGGTTTTCTTTTAATAAGGCATTTTCCCTCCAAATTCACTCATTTGCATGTGGGGCTGTGGTGAATGTAGAGAGGAGAGAAGGCCATAAACTTTGCGGCGAGCGTAGGGGACAAACCGACCATTGGAATCGAGATGCGTCAGTTGCAGGTAAGAAGCCTAACCCTAATATTTCATCTCAGTGGATTGAAAATTCAGTTTATGTCCCCAGAGCTCATGAACATGCCAGGTCACACTTTTATGGGTTTGTTCTGTGACCTGGGTAGCAGGTACTGGGTAGAAAACTGTGACCTGTCCCAGGAAATGACCTAAAAAGTGCGACCTGTTGGAGAAAGGGGGTTTCAGTGCTGTTTTTGGCTGAGATCTGGGATTTTTATGGTTGGGGGGTATAGGTGCCCCCAAGCATGTTGTGTTCATGCCAAAATGTATTTAGAAAAAGGGGAATCTAAACACATTTTAATGATGTGGTGCGCCATTTGTTTTCGTTATGGTTATGTAGTTTGAGAAAGGGAATGGAGGATTACCAATCTCTTTTGGTACTGCATATATGAATCAAAGGGGCTTTAAGTTTCCAGGTTGGCATACATGGTGTCACTATCCCAAAGAGAGGATTTGGAGATAATGAATTGGTGCTCTCCTAGAAAACTCATAAGTTGGTCAACAACAATGTCGAAGGGAGTGGGTTGTTTATGAAAGATGAAGGAATGATGACGGGTATCATCCCTAGAGTGATATGAAGTGATATGCGACTCTAGAGGTTCTTCTAAATGTGGAAGAATAATGGTACTAGAGTTGACACGACCAGATACACTAGGATATTTGTGGAGAATTTCTTCTCCTGGTCTCTCAAATATGGGTGCCCCCTTACCCAAACATTGGGTGTCAATGTAATGGCCACAAGGTGTATGTGGTTCGAATTCATGGGTTCGATGTAAGGGGGGATAGATAAAGTCAGGGGTGGTGACTACTTCCATAATGTCGTCATCATAATAGAAGATGGGGTGACTGGTGGAAGAAAGACCACCTAACGCGGCTAAGCTACCTGAATCATCATCATGAGAAGAGAGGTTCACATGCGCATCATCACAAGGGGTGACAGAAGAGTAAGCAGATAAAGGATCTATTGATGTTGAGCCTAGGGTGATCGCTGAAGGGAGGTTAGGCGAAACATCAGGGGAAGTCTCCAAGGGGACTTCCACCGAGGGTCTCATGGATGATGATAGGTAGAAAATGGTGGATGAAGGCTCCGTCATCTCGACATCAAGAGACGAAATGTCAATGGGAGCATTCGTGTCCTCTAGTTTTGCTGAAGCAAAATGCACAAATGAGGGAGCGGTGGACTTGTTGCGCTTGGCCTCAGATTGGAAAATTGTCGCTAGAGAGGTGCGGAAGTCCTTGAGGCAGGGACAAAGGTAAGTATAGTGGCTATGGAAATCACACAAAGCACAGGGGTGATTTGTGCGCAAAGACTTGAGTTTTGGGACTGTATCGGGTATAGTGACATATACCTCTGGGATATCAGACTTCGAAAACGCTTCGTTAACCAGGGCTTGAGATGAGGCAATTCAGGACAATTATGGGTGGCATGACCGAAAAAATCACACAACGCACACTAGATAGTATGCTTTGGAGGCCGAGGAGGGGTAGGCTTGTCAGGGCAAACTTGTCTTTAGTTTCCTTCTTGCGAGCTTTGCCCTTCTTACCCGAAGCTGTCACAACAAGAGAGGGTTCCTGTTGAGGTGGTTGAGGCACTGTAGCAGTGGGAGAAGTCAAGTGGACCGGTTGAACCGGGGTCAAAGCAAGATAAGGTTTGGGTTGACTAGGCAAGGTAGCAGCTGGGGGATCAAGGTACCAGACGGGAATCCCTAGGGTCAGGTTAGGAAGAGAGAGGGTATCCATAGCCCTAACAACAAAGATGGCTACCAATATCCTCATATCTACAGTAGGTGATCAAGATAAATGCTGCAAAAATCTAGATCTATGCATTAGAAGACATTAAGCAGTAGAAAAAACAAGATTTACTCCATGCATCCAATAGACAAGACAAGAATATGTTGAATGAATTTTGTATTAATGGCACCTGGGAAGAAAACACAGAAGGGTGTTACCAGTTCTCCTCAATGGGATGGGTTCTTGTAAGTCCTCAAAACTTCAGATCTAAAACTCTTCTCTCTTGATGGTGTAGAAAAATCTTCTCTCTTGATGGTGTAGAAAACCCAGACAAAAATGGTAGCAAAATATGACTATGATGGTGGATCAATAATCAGACCAAAAGTATAGATCTAGAGTGATATTTAGGCAACAAAAGGTGGCAAATGAATGAGAAAACCCTTCTATTTATAACAAAATATTGAGTTAATCTAGATATTGGTGCATAATTTAAATATTATTAACCAAATCAAGATCCAACTTTTATGGAAAATTTTATTATATTTGTTGGAGGGAAAAGGAATTTGACTTGGGTCAAATCCCTTTATTTGTAAATAATAAATAAATAAATGATTTATTTATCATTTAAAGATGTGGTTGAGTAATAATCAAATAAACAATGATTTATTTAATTATTTATGGGTGATTTAGTCATATTTAACAAAGAATATTATTTAAATAAGGTTTAAATAATTATTCCTAGAAAATAATAAGATAAATAATGATTTATCTAATTAATTTCCTTGTTTTGGGTCAAATATAAACATGAATATTAATTAAACTGTTGTTTAACTAATTATTCCTGGAGGAAAATCAAACAAATGTAGATTTATTTAATATTTCCTCATGGGGTTTCCTATTTAGACCATAAACAACTTAATAAAGGTGGTTTACTAAGCTATTTTCATAGTGAAAACAATTTTACTTAGGGTAAAATTGGTCTTACATGGTGTACTTGGATCCATCTAATAATAATAGGTTAGATGACCAAAAAATGGTGTAACAGGAAGGGTGACCTTTTTTAGGACACTTGTGATGCAAACATAGTATAGAATAGTTGCAGATTATTTTTGATGCTTTTGGAGGAGCAAAAGCTCCTCAGTGGGGAGGAATGATCTCGGTGGCTCGAGAAACACACATAACAAAGAGGGCTTATGAAAGCTAAAAAATAAAAGTGATAATAATGCTTTCAAACCAGGACTAGAGCGTAGATCTCGTTGTCCTGATCGCAACATTCTGAACGGTTCGTCAAATTGAGCTCGTATGCGAAATTTAGAAGCAATCAAAGTTCTAGGTTGACTTGATGAGGTGGCAGGCTTAAGGAAGACACAATTTCGATTTTTCCCAGTCGCTGGATCCTGGGAGAAATTGTGGGACGGATAAATTTCCCACTAATGCCTAAAATCAGTTATTTAAAAAAAATGTGGTTTGTTTATTAAAAACAAAAAAATATAATAAAAAAATGATGGCGGGTCATGACCCCCGTCACCCCCACGGATCCGCATATATAACAAATTAAAAATAATTTTGCGTCGGCATCAATGACCCCACCGAAGCCACACAACCACTATAAACTAATGCAAGTGGGCAGGCGGGCCACCTTTGGTGGACCCGACCCTACCCTTGGTACCGTAAGATGGGAGGTCGGCAGGTATCGCACCCGCGCCGGCTAGGTGGGCCGGTCCACCACCATGCGACGACCCAAAAATAAAATAAAAAAACCATATATATATATGTGGGAGCCACGGGAATTTAGGTGGACTGCCTAAGGCGGGTCCAGCCTTGCCCAAATTTAAAAAAAAATGTGCCCAAAAAAGATATTATATACAAATTTTGGGGAGGTGGGTTTGATCCCCCGACCTCCCTTAAACCACTTCCTAATTTACCACTGCGCCAACCCACTGGCCTTTGACAAATCTGCCCATCAAATTATATAAAATTCAACATTTGGATAGTGCGCCTAGGTCAGGCAGAGGAGGATGACATAGTTTGAGGCAGAGGACAACACGTAGTTTGAGGGAACCTTTTTGGCACTTAGAGAATATTTTTGATTCCAAGGAGGCAAAATTTTCTTGTGTCAGAATGTATTGAAATTTATATGCATTTTAACTAGAATTTCAAAGGGAACACAATGGTGAGGTCAAATTTTCCTTTTGAGCAGCTGTTTTGTAGATTCCCTATGGAGGAGAATCTTCAAGAATCTTGAGGGAATCTTTTAGATTCCTTGGAGGCTGAAATTCGTCGTTGTCAGAATGAGGTCAACCTTATACTCATTCTTCTTAGAATTTCAGAAGGATCTCAATGGTGAGATCAGATTCCTATTTTGAGCTGCAGATTTCCATATTCCTGTTGGAGCAACATCTTTGAGGAATCTAGGGGGAATCTAAAAGATTCCCTTACGTTCATATTTTGACAGTGTCAAAATTCAAAAAATTGACAGTTGACCCTACATCTCTTGGCGACATGAGTTCAACGGTG
The DNA here is from genome assembly GCA_034641835.2 of Pinus albicaulis. Taxonomy (NCBI): domain Eukaryota; kingdom Viridiplantae; phylum Streptophyta; class Pinopsida; order Pinales; family Pinaceae; genus Pinus; species Pinus albicaulis. The sequence continues at coordinate 248,031,020 of CM076573.1, read as the reverse complement.
TAATCAAATTTTCCATCCAAGCCTTATGTTTTTTGGCCACTTTTGAAAGTGGAGTTGCAGGTGTCAGCATTCAATGTGTGAGCAATCATTTTTAGGATATTCAATGCCACGAGATTGATGGTACAACCAAATCCAGTAGTTTATCATCCTTTTCTTCAGATAGCTACAGGATGTGAGGTATATGCAATGTGATCATGTACTTCTTTGTCTCTTTTCTTTGAGATGCATTGTGTTGTGTAGATCTCTGTTTGATGTTTGATGTGGGATCTTGTTTTGTTATTGATGTGAGATGTAATTTATATCATGGATTTGTTATGTTGTTTGAGATCCCTTTGTTGCCATGTTCGACGGGATACTCTTAGTCACCATTGAGTGAGATTGTCATGCTGATAGGAGTCATTTTTGTGAATGAGAGTTCCTGTAGTAGAACATTTCGTGAAGAGGTCCAACCACTCTTGTGTGAGGGAATTTTCCTTGTACGACAAAGAAAATACCATCCATGTACATCATTACTATTTCCAACACTTAATGCAGTAGCCTACACCATCTTGACACCGAGGCCCGAAGACGTAGTCCCTCTGGGACGAACTCCGTTATCAACATCTTATGTTGCTAATTCTTGTTATGTTCCTCTTATTTACAACACACAGATATGTTGATAACAAGAATTAGCAACATAAGATAAAAGGTCTTGGTTAAAAGGGTATCAATAATTTACCTGAATCAACGCACATTTCCTTTTTTGAAATCAAACTTACATTTATTTTTACCTTTAACCTTTGAACTTTTTCTTTTAATGGCTTAGGAACACTGATGGCTTTTTGGAACCTTGATCTTTTGTTGATGGAAATTTGAGTATTGCAGCTACTTGGAACTCTGAACTACTTATTACAAATTAGGAACATAAATTTACATTTTCTTTGAAATCAAATTTACAAATCAAAGTTACCGATGAAATTTCTTTATTGTCACTCCTTCACTTGTTGGACTTTATGGCATGAAATGATGATTTGATGACCTTGGAAACCTTAAGAAATAATGGAGACTCTGGACTGAATGAAACCATGATGAAAATGAATGTAATGATGATGAAAACTCATGAATTATGGTACGCTCAACAAAGAGATGAAATGAACCAACAAGTAATAAAATTTTGAAATGAGTGAAATCTGACCTAAATCTACATCAAGTGACCAAATTTTTGCATGATGACCTAATGGAATCAGAAAAAATTAAAAATGGGACCCTAAAAAGACATGATAAGAGTCTATTTGATCACTGGTGATAGGATGAAAAAACTAACACTAACATTGGCTGCAGCTAGGGATGCAACTCCTTGGAGGTGTCAAGAACACCGTAGACAAACTAGCCTAACCATTGGGCATGGAGTTAAAAGCTAAAAACCAAACTGAATGCTGAAAAATTGATATAATAAACTGACTCAAAACTATCTGACTTGACTTTGACTAAACTTTGAAAACAATATAAAGCCAATGAAACTTTATGGCCTTCACCTCTGGCTCCAAGCTTCGATGAGTCTCCGCTTCACACTTTTTAGAAAAGTAAAACTAATATATATAATGGAATTGGGAAATATGAAATCTACATTAGAAAATAAAATGGTTAAGGATCCTACCATTGAATGGTCCTCCTAAACACTCTTCTCCATTCATCTCCTTCAATATGAAAGCATGCTATCTGCGAAAGGTTGAGATCTTGTATGGCCCTTTCCAGAGGTTCTCAAATTTTCCGTGCTTTCCTTTTTCCTCGTTCCTTGCATCCCATCGAAGGAACATATCTTCAAGCTTAAAATCATCCGCGTTGTTCTTGCGGTCATATACCTTCTTTATCTTTTCATGAAGCTTTGAGGTGTTCTGAAAGACCTCATCTCTTGTTTGCTGAAGATGGATCATCTGATTGATCCGACGATGTACATCATTCTCTTCACTTCCTGCTTCTTGCAACAATTTCATGACCAAGACTACAAATTATGTAGGAAAAACAGTGTCTACACCATAAACCAACTGAAAAGAGGACATTCCTATTGATTTCTTACTACTCACCCTGTCCGCCCACAAAGCATTAACAATATTTTTGTGCTAGTTCTTTTTGTTTGCCTCCAATATCTTCTTTATGATATTAATCAAAGATTTATTAGAAGATTCTGCTAAGCCATTACCTTGCGGATAATATGCAGTTGAGTGCCCCAATTTGATGTTGTACTTGTCACAGAACTCAACCATTTTCTTTGACTTGAATGCAACCACATTATCAGTAATGATCTTATGAGGACAACCAAAATGAGACAAAATGTTAGTCTCCAAAAATTGAATAATTACTAAATTTGTTGCTTTCCTTGTTGGGATCGCTTCGATCCATTTAGTGAAGTAGTCGGTGGCCGTTAAGATCCATTTATGTTGTGCATATGATGTAGGGTGAATATCTATGATAAATTCAAGACCCCACTGCTGAAAAGGTGTATGCATTGAAATAGGCAACAAAAGTAATGGAAGAAGTTTTATTTTACCTTGAAACACCTGACACTCATGGAAAATCATCACTGTTTTATACAAATATGCAAAAAGAGTTGGCCTCCAAAATCTCCCCTATGGAAATTATTCATCACTTCTTTGGCTTCATTTTCAACTAAACAGTTCAACAAAATACCTCCTAGGTCTTTCCTATAAAGAGCATTGTCCAAAATGCAGTATTTGGAAGCCTTCAACTTCAATGACAAGGACTTTTTGAGGGGAAGTTGATTTCCATCTACTTCAATCTTGTCTTGAGCAAGATCAGATGCAAAAGAGGTAGCAAAAGGAAGATTATAATGCTGCAACATGTGATTTTGACATCAAGAAATTCAAAGAGGAGAGCCATGATATGACAGGGGCTACATTTCAAAACTCTACAATGCTGTCATTTTTGGGAAGCCTAGATCCTTATTGGGATTCCCAACTCATGAGGGAATACTCCAAGGACCTTTTCACATGTGAGGTTCTTGATGGGAAGGTAATGGATGGGACGTATAAGGTAGTTGAGGGAGTCATTTATTTCCATGATCATATCTATTTGGTGAGAGGCTCCAAGCTCAAGGAGAAACTACTAAATGCAACCTATGAGATCCTGCTTTCCAAACCCATCGGTTTCATTAGAGCATACCATACTATCTTAGATGGATTCATGCGGGATATTTTCAAGGAAGAGGTGCACTCTCATATGAAGAAGTGCATGAATTATTTGTTAGATAAGGAGGAAAATAGCTCTTGGGAAGAGCCATCATTCACACCTCCTTACTCATTGAATGTGGGAGGGAACTCATCCATGAGTTACCTCACTAATGAAAAACAAGTGCATAGAAGTGATTGTATCTTTGAATATTATGATGTATTTCCTATATACTTTCATTTCTCTAACATTCACTTGCAGGGCTTTGCTCCAAGAGAGAGCACTATTTATGGTGGGTGTCATAGGCCACTTAAGGCCATGACCTATATTGAATATGATCATGCCTTGAAGAATATTGGAGGGAAGAAGCACTCTTCAGGGTGTGAATCATTTTCACCTACTATTATGCACCTTCTCCAAGCATGCAAGAAGGATGGAGAAGCAAACAAGTGTTGGGGAGAACACTTGTCATATCATATTCAAAGGCAGTTAGGAGTAAAACTACGCTGGTTGCACTTGAGGGACCATTGTCCTTCTCCGTTATTGCACATGGAAGCTAGCATGAATCTAATTCTGATTCCATATGTTGAAATGTTTCTTGTCTTTGTTTGGAACATGGATGGAGGGGAGACACATTGGTTGAATGTGTCGTTGGGAAGAGGAGTTTCCTACACTTTTTGCACTACATGCTTCAATGGGAGCATGAGATATTATATGGCCACTATGGTAGACCACTTGTTTCTTTGTAGGGTGAGCCATAAGTTTGTTTGGGACATGCCTCTCATATGTATTAGGGAGGAGTTTTTCTATGGATTGCCATGCTAGGAGGTGATCCACTTCATTTGGATGATAGCATGGAGATGGGAGTCTTTCATGGATGATGAAATTCCCCATGATTTTCATCACCTCTATCTTAAGGGGGCCATGGATCAGCAAGAAGGTTTCCACACAGACCTTCCATTTCTTCATGATGAGAGCCATTGGGTTTATTCACCAAAGGAAAACTTGAACATTGGGGAGGGACCATTGGAAGATAGAACTATTGCAGAAAATCTGAAGCAATGGTGGAGACTATTAGATGATGGGGCCACAAGAGAAGAAGGGGATATTTTGCAGCAATCACCTTATCAGTTGCTTGAGGACAAGCAACATCTGGGAGGGGAGGACTGTTTAGGAATCCCACCTCCTTCCTTGAGCAGCTCTTGGAGGAGCCTTGTTTTTCTTGTCCACTATCAGAATTGGGCCAAGCTTCACCTTACAACTACAATGCTGATCCTGTTGAGGGTTGGGTTGTCCTTGTGAGTTGCAGCAAGTGGAAATACTAGATCTGCTCAGATCTAGATTATACTAGTGCCTCTTCTCAGTGAGTGTGTCTTTTAACCTCCTAGAAGAGTGAATTAGCTGTTGAGCTTCAGATTCAGACTTTGGCATCAGGCCAAATCATTCTTAGAGCCTACAATGTAGTTTCTATCCCTGAACTGCGTTATTTGCAAGCTTGCAGTTGCAGGGTGTTTTTTCTACATTTTGGAGGAGAGATCTCTGGTGTTAGGATTCTTCTTCTCCCTGAGGTGATCCATGGATTGGTCATCCAATCCATGTTTCTTTCAGATCTGATCTTCTGTTCTATTTTATGATTTAGAAATTTCTGGATATTTCTGCAGATCTGCAACTCTAGATCTCAGATCTACTCTCTGTGCTTCATGTTTTTCACAAAACCCCAAGGGGAATGTATAGATGAGCATCTCTTGTACATATAAGTATTGGAATACAAGGAATTTCCGAGGGGAATTTGATTAACTATTTTGGGAAGTTAATATCCCAAAATAGGGATTGCACAGTAAGCCTGCTGAAATAACACACTCTTGGAAATTCAGTGCATTGAAATGAGTTTTCATCTCCTCGATCCCTTAGATCAGCTCATCTAAGATCTGAATCCAAAAGGAGAGAAAAAAAAAATCAAACTAGGTGCGTTAAACAGATCTCCCACAACCTAGTCTAGTTGAAAAACACCCAAAGAGAGGGGCTGCAGCTATATGCAAAGGAATAATTCAGAAATACAACAATTTCTTAATTTACAAGAATGATACCAACATGGAGGTTCATATTTCAGTTATACATCAACAAAATAGATCTACAATGCATCTTATACAGTGTATAACAAGAATAGAAAGGATGTACAAGACAAAAGCCTCAAAATGAGCTGCTACAACAACATGAAATGGAAGAATAAGCTTGAAAACGTTATTTTCATTGCTGAAGCATGCAATAGATTACAACTCAGATCTAGAGCAGATCTGTACACAAAATTATGAATCTATTTCAGATCTATATACAAGATAGGATCCTTTATCCACTCCCCTTTGGGATCTCAGCAAAACATGAACAACAGGAAGTAGATCTGAGATCTAAGTCACAGATCTGCAGAAGTATAAGGAAAATTCTGAATCATAATATTTACAGCAGATCAGATCTAAACTAACATGGATTGTTTTGCCAATCCACGGATCACCACAGTGAAAGGAAAGATCCAATCACTAGAGATATCTCCTCTAAAATGATGCCAAGTCTCTGCAACTCTGCTCTTGCAAATAACACAGTCATGGAAGAGGGACTGCGCTGTAGGCTCTAAGAATGCTTTGGCCTACTACCAATGTGTGGATCTGAATGCTCAACAACTAATGCACTCTTCTAGGAGGTTAAAAGACACACTCACTGAAAAGAGGCACTAGTATAATCTAGATCTGAGAAGATCTAGTGTTTCCACTTGCTGCAGCTTACATGGACAACCCAATCCTAAACAAGACTGCGCTGTAGATGCAAGATGTGGCTTGGACAAATGATGGATAGTGGAATAGACAAATAAGACTCCTCTAAGAGCTTCTCAAGGAAGGAGGTGGGATTCCTAAATAGGAAAACCCAACGAGGAATGTCTCAATAGACAATACCTTCAGAAAATAATATCATCAAAAACCTTTTCCTGTTTTCCTCCTCCTTCTTTTATAAGATGAAAGCCTTGCCAAACCCTAAACCACCTCAATGAGTTAGCTCCTTTCACATGCGGAGCCTCCATCTAAAACTGTGCTGTGTATTCATGAGGTTCATTGCACCTAGACTGCGCTATTGATTTGGTCAATGTTAACCCAGTCTCATGATTGCAATCCATTCACACCTGCAAGAGTTTATTTACATGGCCTATATATGTCTCTATTTAGATAGGCATTGATTTATTCATTTTTTTTCAGGAGTTTTACATGTCCTCCTTTATTCATGAAACAGAAAGATAAAACAAAAATGCATAATCCTCTTAGCTAGAGCTAAGTAGGAATATTACAGTCCTCCCCTCCAAAATTTTTCTTGTCCTCAAGCAACTGATAGGGTGAGTGCTGCAAAAATTCTCCTCCATTGGTGACATCATCAAAGATCAATCTCTCATCATAATCTAGATGCTCACAAATCCAAACCTCCATGAATTGTTCCTCCAAAGTTAGTATGAGATGTGAAAAATCCATCCCACAAGGAAACAATATCTCATGTGAAACAATCATGGTTTGCCTAATGTTCCCTCTAAAATATATAACATAAAACACATGGGGAATTTTTAGCCAATTAGGCACATGCATACCTCCCATTCTCCCTCCATGGATTCCCATAAAAAGTACAAGCATGTCATCAACATATGGGAGTAAAATAATGTACACCCAAACATAAAGGTGCACATATGGGGGTGGGTCATAATCCCACATGTGGAACCAGCGTAATGCATCTCCTGCCTGCATTAGACCAAGATGCGGTAAGTGGGTTTCCCACCACTTACTTGCAGCCCATGCCATCTCACTATAGCTGAATATGTGAGATATGTTTGGTGCCTTAGGAAAGCACCCATCATGAAACAAGATCACCCTTTGTCCACCAAGAGAGTGGCCAAGTGCAGCAACTGCTATGACCCCATATTTTCCATGAGATTGATAATATATAACACTCCTACTTGGAGTCATGGCCTGCAAAAAAATGGTGTAAGAATGCATGAAATCAAAATATAAAATACATGTACTAAGAGCATGCTCTTCACCAACAATTATCCTCCTATCAATGGAGTGGTGCATAGATCTACTCTCTCCTTCAAGGGAAGGAAGAGAGGGCTGATTTAACTCTCCCTTAGAGCCATATTTCTTCTCCAACTCCACAGAATCCATGCATATCTAATAATGCTGATATATTTCCCTTTCAAAGCCCTCCCAGTAATAGCTCTTCAATATGATATTGTTGAGCTTCATAGAATAAGTGTGGCTAAGATGGAACTCTTCATAAGCCCTCTGTAGAAGCTTCCCCTTGAGCTTGGAGACTCTAGAAAAGAATATTCTACCATGATTATATATGACTCCATCAAGGATTGAATATCTCCCTTCATGCAACCCGTCATCAAGAATCATGCAAGTATCAAGATCCTTGGAATACTCCACCAACAGTTGGGATTTCCAATAGGGATATAGTGTGCCCAACAATGAAAACGTTGATAGTGTGTCATCTGAAGTGTCTACCATGTTGTGGTTCTTCTCCTTGACATATCCCATGTCAAAGTTACAAGGTGGAAGGTTTCCAGTCCTCCCTTGCTGCTTTCCTTGCTCATGCACATGCTCAAAAGACGAGGGAAGTCCTTGGAAGTTAGCCTCCCTTGGAAGGCTGCCATCTATCGAAAACCTCCTTGGTTTTGCCAAATTATGCATGTGTGTCCACCATCTCTCATCATGTATGGAAGAGGATCCTACAAACAAGCTTGTCTCCAGTTTCAAGGATTGCCTCCCTTGCTTCATGATGGTGTCATTCTTCATTCTTGCGGCATCTCCTCTCAACGCAGTATGGGATGAGAGAATGGATAGTGAAGTTAAGGGGAAAATGATTTCCCTCTCCTTGTTCTTCCCCCATACTCTCAACGCTGAAGCATGGTCTTCTAATGCTCCCTCCCTCCTTGGATCTATGAAAGGAGCATCAATGCATGAAAAATATCCCATAAAATCTGAATTAGGTGGTATACCATGTGGCATACCACAAGATAATGATGTCTCATGGCTCATTCCCATGTGAATAATAGATGGGAACATCATACAACTGGTTCCACTTCGCAAATACATCTCTAATTGCTGTGTGGAAGTATCATGGTAAGGAGAAGTTAGAGCAACTCCCCCATATCATTCTTCATTGCCCACCTTCTGTAACATTTCACAGTCTAAGGTGCTTCCTCGTTTTTCAGTTAACTCATGAACACCCATCGTCTCCTTGGTGTCAAGAGTCTTGATCACAAAGGACTGATCCATCATAGTGTGTGTTCCAAAATTTGGATGCAGTTTTGGGACACATTTCCTCCACTGTTTTGTCTCTTTGTCTATTATCATAGACACATGCTGCTCTTCCTCTCAATGTATAGGATCCTTTGGGCCTCCTTGCAGAGATACAAGGGCCCTCTTAGTGGAATCCATAGCTTCAATTCCATCTCTCAATAAAAATAGATTCCCCCTTGCTGTCACAGCGCTGGAGGAACCTTTCAGTTCTACTTCTTTCTTCTCATCATCAATGGAGTATGCCCCATCAATAAGAGATCATTTTTCTTGATCTATGATCCTTGAGGAAAGGACATCCATGTATTATTTTTGAGAAGAGTGATATCGCTGAGGTAAGGCCTTTTCCCTTGGAAAATCATGTAGTAGATCTTTAACCTCCCTAGTTATGTTCTAAAATAGAGTTATCTTCATGGATCTTCTTTCTTCTTTGAGTTGACAAAACTCTGGGAAGCCTAGATGCTCTATGAATATTTTATACTAAGATTCATATTCTTGGAGGTAGTCACCAAGAGTCTCCTCCTCTGGTGTCTCTCCATCTTCTTTTCCTCTTGCAAGGAATGTAGACATGTTGCAATGTTGTAGATCAGATTGTGTGGCTACATGCTCACACACATCAAGTGAAGTAGTGGGGCTTCCTTCATGTGAAAAAATCTTCAAGAGATCTGCTAGTCTTTCATTCCTATCTTCCCTGATCTCTTCCTTCAGCTCATGAAAATCTTGAGAAATAATGTTAGAGAACTCTACTCCTTTTATTCTTCCATACAAAGGGGTTTCATCCTTGCTTGCTTTGTCTTTGGTGTAATCTTTTTTCTTTTGTCTTCTTCTATGATACCTTTGCTCTCTGTTAGTGAGAGGCTGTCCTTCTCCTGAAGGCATATTTTCTCCAAGAATGCACAAGCTGTGCCAAGAAAGATGCTCTGATACCACTGTAATATCCCAAAATAGGGATTGCACAGCAAGCCTGCTGAAATAACGCACTCCTGGGAATTCAGTGCACTAAAATGAGTTTGCAGCTCCTAGATCCCTTATATTAGCTCATCTAAGATCTAAATCCAAAAGGAGAGAAAAAAAAAATAAAACTAGGTGGGTTAAACAGATCTCCCACAACCTAGTCTAGATGAAAAACACCCAAAGAGAGGGGTTGCAACTATATGCAAAGGACTGCTTCAGAAATAACATAGTTTCTCAATTTACAAGCATGAGACCAACATGGAGGTTCATCTTTCAGTTATACATCAGCAAAATATATCTACAATGCATCTTATACAGTGTATAATGGGAATAGAAAGGATGTACAAGACAAAAGCCTCAAAATGAGCTGCTACAACAACATGAAATGGCAGAATAAGCTTGACAATGTTATTTTCATTGCTGAAGCATGCAGTAGATTAAAACTCAGATCTAGAGTAGATATGTACACAAAATGATGGATCTATTTCAGATTTTAATACAAGATAGGCTCCTTTATACACTGCCCTTGGGGATATCAGCAAAACATGAATAACAGGAACTAGATCTGAGATCTAAGTCACAGATATGCAGAAGTATTCAGAAAATTCTAAATCATAACATTTACAACAGATCAAATTTGAACTAACATGGATTGGTTGGCCAATCCATGGATCTCCACAGTGAAAGGAAAGATCCAATCACTAGAGATCTCTCCTCTAAAATGATGCCAAGTCTCCCTGCAACTCTGCTCTTGCGAATAATGCAGTCATGGAATAGGGACTGCACTATAGGCTTTGAGAATGCTTTGGCCTACTGTGATCTGAAAATGAACGATTAACTTCTTAAATATATTACAGAGATTGACTGTAGGGGCATTTACTGGATATGTCACCTTTTATAAAAGGATGAGGTCCAGAGGCTACCTGGCCCTTTACAGACTCTATCTTTAGAATTAATAGAAGTTAATACTCATGTTCTGAAAATGCAAAAATTGATCGAATAACGTGCTGAGGTAGTTTGATTAGTTTGTCCTTTAGATTGACTGTTAACTGAAGTATGCTTTAATGAAAAAGGACATAAGCGAGCAACATAAATGATTTAAATAACATCAATAATCAGAGAGAAGAAGAGACAAACAATTTGATGACGGAGTTCGTCCCTCTTGGACTACATCTCCGGGTCCGCTTTTAAGTGGGCGTCCATTTTTATTAGGATTGATCGTGAGGAATATTTACACTGAAATAGAACAGAATGACTGTGCTCACAGGAACTTTTGAACTCTATAAACAGAAATTAATCTTCCTCGCCTTTCCGATGCCTGTCTCCGTGCTCAATTCCGACCACCGACGACTGAGCAATGCTGCAAACAAAATCGCCTCTCAACTTCTGAAACTGCACTATGTCTTCACAAAAATCCAAGTTGCCTTCATGAGAAAATTCCCTAGTTTAAATAGGTTGCATTCGAACCTCTGAAATCCACATTTAGAAGATGGTTGAGAATTTCATGTGATAAGGGTCTAATTATTCTCCATTCATGAACCTTAGGGATATTGTTCCCAAACCTTAGGCGCTGCAATAATTTCAAAAACCCATATTTGAACCATATATTAAATTTTTAGCCGCAGAGTTATCTAACTGGGTGGAGGAGAAGCCTGTGGCATGTGATCAGGCGGTGAGCTTTGCTCCGGCGGTCATGTTCTGACAACTTTCATCCACAACTCTGACGCGGTTTCGGTTTAACAACTGGCGGTTCTGCACCGATGTCACATATCACAATCCCGATGTGGTTTAGCATTTAACATAAAACTGTGGGTTAATATTAAAGTTTTAAATAAAACTTATCACCCGAAACCTATCCAAAGTCTGAACCATAGTTTTAAACCCATTTTATGGACCCCGAATTTTATACAAAATCCGACCCTAAGGTTTATGGTATAGTTTTAATCCAACATTTAAAAACTCGAACCTTTGAATAAAGGTTTTACAACATAGTATTAAACCCAACCTTCTAACCTTTTATAAATGTTTTTGGCATGTTTTTATAGCATAGTTTTTAATATGTGGTTTGGTATTTGTGCTAGGAATTTAGCATTAGGGATTAATGCATAGGGCTTTTTATTATGGGTTAGAGTTTTAGGAATAGGATTTTAGGTATTAGGGTTTTGACATATGTTTTAGGCTTTTAGGAATAGGACTTACATTTCATAAGGTATTTCACCATAGGAAACCTTAGATCTATGTCCCCTTTTACACCTTTTTCATCCAAATTTGAAACACATGATGACCATAACATTTGAAGAAACTTTCACTGGCAATTTTTCGATTATGAAGACTGAACTGGACATCGAATTGCTGAAGTCGACTTGGAACTCTGTCGATCTTATACTGATCAATATCCTCTTGGATCAATCCTCTCCACTTAAAAATCTTTTGCACCACAAAAGGTTGATTTTAAATTGACAATAAGTGAGAATACAACTCTCTCACTTTCATCTTGACTTTGATGATGTACCAATACATTCGATCAATCAACTGCCAGTGATGACCTTGATGCTGACCATGGCACTTTTTAAACTGGTGATCTGTTCCACATTTCTGCAGTATGTACAACTTGTGATGATGGTGAAACAACCTGTTATAAACATGGAAATTGACTTCTTTCCACAAGATACCATGAGTTATTGATTCACAATCTTTGAAAATAGTCTCTATAGGATATTGTTCAATACCATTGAATTTTATTAAAAATATATTTGGCGGAATGATAGAGACTATTAAAGACATTTTTGACATCACCATTTGATGTTTCCATTGATTAGCACTTTCCCCTGATGCATAAGCTGAATACTTTGACACTGCTTTTAGAAAGGCTTTGATATGAAAACAAAAATGCTCCCTCTCCACTTGAAAAGAGGCTTCTAATGGCGACACAATACAAGAGAAATCAAACACTGAATTTTCCCAATACTGATCTGTATCCCTACATCTGTTAAGTTTCAAACTTAAACTAATTTGATTCATTCTGACATTAGGAAGAAGAGATCTAGGCATCATCTGTAATGCATGTTGTATTCCCTGCTTATGAGTAAGATGTTTGTTTCCTTTAATCAAACTATCTTTAAACTGGGACTCATAACTTGAACTAACATATGGTCGACTCTTATGTTGTTCCATTACACACATGATTACAAATATTTTTAATTGCTTTATTTCTTTATGCTCTACAACTGAATTGTGACACATTCCATTATTAGAGGCATCATGCATCAATTGCATCTCATGTGACATTTCCTTATTATGAAGTAGATGTTTTGGTTCCTTAACTAGATCTTGTAATGAATCTAACTTTTTAACCAAATTACCTTCATACTGAAATTCACAACATGAACAAGTATCCTTAAGATCCTTATGTTTCTCTTTTATCGACATGAGTATGTACCTCTTACTTTAAATAATTAAGCACTTCATTTGATTAGCATTAATTAAATTCAAGTGATTTTGAGTTTTATGTGCCCAAACGATGTACTTAATACCATCTTTTATGAGATGATACATATGTTCCTTTCTATAAAATACTGCATCACGGTCATAGAGATAAGGGCTACCTAAGACAATTCCACAAATGTCTAACGGTATCACATCCAGATCTACTTCATCGATATAGTTAGATGTGATTGAAAATTTTAACCGACACTGTTTGGTAACATGAATTTGAGAATTTTCCTTTAACCACCCTACAGGATATGGCTTTGGATGATTATTTTTTTTTAAACCCAATTGTTTAACCAATGACTCAGAAATCAAATTTTCCCGTGATCCTGTATCGAACAATGTATCTATCTTAGTATACTTTTAAGTTACCCTTATATGAAATAACTCGATCCTTTTTCCTTCATTCAATTGTGTGATATTAGGAGAAGCAGAAGTACTAGCTTCATCAATCTTACCTGTTGTAGCCATAACAATGATTTTACCTTCATCACCTGAATCGGATCCCAAATCCAAGCATTGCTGGATTGCCGTTTCAACCTTATTTTCACCCTTTCTCATTTGGAACTTCTTTGGCTTTAGTTCCGGATGAAGTTTCCAACACATCGCTTAATCGTGGCCGATCCTTTGGAAATGTGTACAAGTAGGTCTATCATCTCCCTTCTGCGCTGTGGCAGCCTTCTTTCCCTTCTTTTTGCTATCTTCAGTTTCCATCTGCGTGGATGTATTTGGTGTAAACTTGAATGGTATACCGCCTGACTCAACATGAATAGCTTGAACACAAACTTCATCAAAATAATCAGGATTGAAAATTAATAATGTCTGCTGCAAATATGAATGTAAACTTCCTATATACTTCAACAAAGTTTCTCTTGTGTCCAAAGAAATACCAAGTGCTAATGCCTTCTTTCTGAATTCCTATGTGAACTCTTTAACACTTTGTCCCTTACCTTGTTGCAAGCGCTGCCAATCCATTACAACTTGCTGTGTGTGACCCAATGGATAGAATTGTTTCTTTAGAGCCCTTATAAACTTAGTCCACGAGGTGATAACTTTTCTTTTATGCTTTAAATCTATCTGTGTCTTACTCTCCCACCAGATCAAAGTAGTACCCCCCATTCTAAGAGTAGCTAATTGGATCTTTGTCTTATCATCAGTAATATTTTGAATACGACAAATGAATTCTATTTGTTTTACCTAATTATCTAGTTTCTCATGGTTCATTTCTCTGCCATACATAGGTAATTCGAACTTAACATCAAGTTTCAAAAGTGGACTCTTAATTTTCTTTTCTTTATCTGATTCAGAACTAGACGTAGAAGAAGAAGAAGAAGATGATGGAGATGAAGGAGGAGATTTTTCTGCCTTGCCTTTACCCTTCTTTGATGCCTTCGACGATGAGGCTTCATCTCTCTTCTTTTTGTCTTCATATAATTTTACAAACATTTGCTGCATGTTCATAAACATCTGCTGGATTTGAGTCTCATCCATGGGCTTCGTTTCAGTAGCTTCAGGAGTCTCAACGTTCTCAGTCCCTGTCATCATTGATTGATGAACAAATTTCCATTTTTCGATCTCCGGATCGAATTCCTCAAGCTCGCCTTTTCCATGTTTCAATCCCAACCTGGTTAACATCCACTGACAAATAAACTACAAAGCACAACCTGCTCTGATACCAATATGATCTGAAAATGAATGATTAACTTCTTAAATCTATTACAAAGATTGAATGTAGGAGCATTTACTGGATATGTCACCTTTTATAAAAGGATGAGGTCCAGAGGCTACCTGGCCCTTTACAGACTCTGTATTTAGAATTAATATAAGTTAATACTCATGTTCTGAAAATGCGGAAATTGATCGAATAAAGTGCTGAGGTAGTTTGATTAGTTTTTCCTTTAGATTGACTGTTAATTGAAGTATGCTTTAATGAAAAAGGACATAAGCCAACAGCATGAATGATTTAAATAACAACAATAATCATAGAGAAGAAGAGGCAAACAATTTGATGACGAAGTTTGTCCCTCCTAGACTACATCTCCGGGTCTGCTTTGAAGTGGGCATCCATTTTTATTAGGATTGATCGTGAGGAATATTTACACTAAAATAGAACAGAATGACTGTGCTCACAGGCACTTCTGAACCCTGTAAACAGAAATTAATCTTCCTCGCCTTTTCGACGCCTATCTCCGTGCTCAATTCTGACCACCGACGGCTGAGCAATGCTGCAAACAAAATCGCCTCTCAACTTCTGAAACTGCACTATGTCTTCACAAAAATCCAAGCTGCCTTCATGAGAAAATTCTCTGGTTTAAATAAACGACATTCGAACCTCTGAAATCCACATTTAGAAGATGGTTGAGAATTTCATGTGATAAGGGTCGAATTATTCTCCATTCATGAACCTTAGGGATATTGTTCCCAAACCTTAGGCGCTGCAATAATTTCGAAAACCCATATTTGAACCATATATTAAATTTTTAGCCGCAGAGTTATCTAACCGGGTGGAGGAGAAGCATATGGCATGTGATTAGGTGGTGGTCTTTGCTCCGGCGGTCATGTTCTGACAACTGTCATTCACAACTTTGATGAGGTTTTGGTTTAATAACTGGCGGTTTTGCACCAATGTCACATATCACAATCCCGACGCGGTTTAGCATTTAACATAACACTGTGGGTTAATATTAAAGTTTTAAATAAAACTTATCACTCGAACCCTATCCAAAGTCCGAACCATAGTTTTAAACCCATTTTATGGACCTCGAATTTTATACGAAATTCGACCCTAAGGTTTATGGTATAGTTT
>CM076573.1:247867336-248015173 GCA_034641835.2 Pinus albicaulis | reverse complement strand
TAATCCAACATTTAAAAACCCGAACTTTTGAATAGAGGTTTTACAACATAGTATTAAACCCAACCTCCGAACCTTTCATAAAGGTTTTTGGCATGTTTTTATAACATAGTTTTTAATATCTAGTTTTGTATTTGTGCTAGGACTTTAGCATTAGGGATTAATGCATATGAATTTTTCTTATGGGTTAGAGTTTTAGGAATAGGATTTTAGGTATTAGGGTTTTGACATATGTTTTAGGTATTTAGAATAGGACTTACATTTCATAAGGTATTTCACCATAGGAAACCTTAGATCTAGGTCCATAATTACTATGTCCCCTTTTACACCTTTTTCATCCAAATTCAAAACACATGATGACCATAACATTTGAAGAACCTTTCATTGGCGATTTGTCAATTCTGAAGACTGAACTGGACATCGAACTGCTGAAGTTGACTTGGAACTCTGTTGATCTTATACTGATCAATATCCTTCTGGATCATGCTGCAATGTGTGGATTTGAATGCTCAACAACTAATTCACTCTTCCAGGATGTTAAAAGACACACTCACTGAGAAGAGGCACTAGTATAATCTAGATCTGAGCAGATCTAGTGTTTCCACTTGTTGCAGCTTACATGGACAACCCAATCCTAAACAGGACTGCAGTGTAGATGCAAGATGTGGCTTGGCCAAATGCCGGATAGTGTACTAGACAAACAAGACTCCTCCAAGAGCTTCTCAAGGAAGGAGGTGGGATTCTTAAATAGGAAAACCCAATGAGGAATGTCTTAACAGACAATACCTTCAGAAAATAATATCATCAACAACCTTTTCCTATTGTCCTCCTCCTTATTTTATAAGATGAAAGCCTTGCCAAACCCTAAACCACCTCAATGAGTTAGCTCCTTTCACATGTAGAGCCTCCATCTAAAACTGTGCTGTGTATTCATGAGGTTCATTGCATCTAGACTGCGCTGTTGATTTGGTCAATGTTGACCCAGTCTCATGATTCAAACCCATTCACACCTGCAAGAGTTCACTTACATGGCCCAGATATGTCTTTGTTTACATAGTCATTGATTTATTCATTGTTTTTAGGAGTTTTACATGTCCTCCTTTATTCATTTATTCATGAAACAGAAAGATAAAACAAAAATGCATATTCCTCTTAGCTGGAGCTAAGTAGGAATATTACAGAAGCCTTCAACTTCAATGAACTACCCTTACTCTTTCAAATTCATGAAGGAGGATTTAAATGCTGAAGAACATATATAATGTCTGAATACCATGGAGATGAAAGAAAAATATCAGATACCTGTATGAGAGTGCCATCCTCTTCTTCATCTGACAATGCTGAAATGATGTTGATGTCTAGAGCATGTAAATTTGACTCAGCCATGAGCTTAACTAAACCCTGACCTTTGATCAACTTTGTGGGCTTGATCTTGAGGTCATATTCTAACGTTGTTTCTATCCACTTCCCTCTTCTACCTTCCAGATCAGTCTGCATAGGAACATATTTTATTGATGCATTGGGGACATAAGCTAGAATATGTGAATGTAATATGTATGTACACAAAAATCCTTCAATTCTTTTACCAAATACAAGGCATGCTTCTCAATGATATTGTACCAAAGGACTGTATCCTGGATGGTTCGGCTGAAAAATGCAATGGGCTACTCTGTCTTATCCTTATTTTTCATCAAGACCGCATCCAAGGTATGCTCGGAGGCAAATGAGAATATGATAAAATCGATAGAGTAATCACGACTAATTAAAACAGGGGTTGTAGTTAAGGAAAACTTCATTGAGTTAAAAGACTTTTTGGCTTCCTTAGACAACTTTACCTCATTATCTTTGTTTAACATGTTGGTCATTTCTTGAAGATGCTCTGCCAGATTTGGAATAAATCTCGTTAAGAAGTTCATGTTACCATTGAAAGCTTGGATTTCTTTTTTACTGCGTGGAAAGTCAATTTGATGAATAGCCTCAACCCAAGAAGGGTCAATCTGGATTCCATCCTTGGAGATGATGTGACCAAGAAGCTTGCCCTCCTCCATGGAAAAAAGGCTCTTTTTTGGATTAAGAGAAATTCTGAATTTCCTGCATTTTTGAAATACAATTATTAAGTGATACAAGTGTTCACCATCAGAATGAGAGAAAAATGTCAAATCATCTAGATATACAACTAAGAAAACATATTTCTCATCTTCAAAGGCTATGTCCATCGCCCGCTGAAAGGTGGCCTCTGCATTCTTGAGTCTGAATGGCATCTTAGCATACTTAAATGTGCCCTAAGGTGTCACGAAGGCAATTTTGTATTGGTGCTTCTCATGTACTAAAATTTTATTGAATCCCAAACATCCATCAAGAAGTGACATTTGGGAAGCTCCAACTACTCTCTGTAGGATGTGATTCATTTTGGGAAGGGGATAATTATCCTTAAGAGACACCTTGTTTAAGTTTATAAAATCAATGCAGAGCCTTTTTCTCCAGTTTTCTTCCTTACCAGAACTATATTTGATATCCAGTCAAAAAATATGATAGGAACAATAATGCCAGAATTATAAAGTTTATTCACTTCCTTTTCTTTTGATGGCAACAACCTTGGGTTGATTCTTCTCAGATTTTTCTTGAAGGGCTTTTAGTCAGGCTTAATTGGAATGGTATGTTGAATGATATTCTTATCATAAACCTTCAAGTCTGCATAATCCCAAGCAAAGACATCATAAAATTTAGACAATAAATCAATGTATTTGTATTTTACCTTAGGAGATAAAGACTTAGACAATTTGACCATCTTAGGGTTTTCCATTGTTTCGATGTTCACATCCTCCACACCTTTCTCTATAGGAACCATTGTCATCTTCCTAGCAACATCATCCTGATCAAACAATTCATCCAAAGGTATGAGACCTCTTGGAATATTGTTATCCTTCAGCTGTAATATATCAACCTGAGTGGCTTCGATGACTTGATCATCCTTGTCATAAACTTCATCAATGAAAGAATTCTCGAATTCACCTTCATTTTGCAAAAAACTGTTTACCTTCTTTTCATTCCAAAATACTTGCCAATACTACAAGTTTTCAGGGACAGTCGACTGATGTTTAACATGGATTTCAAACTTCTTATTGGAAAATATAGGGATCTTGAAATTACTTGCTGCTATAGCAAGCAAATCTGCCATAAGATTCTGACTTCTCGGCACTACTGACAATGTATATTCAGGAAAAATATTTAGGATATCTAGTACAACATTCCTGTATGCTATCATTTGTGGATGCTTGGCCTGGTATTCCCCTTTTACTTGTTTTATCACAAGTTTAGAGTCACCATAAACTAAAATTCTTCTTGCACCCAAATTTTTCAGGATTTGAGGCGGGTGATCAATGCCTCATATTCCGCCTCGTTGTTAGAACAATCAAAAGCCAACTTATATGAACATAATCTTACATTTTTTGGAACTTTACCTTGCTGATGAAAAGGATTTTGGATCCAAATTCCGATGCTTGCCCCATATTTCCCTAAGGCACCATCAAAATCCATTGTCAAAAGACCATTTTCATCTTCCAGGTGTTGGAATTCTGATTCCTATTCTGTCTCATATTTTCGGGCCACTTCTTCATTCTGTTCTAAAATTTTCTCTACCTTATCTGATGACTACTCTGAAGAACTAGGAAGATTTTATTTTCCCTCATCTAAAATTTTTCTAACACTATTGGAAATTTCAGGAATATCTTCCACTTCTACAAGATGAATATCTACATCATTCAAACCACTATCATTGAAAAAAATAAATGATTCTAGATCTGTATGTTCAAAATTAATTAGATGATTGTTAGGCTTATTTTCATTGGTAATCATGTATTTAATCTTCATTTCCTGATACAAATTTCTTAATTTTCCGAAAATTGGAATGGTGGCATAAGAGAAATCTAGTTGCAAAGTGCCTCTCAACTTCGATCCCCAAGATCTTGACAGAAACATACCAAACCGTGGTGGTATATCAGTTACCACCACATCCATCACGACATTCTTTGCTAGAATTTGTTCAAGGGAAACTACAGAATCCTTTATGAGACCAAGGTAACGAAATATACCCGAATCAAAGGAATACAAGTCATGGTAAGGATGAGTGATATCTAGGTCCAATTTTCCATAATGGCTTTCAACATCAAATTATGGGAAGCTCAAGAGTTGAGCATGGCATTGTGAAGGATAAATTGGTGAAATATCAGACTCAAATAGAATGGGGGAACTTCACTATCCTCTAACTGACCATTTATGGCTGGACCAAAAATAAGTTCAGGTTGGTCATCTTTGACGTTTACCATATCAGATAAAGGATCTACTTTCAACATTTTGGCTACATGAGACTTATATTGATTTTTTTGACAAGTTCAGTTAAAGGGATAGAGACTTTTAATTTAGATATTTCAGTTTCTAAGCTGAAAGGAATGGATTTTTCTACCTCTTTAATGATGGTGTCTCTTTTGTCGGGCTGGTCCTTTGGTGTAGCTTTATTCATCTGACAATCCTTTTCTTTGCTCAATGTGCTTGTAGATGGCTGATTAAATTTTCTTTGATTTGCAGCTGCAAGCTCCTTTCCTTTGTTCTAATTACCTTGAGGATTTTTCTTCGGTTGAGTATCCTTTTATTGGGATGCCTGCTTCTGAATAGGATTTAATGGGACATCTCTACTCCTCAATGAGTATTGTCTCTACTGTGAGCTGAGTACATTAAAATAACCCCGTTGATCATCATCAGACTCAACATCCAACTCATGATCATTAGCTAATATGTAATATTCATCCTTGGGAAAATCTGTCTTCTCAACATATTCTTCATTTTCTGTCAAAAATATGGGCTTTCCATCAGTTGTAAAAAAGTGATTTTCTTCAACAATTGGTTCTTCTTCTTCTTCCTCAACTCCTTGAGCATAATTTTGCTGCAAGGGTGTCTGAATCTACTATTGCTGTGCTGGTTTCTCAGGAGCCCTTTTTTCTCTTTGTTTGATTCTGAATTGAGGCTGTTGTTGTCCTTTGAAGTTAGGATTTCTAACTTATTCTTCCAAATTTATTTATGTAATGGACATCCTATCAACCATCCTTTCTACTGTCCCTATCAAAGTGTCCAATTTTACCTCAGAGGATGAGGATGATTCTTCTTTGATGGTTAGTTTTGTCTCACCCTTCATCTTTGAATTTTTAATTTATAAGTTTACTTCCACACTGACTGCATTCTTCTGCATGTCTTCTAATGTTGTAGGATTCCTCTCTCACAACTAATATTCCATGTCCGGATCAAATCCATCTGGATAATGCAAGAGGGCCAAACATGGAGGAGGTTTGATCTCATTTGGAATTGAATTGTATACTCAGTTGAAATGAGCAGTAAAATCTTGAAATGGTTCATTCAGATTCCTTTTCAGATTATCATATTCAGAAAGGATATGCAAGGGGTTCTTCTTCACCTCCCATCGAGATATGAAAGCATCTATCAGATAATCTGGAGTGGCTATTGAATTTGCAGTCAAATATCTAAACCAAGTTTTACATCTCCAGAAATGCTCTGAACTATGATTCTCATCTTGGCATCTTCAACATCTATTTCTTCTAGGTCAATAAAGTCAGTCACTTTGAATATGTGTTGTTTTACACAGATTTGATAACTCTCATCAAAGAGAGGGAGTCTCTGGCCATAACCTTGTGGTAAGGTATTTAGTTGAGTTGGTAGAATAAGGGGTGCAAATCTAGCCATGATTCCTGCTGAGTGAAGTACATGAGTGACAATGGAAGGAGTTGACTAAATGGGTAATGAAGTAGAAGGTGTAGATGGAGAAGGAAAAATTGACTGGGATTCTGCCAGAATAGGTAATGAATCTTGCTAGTATTGGATAATGGACTTTTCGGATTGGTATTGAAGTTGATTAGCTAACCTTTCAAGCCTATAGAAATTACTGCAGACTTTTGTGTCAAATTCCGATTCAGATTTAGTTTCTTTAGAAAGAAAATTATCTTTGAGTTTTAAGGAATCAAAAAATACCTCAGATAATGATTTTACTTCAGAAAGTCTTAATGGGTCAAATACTATATCAGACAATGAGGTTTCAGACTTTGATCAAAATAAAGATAGCTCAAATTTCAAATCAAAAGGTATGTCTTTGAGAGATAAAAATTTTGTAGGTAACGAGGAAGATCCTACCAATGGAGAAGGATTTGACTAAAATTCTGTGTGTTGAGATCTCTACTTCTGAAAAAGTCTCTTTGGATCTTTAACTGGATCAACTAGATGAGAATCTGGATTTGATCTGTTGTACCTCCTCCAAGACAGAATGTTCACTGCTCAATAACTTGGTTCTTTGCAACTTTCAGATCAACCTTCACAAAATCTTAGACCTCTCACTCATAGGCCAAGAATTAGATGAAATTATGGTACAACCAGAGAGGAACTGTCACTTTCTTCTCCAATATGGTCACCAAGATGTTATCACTCCACTGGATCTCTGAAGGCTGAGAAGGAGACCAACAAAGGTAACCACAGACTAATATTTTTCCAAGTAGCTAACCCTACTAGGCAAGAAAGGGATCTTTCCAAGAGATCACAACCAAGATGACTGAATAATGAGGATTTTAGGCTAGGTATAGTAGCACTAGGGTTTTTATTGATTTATTTTGGGTGTTGGATGGTGAATAGGTCAAGGAAGAACTAGGTCAGGGCAAAGAGGATTAGAATAACAGAGATATGATGGGGAAAGTTAGGTATATTCTTTAGCACATTCAGGTATCAAGATGAATATGAGAGACTGCTAGGGTTTTCAAAAAGAGCATGGAAATCATGAATTATTTTCAATAAGAAGAGAGTGAAACACAACTATAATAATTCCTCCAAAACAGAGCATAAAATACTAAATTTTTCCTATCTAACTTAGGAATCAATCAAATTGAGAGATGGAAATTAATATGGAAAGGATACATTCACACATATGTAAACATAAGAGGCAACACTGCTAAAACACATTACCACAGGAATCCCACCAAAATAGCTACAACACTATCTATTAGTTCCTGCCAAAAATGTTTGATTACATTAGTGTTCAAAGATCAATTACACAACATCCAACCCTTGACATGACAAATGAAATGAAATATATAGACCAAAAAAGCTTCTCCCCACTCTCAGGGGTCGAATCCATGACTTGTGGAGCTATTCCCCAATGTTCTCATTTAGAATCCTAATGACTAGGGAGGTCAACAAACTCATCCCTATCTTTGATGAAACTGATTCATTTGACCCCAAATTACATATTTACCTCATGTATCTACCTCTAGTAACTGTAAAAGACACAATTACATTTCATTCTTACATTTGCATTAGTAAATCTCCTTGGAATCCATCAACCAACTAAGAAAAGGTGAAAATTCTGAAGAAAACATGTGACTGGAAAAAGCACAACGTCCTTGCAAAAAGCGCAACATGCCTAGGAAAAAGCGCAGTGTGGGCCTTCAAATCAACTTTTGAATGCCTTCCTAAAGTCCAAATTGAGCCCAAGATGGCTCATTGGAAATCTGTTCCAGTATAGTTGTCAAAAATGTCCTCAAGCTCTAAAAATTATGGAGTGAAGCTCCTAAAAAATGGAATCTCCCAAGACTGGTAAAAAAGCGCAGTGTGAGGCTGAAAAAGGTAGGAGAAAGGTGTTTTTAAAGAGGTTTTTGGCCTTTTTCACCTGTCAAAAGCTCAGTTTTTGGAGTTCGAGTAGTCAAAAATTTATGTAGAGACCATTATCTATCCATCCATGTATATTTTTTACCATTTAGAGGCCTCCAGAAAAAGCACAGCATGGCCCACACTGTGCTTTTGCAGGGTGACTGTGCAAAAAGTCTGTAAAATTTTGCCAAAATGCTCAAAAAAACAAAAAAATTGCCCAAAAACCTTCAAAATTGCTGTATGAAGTGTTGATGAAGTATGTCAAGCTACCAAGGAGGCATCAACAAGAAAATCAAGTTTCCCCTTCTCCTTTTGGCTGATTAGGGTTTCCTTGAGCTTATCCCTCAATTGCTTTACCTTGAAATTGAAAATTTTGTTTCTGGTGTGATTGTGATCAACCATGTGCCTTAGAATCTAATTGTCCTTGTTGGCATTATGAAAGAGCTTCTCCAGGTGTATTCAATCTATCAAGCCAAACTTCTCTGTCATCATTGATTTATCTTGCAATTATTTCCTCAAAGGTGAGTTCTTCTGCCTCATCTTTTTCCTGCTTTAATGCTCTCTTAAGACCCCTTATTTTAGGTCTCTTCTTAGTGATCTGGGCCTCATCATGATTAGAATAATCATGTTCCATCGCCGCTTTTCCTTTTGTATATTGTCTCTTGGCCTTCAACAACTCCATTTCCAAGAGTACTTGCTTGTCATTCAACTATTTATTTTCTTGCTCAAGGAAGGAAATGACAAATTGTGCTCCTGCTAAATTATCTTGCAGCTCTCTAATTTTGACATATTTCTCTTTCATGAATAGGTTTTAGATTTCATGATCATCTTGGACATCCATGTCCACCAAGTCAAACTCCTTTTCTTCCTCATGGTGAAGGGTTTCTTTCTCTTGGACAATTTCCTCCTGCGCTTTTGATATCCCTGTTTTGTTGAGGTAGAAGGAAAGGCCCTTTCCACAATTTGTGGAGAAAACACTTGCCTATTTCCTCTCTGATAGGTTTTGATCTCTTTGTCCTCTTTGGTTTTCTTCACTATAGCCCTGCTAGATAATCTATTTTTCTTGTGAGAAATCGATGTTGATGGTGGAATAGGTCTAGCAAGCTAATTTGGTGGTGTAGTGAAGACATCTGCCTCAATGAAAGTCTTCCAAGAAATGTTCAGCTGTTTGAGGTGATGAAGGACAATGATTTTAATGAGTGAATGATGGAAGAGGCTATTCATTTTAATCTCATAATCTCTGTTCTGCACTATGTATGGCATATTGTCAATGCTCCTGTAAAAATAATAGAGAAGGTTGATAAATTTCACCCTAGTGAAATGCATGAGCAACCTGATGTGGTAGCTGTAAAGTCTGGAGAATATTCTCTCACAAATGAAATATTTCATGATGATCTTCATCATGGAGAAAACCTATTCAACAACTGACCAAAAGGAGAGATTTTTTTGGTGTTGTCTTTGTATGGTTCTTTTAGTTAAGGTTCATACAAATGGGCATCCAAATCTTTAGTTTTGAATCAATTTTCACCTACATTTAGTATCCCTGTTGCTGCTACAATGATGCAGGTAGAAATGGTGAACGTCACCCCTGAAATAGTCACTTGGTATTTTTGTAGGTTGGTGATGAAAACCCTTGTCAAATTAGGATGGCTCTACACTCTTTGGACCATCTCACAAAACTCAAAACAACCTACATGCTGGAAACATTTGACTACTAAGGGTGATGAAATCAATTCCCTAGTGTTTGATGGCTCTAGCCTCAATATTCTCCCTCCCTTATTGTATGTATTCTTCTCTTCTTCTGTGGTGTTTCTTTCCTCCTCCATGATGTTTCTCTCCTCCTCCATTATATTCAATTTTACTTAGAAACCCTAGGGGAGAAAGGGAAGGAAAGGGGGGGTGGGATAGTAGGGATGGGGTGTTGGGATAAGTGAGGGAAATGTTGGGGAAGTGTGTAAGGGAGTTAGGAAGCTTAGGGAAGTGATGGGGAGTTGAAATGATAAGGGGGATGGGGTAGGGAATTCAATTACAGGGATGGTGTCTAGCTTCCTAGAAAATCGCAACGTAGGGGTAGGGTTTTAGGGAATATAGCTTGGGAATGGGGAATGAAGGGTTGCGAGGACAGTGAGGAGTGAATTAGAGTGTGAGGGAAGTAGGTGGGTCTAGGAAAAAAAATTAAGCTTGTAAACTGTGAAAACTAGGGTTTAATTATATAGAACATGGCATGGATAGAAATGAGGGTTTACACCATAAATATAAGACCATGAGCTGAAAGGAGGAACTGTGAAGATGTGACTTACTTGGAAATGAGTGTAGAAACCTTTGTTTGCAGCTTAGAACTCTTGGAGACAAGATTTTAAGGCTGTGGCTCTCCTTTACAAAAAGCACATCAAGCTTAAGAAAGGCGTAGTGAAGCCCTGTAAAAGGTGCAGCATGCCCACTGCAAAAAGTGCAATGCCTATGGAAAAAGCGCAACGAAGGACCCAAAAACTCTATTTTGGGAAGAAAAAATCAATTTTTTGCTTGGAGAAGCTGAGAGCTTGATGCTGAAGAGTGCACATGAGTGATTCTTGGTCTTTGAGGGCCTTTTATACTTGGAGAATTATCATTAAATAAACATGGACCCACATTTCCTTTTTTGATATCAACCTTACATTGCTTTTTACCTTTAACCTTTGAACTTTTTCTTTTGATGGCTTAGGAACAATGATGTCTTTTTGGAACCTTGATATTTTGCTGATGGAACCTTGAGTATTGCAACTACTTGGAACTATGAAGTACTTATTACAAATTCTGAACATAAAATTACATTTTCTTTGAAATCAAATTTGCTGATGAAATTTATTTATTGTCACTCTACTTGCTGGAATTTATGGCATGAAATGAGAATTTGATGACCTTGGAAACCTTAAGACCTAATGGAGACTCTGGAATATATGAAACCATGATGAAAATGAATGTAATGATGACGAAAAATCATGAATTATGGTACACTCAACAAAGAGGTGAAATGAGCTAGCAAGTAATAAAATTTTGAAAGGAGTGAAATTAGACCTAAATCTACATCCAGTGACCAATTTTTTGCATGATGACCTAATGGAATGAGAAAATTTTGAAAATGGGACCCTAACAAGACATGATAAGAGTCTATCTGATTATTAGTGGCAGGATGCAAAAACTGACACTAACACCACCCATTGTGCTCTCTCCCTCTCTAATCCAATGCACAAAATCCCCCAACTAAAACAAATCTAGCGCACATTCAAAAATATAAAATTTATGAGATTGTTATAGTCCCATCTATACTAAATTCACATTCCTATTGCGCTATCTCCTCTCCAATATAATGCACAAAAGCCCCCAACTAAAACAAATTTGGTGCTCACTCACAAACATAAATTTTATGAAATGGGTATAGTCCCATCCATACCGATTAACAAATTTGGCTAGGATTGTACCCATTTCATGAATTCTGTGTGTTTGGATGCATGCCAAATTTGTTTAAGTTAGGGGCTTTTATGCATTGGATTGGAGAGGGAGAGAGTGAAATGGGAATGCAAATTGGTAAGGATGGGAAGTGTAACCATCTCATAAATTTGGTGTTTGTGAATGTGCGCTAAATTTGTTTTAGTTGGGGGATTTTGTGCATTGGTTTGGAGAGGCAGAGAGCACAATGGATGGGAAGGGGAAATAATTGATATCTCATGAAGCATCTGATGTGTTGGTCCAATAAAACATCAATAACTTTGACATGCCACCACATGAGGATGTTGAAGACATTATTCGAAGTTTTTAGTTATAGGGAGATTACCTATATATCAAGTAAACCTATGTTTATCCTTCTACCAAACATATCAATATGGTCTTCCTAAAAATATAAGTACTATATTCCTGATTAGTTAAATATAGTAAATTGGCATGTTGTGTAACCTATGCTATCTACAATTTTCATGTAATGATAAGTCTATTCTTCACTCAAAAAAATATTGATAAATTAATTTATTTTCTACAATAATTACTATATATAAAAAAAACAATATTCTCATTTTGGTTGTCAATCTTGAGAAAGAAAATGTGACCATGGAGATTGTGAGAATGTTTATGAAACTTAAGAAGAAAGCTATTGATCTTTTCACCATGCACAATAGTGTTATATTCCTCTTTTATTTATGTATATTGAAAAGTATATCATTCCTCAAGTGTTACAAAGAATTGGAAGAATATTTATATTATAAATATAAAATACATGGAGATTTTACTGTACATGTAAAGAAGTTATGCTTCTTAAATTACGCATGCTAAGAAGTCGAGAAAACAATCAGTTTGAAATCATTATTGAGTGTGATTTGTTAAATCCATTTCAATTCATTACTAGGCATGTTCCTTGAAATCTATCGAATCCATGGATAATAATAAAACTCCCAAGCCCATAATCTCAAGAACCCATTTAGTTTTATAATACCCTATATTATTGAAATCTCATCCTCTTTTAAGGAAACGTGTATTGTGAAGATATTGAATCGCATAGATCTTACCTTGTTGAGGCATACCATTTTTTTAAAGAAAAAGTAACGTTGGGAGTGGCATTATATACAAAGCCATGTTCTTGGAATCCAATGAATTGATGGCCATCAAAAGCATCGATTAAATCCTCTGATATACCGTATTACTATTTATGCATGCAATATGAACCCTTTTGGCTCTTCACTCATACTAGGAAACACATAATGGATGTATTCTATACAATATTTCTTATTAGTCTCGGTTTGATTCTTCACTTAATTTTTCCATCATATTTTTTTTTTTTTTTAAATTATAGAATCCCAGAGGTCCACTAGATTGGAACTTGGCTTTCATATCATATCCAATGCCTTGAAATTAAAACATAATTAAAAATTATTATTTTTTATAGAAATTCAAGGCCATTAATTAACAAAATGAAAAATAATTTGTTAATAATTACATAATCTACATGATAGGTGAGTATGAGGAATCAATGTTAGTCTTTTTCTCATAAACAATCATGAAGTCCTAATATACCACCTTTTGAATTTCACATATAGTTTCATCCTAAGAATGTTTCTATATCTTATTTTGTCTCATCCTACCGTATCTTTTTGTAAGTTTTCAAGGTGAGAACAATTGAGTTGGTTTCATAATTGTATTATATATTTATATCATTGGAAGATGAATACATGTTGCGAGAATAGAATTTATGGCTTGAGCATTTTTTTCTAGATTCTTTGTCTTATGTATTATCTTTTTGTTTTTTACATTTTGTCAATTGGTATCAGAGATATTCCTGAGAAATGTTAATGTTTGTCCATCAAGATGAACAAATATGTGCTTTGAGAGTTCCAATGAAGCAAGCAACATGGACTTGCATTTTTTAGTGCATATGCCATTGCCTGTGCAACATTAGGTTGTTGTAGTATGAGGTTATTGTTGAGTGTACCTGCAACGTGGATGTATGTGTAGTGCTTAACCCACATGGATACTTGTTGTTCATAAAGCCCTACATATAGTGCTACCTGTGGGGTGACCCATGTGGAAATTTGGGGGAGGATCCATCACTCTCTAAAAAGAGAGTTGTAACATGTAAGAATGATTAGGGTTTGATGCTACTCCTTGCCACAATGAAAATGATGTTAATTCTAGAGAATATTTTTCATGTGAGTTAAAACCCTCAGAGGAAAAGGGTTCCGATCTCAATCTTTATAAGGAACAGAGAAGCCCAGAGTGATATGAACAGAAAATGTTACCAAATTTGAATCTTCCTTCTGTGATGATGATGCAAAAGGTCATTAGGGTTTTCTGGTCATATCATTGCAAATATGAAAAGAATAGAAGGTATTTTTCTTGTTTTTGTCTCCTCCGACTAACAAGAGTTTTTTTGTGATCACAAAGGTTGATTGCAGTCATTTTTTCGTGTTCAAAGACTTTGATGTTCAATGATACGATCCATGTTGTATGTAGCTCAAGTGAAATAGGGCCGATCTATATCGCATGATCACGTGAGAAAACTAGACGGAAAGTTCAATTGACCAAAGAGTTTTGGTATATAGGACAAGGGGAAAACCGATTTTGAGCTTAGATTACAAAGCAAAGGTGGGTTTTGATTCATTGACAGTGGGTAAGAACCCATTAACAAAGAACAATGCAAGCTCTGTTGACATTTTCGAGATTCAACAATACATTGTTTAGGGATTGAAGGCCGATGATGAACCCGATGACCAACCCACCAAGTAACCATCAGTAGTCTCATGAGGGAGTGTTGGAGAAATTTTGTAAATCATGTGAGGATCCCCACAAGGAGATTGTGATCATTCACAGGCCCAAAGGTATCTGAGGGTATTATATTTGTAGCCCCCCCTCACACATTTATACTAGTTTTTGTTTAAAAAATAATGGATATGGTTTGACTAATAATCCAACAACCAAAAAGGTGAGGAGTAGGAAAACATTGTGCCAATTGATTTAATGATGCATTGAAAATAGGATGCAATGCACATGCACATTCTATATTATAACATATTGAATTGGGGCCACCGTGTTTTATGGATATGGATGCAGGTCTACATCAAATCACCATTTTTGGACTTCTTGAGACTTACACTATGGACTGTGATAAGGTGTTCTCTTATATCTATTTCCATGCACATGAATGAAAAAAAATAGCCACAATCAATAACACAATGTACATCTTCAAGGTAGAACCATATCAATAATTTAAAATATTGATTTGTGAGAATATCAATATCATAAGGAAGACCACCACATTTGAAGGAATTATTATCTCGATTATCTTAGAAGCAAAATTTAATAACACCACTATTTAATTTCTTGATAGAAAGGTCGGTGACCCAACCACTTCTCATCCAAATCTCTTTTTATCTGAAGATCTAAGTTGCAAAGTTGTGAATTCAATTTAAATCCTTTGAAGTGTTCATCGAATCATCACTATTCCACGGTTTCTTGGCTTGTATGGTTTCAACATACAATATGAGGAGGCTAACTTAAAACATATTTTAGAATATTTTGAGGTATTTTATGGAATTTTTAATTCACAGGTCTATATTATACTCTAGTGCTTCCGATATTGCACAATCATTGTTGATTGAAAAATGTCCATAATTCCCCTTTAGAGCTTGTTTATAACTAGAAATCGTAGATAATTTTTATTTATGTCAACGAGAGCTTTATCCCTTCTTCCCATGCACATAACATGTGCAACATAGTGCACATGGAGGAGACCTGTTGAGAACAACGAGCAACGAGACCTTCTCATGTAAAGGAAGACTAATTTTCATGGTTGTAGGCCTTTAAAAAAGAACACTCCTAAAAATGCCATCATTGTCAAATATTTGGAGAATTCAATTCCCTAGAAAGTGATAAGGATACAAATAATGGTGGTGATATGATTTTAGTGTTTGAATCATAAATTAGAAGAGCTAAACCCTCGTGTAAATCGTTGAAAAGAGATTGAGGCAAGAACAAATCTGCATGTGAAAGGCTAAGGGTTTTGTGTATTATGATAATTAAACCTAGAAAAGGATAGATGGATCCTTTTTTATTGCAACTTTTCATTTTATTGAGTTGTCAAACATTTTTAGGGACGTGTCAAACATGTAGTTGATTCACTTCTCTTGGTGTGCTCTCTTTAGATTGGAGTTTTTTGCATCCATTTTTGGTATTAATTTAGGTAGTTCTTCATTGAGGCTCGGATCAGGAGTTTCAAGATGAAAAGTTGGATATAATATCAATTTATGTTGCTTAAATATTATTATTACTTGGGCTTATGATTGAAGGGGGGAATTTTAGCCTCTTTTTGATAAACAAGCATGGGGTCATAATATACCACCTTCTGTATTTCACATCCCTGGATATAGTTTTTATCCTAAGAATGTTTTTAGATCCTATTTTGTCTTATCCCGCCACATTTCTTTGTGAGGTGCCAAGGTGAGAGCCATTGAGGTGGTTTCTTAATTGTATTATATATTTGTATCATTGGAAGATGAATACATGTGAGAATAAAGATTATGGATTGAGGTCGTTTCCGCCAAATTCCTTTTCTCTTGTATTATCTTTTTTTCCTATATTTTATCATCATGCGTGGGAGTTGAAGAATCCGATTCACTTACAACTTATAGAGATCGAATTGACACACACCTATATCTAGTATAAAAAACCACATCCAACATGTTATGGATGACTCTCCACCTAACCATAGACTCAATTACACTATGTTTGATAATTATCTAGATAATTCCCACCTCCCTGAGACAATTGATGTTCTGGGTAGAATTGTGGCCCTAAAGGAGGTTGTTGTCCTTGAAAATATGGTTTCTCTGGTGTAGGGTACTGTTCTTGAAGAGATTGTGGAGCCTGAGTTGGGTACTGCCCTTGAGGTTGATATTTTCCTTGAGTTATGTACTAGCGTTGAGGTATGTATAGTCCTTGAGGTATGTATTGTTCTTGAGGCTTCCCCCCAGGTGGTAAATTACTACCTTGAAGTTACCCCCCAGGCAGTAAGTTACTACCTTGAGGGTCAGGGTTAGGAATGTGTACAGACATCATGTAAATGTGTTCCGCACTCAAAGTTTCGGTATGTGATTCATTTGGACCAAATGATGGTATATGTTTGTCGGGAGAAGGATCCACTCCTGAGAAAGTACCAGGAAGCGACTGGTATCCCATAGGAATAGTCAGAACACCATACAAATATGATTCTGGTGGTGCAGAAAACATGGATGACTCACTAGATATGTTTAATGGAGGTCTTTAACCTCTTAGTATGGTGTAAAAGGGAATTTGTGGTGGTGAATAACTTAGACCAGTATTATGTAGAAAATCCGTCAACTAAGAATACCAAGGATCTTGTTTGAAAGGGCTATAGTAAATCGATTCACTTGGCCTAAGATCTAAATAATCCTGATGTGAAGGAATAACAACTTCTTCATCAGTGTCAGTAACTTCTTCAATAATAATGAGGCAAGGAGGAGGATTTTCACTAATACGATACTTCACTCTAGGTGAATTAGGATGACGAGGGGTTGGAGTGATGAACTCAAAATTAGGCTCAGACATGGCAGGTTCAGTTTCTGGCTCAGAAATTTCAGGTTCAGTAGCTGATAATTCACTAGTTGTATAAACAAGCTCAGCTAGTTCAGAAATTGAAACTCTTCATTGAGAACTCTCTATTGTTTGAGGTTGATCTACTTCGTATTTAGGATGAATAGTTATCGATGTTTCTTCATGTTCAATTGATCCAGTCCCTGATGTTTGTCCTTTCTCAGATTTATTTTTTTCTAACTGGCTTGGTGTGTACGCAGGGGGTTTCCCCTGCATTCTACGTCATTTTCTAGGTAAATTAGGCATGATTAAAAATTTTAACACACGAAATCAAAGAAACTTTCAAAAAAATGTCCTAAATTCTCTAAGGAAACAATAAAATTGATCACACGCTTACAAAATCTAAGAGAGCAATCCACACACAAACCGTAGATTCCCACACTAAAAACACTAGTTGGTGATGAAATCCAACGTCGTATAATTTTAATGCAAAAATGGTGGTTGGAGCAGTTACCACGAAAATCTACTTAATGAAAAATTATGGTGCAAGTTTATCCACTTAAGCCATCTCAAAGTAAAGAAAACCCTTCAGAAAGTCC
Organism: Pinus albicaulis; assembly: GCA_034641835.2. Classification (NCBI taxonomy): domain Eukaryota; kingdom Viridiplantae; phylum Streptophyta; class Pinopsida; order Pinales; family Pinaceae; genus Pinus; species Pinus albicaulis. The sequence goes on along the minus strand of CM076573.1, from coordinate 247,997,810 downwards.
AAGTGAGTGTAGTCGACATCTGTTCCAGGTACAGTGGGACCTTCCCTCCACCGTCACCTTGGGAAATAATCCTAAAGTTTATAGCCACTAATGTCACCAACGGGAAAAAATGTACCTAGGGGAAAAATCTAAGATCTGATATACATGCAAGGGCAGAGTAACTAGCTCAATCCCCTCGAAGGTTCCTTGATATAATCCAAGGTTTACCAACAAGTGACCCCAGGCTCCTCGACAATGGCCTATCTAAGGTTTACCGTTTTTAATATGTGCACATCTGCTATCTTTCCCAATGAGATAGGTACTATTATCTCATTGGTTCAGACATGATATCGTGCTTGACTCTTTTAAGAAGAGATTCCCAGAGCACAAAAGCTACAATTGGATTTTTCCTACCGCAAGATTGCTACTTGTTTGTTTGAACTGTCTTGGAATGTTAAATACAACCTATTCCAAGGCACTAGCCTAAGCTATGTTGGTGGAAAATAGCCCTAGAAAATGTAAAAATATCTGATTACTTTTATTAAAGCGTTGCTTTTAATTTGGTTGTTTCTTAAGACATAATGTATGGAAGTGAAACTTCAATGTTGTTTTATGACCCGACTCAAAAATACGCTAAATGCATCTATATGAAAGTGAAACTCTTTTCTTTTTAATGAAACTTATTTAAAGGAAATATTTGATAGATTTAACAATTCTCTAAAGCACCAATTCTTTCTTTGATAAACAAAAAATATTTGAAAAGAAGACGATTTCTTTGGGAACTCAATTTCATGAAATGATCAATTACTCATTCGAAATGAAATCCTTTATTAATCAAATAAGAAGCTACAAATCATAAAACAAACCATTTCCAACAAGAAAACCATAACTAAAACTCCTAAAAACATGAAATTCAAAACCAAAATAAAAACTCTAATTTTGAACTCTATCTAGAAATTTTGAAGACATTTTCTCTTAGTTTTTTATTGAATCAAGAAGAAATTCTATCAAGCAAAAACAAAAACATCCAACAAATGGTTTAATGTGAAATTCAAGCCTTATTAAGCTTAATACTCTTCTAAATTTGTAAATGAAAATGAAGCTCAATTTCATAAAATAAAAGTTTGCAACAAGTTCAAATGCTCAGCAAGAAAACAACAACATACCACTAAGCTACGGTATATGAAGGCTTTTGATATAGATAAACAATAAAGTAGTGTAAACACTCACTCGTAAAATGAAAATCACATGAAAAATCACTCAAACTCAAAAATTTGCTGAAAGAAACTCACACATAATATTTTGACAGTCAAGACAAGTTGGGGCAAACACAGATAATTTGGTAATCTAGGACCTAAAAGGAGAATTCTTAATTTTTCAAAAATTTTCCACAAGTCCATAGGTTTCAATGGAGAACAGTGTGGTACCGCACTGTTGTGAACTAAAAAATGCAAAGGCTACCACACTGTCTTTAAATAAAAACCGCGAAGGCTAGGAAAAATACAGAAAAAATAAAAATTCAGATTTTCATTTCAAGGATTCTGATAAGTTATCTACCCAACCCAGTTTTTAGACTAATAAAAATCAAAGGAATCTTAAAATTAAAACCGAGAAATAAAAGGGAAAACTAAGTTCTAGTCCCCAGTTGAATTGCCATTTTGTTATATGGATAAATTCCTCTTGCGGACAAGAGCGATCTCCCTAGTATCCTATGCATATCTAGAAACAAACATCCATTTATAAATCGTTTTCTCTAGATTATATGTGATTCAAAATTATTATAAAAAAATAAAGAGGACATGCTCCTACCTTGAAATTCGACGTTCAGTGCAGCCTTTTATCCACTCACTCCAAAGAGGCTTCTTCAGTAATGAGAACCTGCAATGAAAGACAGATAAAAGAATTAAAAGCACCTGCAACATATAATAATTGAGAACAACTAATCTAACTCAGTGATCAAGGAATCCAAGTATTGAATTATTAAAAAATACACAAGAACAACTCAATGAGAAAAGGAGATCCATATGTATTATCTTGTATGAAAAGAGTAACTTTACTACCTGTCGCCTTGATGTTACACAAGTTCCTCCTGGGTTCTTGAAAAATTGTTCCTCCTTAAGATTGACAAGCCTTCTTCTCTCTGAACTAGCATGAAGTTATGGACATGAGTGCGTGATCATTCTCATACCAAAAATGACTAGTATAGATAGTATGCTCTCTTGATAATTTCTTCAGCAATTACCACATGTGTGTCTACCCTTGAAACTAAAACATGAGCTCAATTTATAAGGAAATGGAGGTAGTTTCAGTTCCATGAAGAGGGGGGTGGATTCCTCTCATGAAGGGATTTTAGCTCTATATACCAAGGGATAAAATCCATGAGAGAAGGGATAGAGCTCCGTGAGTGGAGGGATAAGGCTCGAACTGATTGTGCCTCTAGAAGCTTCCAGTTGGGAGAATATTCGTCCAAATTGGTTTCTACTAATTACTTTTTCCTTTATTTGACTATTTACGGGGGTCTACAGGTTTTATAAGAAAAACATGTGCGATGTGTCGTAGGTTATAGAGAAAATATCTATGGATCTGCAGGAAATAGCTACGAAACGTGTGGAGTTAGACGTTTTAGGAGTTTAATGAGCTTTTCCCAATTCCAAGACTTGGTTTAGGAACATTAGGGTTTTTTACCTCTAAGGGAGCACAATATAGGTAGTGATGAACCTATATAGAGAGTCAAATGTCAGGGTGAAAAAATACTGTGTAATAGTAATCATAGAGTAGAAGATAACATTATGATAGAGAAAACAACCAACAATGCGACTCTGTGTTTATGGTATATTTTTCTCATAGTCTCAATCTTTGTAGAGAAACCATAATTGTTTAAAGAGCCTTTTCCAATCACCATTTTCTAGGTCATTGCAATTCTTTCGTCACTGACTAGGATGCCTCGACACACAAATCCTACTCCTCCTTTGTAGATTGAATTGTATTCTTTGATGCAATCTACAATGTCATCGCTCTCATGGTCCAATTTTTGAAAGGTGGTCATTTCCCACAAGCTGGTATTAGCTTATGTGAGGACGACTCTCCCTTTAATTATGGCTGCCCTGACTAACAATAGGTAACAACAACGAGAAGAATTGGGTATTTCCGAGAGCTAAGAGTAATTTGAAAACCACGACTACCAAATCTCAAGCATCTCACAGTTGGGAGTAATCAATTTTCTTGTATGCTTACGTGAAGGTAAGATTAGATTGCTTTTCCATTTTCCCATGTGAACTCTGCTTCATTTGATGAGTTTCTGTACTACATATACATGAGTGATTGCAAGTGAATGGCATGGGTATCCATTTCCTCCATTTAAAATTTAAAATTTAAATTTATAAATATTAATTATATAATTTTAAAATTTAAATTTATAAATATTAATTAAATTTGATATGGATCAAATTTGAAATACAACACAAGAAATGTAACATTTACAAACATTTTCATTCAAATCTAGACACACAAACCACTAAAAGTATCCAAACGCAGACACACAAACCATTCAAAACATACAACAACAACTAGATTAAAGAAGATAATGATAGAGTCATATTAAGAAAAAATATATATAATGTAAATCCACCATAAAAATGCTTTCCGGATTATCCACAGTATTGAGGAACATGTGTCGACGTTTCGAACCCCAACTGGGATCCATCATCAGGACAATTTAGAATGAAGAATTTAGAGAAGGGTTTATAGACCATAAATAGTGATCAATTTCTTGAAAAGGTAGTCGACCAGGAATTTTGTATTTTTGTATTTCAGTTTATTTAATAATTTAATAAGTTTTATTATTAATTTTATAAATTTTATTATTAATTTTAATTCTAAAAGTATTTTAATTGTTATATATTTTATTTCACTAAAATTTTGTTTTTAATAATTTATAAGATTTGATATTTGTTAAAATAACTAAATCGGTATCATAAATTAAATATTTAGTTTTTAATTAAACATAAAAATAATTAATTAATTAATTAATTTTTAATACTATAATTAATAAATTATAGTTTATAATTACTTAATTAATTATATAATTATATAATAAATTAATTAATGATCAATGATAATGATTAATTTTATGATTAATTTAAACAAAAATAATTAATCACAATTTAATTAATTATAATTTAATTAATAATAAATATAATTAATTATTTGTTTTAATTAATTATATTCATAATTAATTATTTTTATATAATTAATTAATTGTTTTAATTAATTAATATCCAATTAATTATATTAATTAATAATAAATTATATAATAAACTAATTAATTAATTAATTTATTTATAATACTATAATTACTAAATTATAGTTTATAATTAATTAATTAATTATATAATAAATTAATTAATGATCAAAGATTAATGATTAATTTTATGATTAATTTAAACAAAAATAACTAATTAATCACAATTTAATTAATTATAAATATAATTAATTATTTGTTTTAATTAATTATATTCATAATTAATTATTTTTCTATAATTAATTAAATATTTTAATTAATTATATTAATGACTTAATATATATTATTAATATAAACGATAACTAGAATAAAGAAGAAAATACTAATAATTATTGTTTAATTAATTAATTTTTATTTTAACCAAAATAAAAATTAATTACCTAGGAATAATTATTAGAATTTCAAATGAATTCAAAAGAGGGGGAAAAACATACTTGAGAATCCTATACCTGAAAAACTATGTCTCGGTGGATGGTGCTTTGGAGGAGCAGATTTGTCGAAGAAGAGGTCTTCAAGTGTCATTGATTTCAATTCCACCATCCCTATTAAGATTATCTGGATGCTTTATAATCTCAAGGGCCTCTCTTATCTTTCTTCTTTGATAGTGTTCTTCTCTTGCAATGATCTTTGCATCCCCAAGACGAACTTGATGTTTGGTTTTTGAGGAGTGTTCTGCAAGGGCTGAGGTGTGTGAACGTTCATACCTGATATCAGCTCCATGCTCTTTCAGTCTTTTTTGAAGTGAGCGTCCAGTCTTCCCAATATAACTTTTCCCGCATGAACAGTCAATTTTGTACCCTCCTTTGAGTTGTTCAGGGCTTATGCCATCCTTAACTGGCCGCATCCTTGGCCTAATAGTCCATGATGCTGAAAATTGTGCGAAAATATCATTCTTTTTCAAAACCTTGGCGATTTTATCAGTAACACCCTTAATATATGGTAGAAAAATCCTCCCTTTGTTTTCTTGCTGTTTGTGGCGATTCCGAGGTAGGATTGAACCCTTAGCTCTTTTCAAGGATTTTTTGAAGAAAACAGAGGGAGGATTTTTCTACCATATATGAAGGGTGTTACTGATAAAATCGCCAAGGTTTTGAAAAAGAACGATATTTTCGCACAATTTTTAGCATCAGGGACTATTAGGCAAAGGATGCGACTAGTTAAGGATGGCATAAGCCCTGAACAACTCAAAGGAGTGTACAAAATTGACTATTCATGCGGGAAAATTTATATTGGGGAGACTGGACGCTCACTTCAGAAAAGACTGAAAGAGCATGGAGCTGATATCAGGTATGAATGTTCACGCACCTCAGCCCTTGTAGAACACTCCTCAAAAACCAAACATCAAGTTCGTCTTGGGGATGCAAAGATCATTGCAAGAGAAGAACACTATCAAAGAAGAAAGATAAGAGAGGCCCTTGAGATTATAAAGCATCCAGATAATCTTAATAGGGATGGTGGAATTGAAATCAGTGACACTTGGAGACCTCTTCTTCGACAAATCTGCTCCTCCAAAGCACCATCCACCGAGACAGTTTTTCAGGTATAGGATTCTCAGGTATGTTTTTCCCCCTCTTTTGAATTCATTTGAAATTCTAATAATCATTCCTAGGTAATTAATTTTTATTTTGGTTAAAATAAAAATTAATTAATTAAACAATAATTATTAGTATTTACTTCTTTATTCTAGTTATCGTTTATATTAATAATATTTATTAAGTCATTAATATAATTAATTAAAACATTTAATTAATTATATAAAAATATTTAATTATGAATATAATTAATTAAAACAAATAATTAATTATATTTATAATTAATTAAATTATAATTAATTAAATTGTGATTAATTAGTTATTTTTGTTTAAATTAATCATTAATCTTTGATCATTAATTAATTTATTATATATATAATTTATTAATTATAGTATTATAAATAAATAAATAAATTAATTAGTTTATTATATAGTTTATTATAAATTAATTATAAATTAATATAATTAATTAATTAAAACAAATAATTAATTATATTTATTATTAATTAAATTATAATTAATTAAATTGTGATTAATTATTTTTGTTTAAATTAATCATTATCATTGATCATTAATTAATTTATTATATAATTAATTAATTTTTTTTTTTATGTTTAATTAAAAACTAAATATTTAATTTATGATACCGATTTAGTTATTTTAACAAATATCAAATCTTAGAAATTATTAAAAACAAAATTTTATTGAAATAAAATAGATAACAATTAAAATACTTTTAGAATTAAAATTAATAATAAAATTTATAAAATTAATAATAAAATTTATTAAATTATTAAATAAACTGAAATACAAAAATACAAAATTCCTGGTCGGCTACCTTTTCAAGAAATTGATCACTATTTATGGTCTATAAACCCTTCTCTAAATTCTTCATTCTAAATTGTCCTGATGATGGATCCTAGTTGGGGTTCGAAATGTCAACACATGTTCCTCAATACTGTGGATAATTCAGAAAGCATCTTAAAAAATGATCACCACAGAAGTTTAAAAACCAAAACACCATAAAAATTTCAACAATAGTATAACTAAGATAAAAAATAGGGTGATGTAAATCCAATGTAGAGCTTTTAATAATGGCCAAATGCATAAAAAGAAAAACATGATTTAGAGATATAGGCTCACCATGGGAACATTTTAATAATAGTCTAATGCAAAAAAAAATCGTACATGCTTTGCGTATAATGGCTAGATTCAATTTTATGAACTTACTAGTCTCAATTCAAGGGGAAAATATTGTATTGACATGTTATTGATTTAAATCCTCAAAGAAATAGATGATAATAAACATGTAATTCAAAGAATGAATTTTATCTTATAAATATACATAATAATGATAATATGAAACTATAACATTGCTTCTAGCAATTAGAACCAACCTATATCCATCTAACTCTAGATCTATCATGCATTGAGAGGGATCAAATCCCTTGAGGTGCAAACATTTCCTCAAGTTCTACACTCCAAAAAGAAGGTTTACACATTAATGGATTTGATCCTTCTCAGGGCATGATAGATCCAAAGTTAGATGGATCTATGTTGGTGATAATCGCAATTGTGCTCCCCACTGCTCTTTAAACATTGACCATGAGGGGGCCACCTCATTGATCTCGATTGTTAATTTCTAGGCTGATCTCCACCATTAGGGAAGTTTTGAGGTCTAAAATGGGCCTCCTAAGGAAATTATAAAATAATAGTGGAAATACTAAGATAATATTAGATTACATCATCAAATTTTAGAGGGAAAAATAATAAAATAATAAAACTACTTTTTCAACTCGTATTTTCAACTTATCTCCCTAATCTTTTACTCAAATTTCGAGTGGAAACCCTCGTTGGATGCATAATTTAATTCCTCGTCCAAGGAGTACCCATGTTGCATAATTTCGATGGACCTTGCTACATGAAAAATGAGAAATACATGAAAAACGTGATTGAAATCACATTTTTTTTCATGTATTTATCTTTTTCATGTAGTAGAGTTCATTGGAAGTATGCAACATGGGTACTCATTGGATGAGGAATTAAATTTTGCATCCAACGAGTACTCCTACTCGAAATTTGAGTAAAAACTTAGGGAGATAAGTTGAAAATACGAGTTGAAAAATAGTTTTATTATTTTATTATTTTTATTCTTTTCACTTTTTACTCCAAAAATGGTGAATCATCCCCCATGGTTGACGTCATCATCTTGAATCCTATTGGTTCTTATAAATTGTATTTTGGTTGTACATTTTTCTTAGGAGGCCCATTTTAGACCTCAAAATTCCCCTAATGTTAGTTCCTTTGAAAAAGCTAGTGGCCCAGAGGCCTATGGACTCGATAGGGTCCATGTCACCCTAAGCCACAAAAACCAAGAAACACCACCTCAACCACATCACCCTGAGCCAGCTGACCTCAGCCAAGCCACATCACCCCGAGTCACGTCATCTCGACATCTGGTTCCTGACCTTCGCACATAGTTACTCTTATAAGAACCCGAATCCCGAATTAGAGAGAGTTCAATAAGGCCAATTACTCCACGGGGGCTTCACTGTGGGAGCAATACCATACCACATGGGTTCATATTGGGGGATATATAATGAGGAAAAAATGAAATTTTATATTGGGGGATATATAGGGGTAAAGGGTTTTTATATTGGAAGTTATAAAAAATGGAGCTTAAAGTTAATGAAAAAATATGAAGGGGTATAAAAAATGTTAATGAAAAAACGGATACCTACAATATATAGTGAAAGTAGGGGCTTTTTAAATTGGGAAGGTGTATTGGGTTTATATTGGGAGGGGGTTAAATAATGTGATTTTAGAGGTATTTTCCAATATGTTCTCAAATTAAGGGTATTTTTTAATATGCTATGATCACACGTGATATGTTATAGGTTCATTGAGTGAAGCCCCTGTGAATTACTCACTTGTATAAACTCTTTCAATATTCTAGTGGCCTGATGGAAAGGCTCCATTTCCCATGTTATACCATCGAACATGCCTTTTTACTATTACACATGGGTAGAAAATCTGACGACATAATTCAACAGAAGGGATTAAATTGGAAAAACTATTGGAATTTAAATGTATTGTGTTTTTAAAAAAAAAAAATACTAACTATCGTTGGATATCCGATATAATTTCTTTTACAATTGAATATTCAATGTTAGCTTAGAAACTTCGGATATCCAACTTTAGTTTCACAACATCAAATATCCGAAAAATTCCACCATTAATGTTTTTTTCGTTGGACAACATCTAATATCACACCCCTTTACGAAAAAATGATATATATATATATATATATATATATATATATATATATATATATATATATATATAAACACAAATATCATATAACTTCTACATAGTTGCTTATATACTTGCTAAAGTTTTGAAATGTTGTAAGCGTATTTCGAGGTTATTTTTTGAAGAAAGTCATCACTAAAAGTTTGGTGAGGAAAAATGTCACACAACATTCGTCAAGGAGGGCAATGATACATGGGATCGACATTAGGGGCTTCGAATGATCGAAAATTTTATTTCCCTTGTAAAAAATGCAAGGGGTTGAAGATAAGGAGATTTCTAATAACGACAATTGAAATTCTTTGTAGAGACTATGGACATGTTGAAGGAGGGCAAGAATATAATCCATTAGTAAATTATTCATTATATGTATTTGTATTGTAATTTTTTTTTTATAAATTTTTATATGTATATTGTATTTTAGATTATATGTTTTTGTATCGTAAATTGTATTGTATTTGAATTGTAAATGTTTATGTTATTTTGTGAGATATTTTACCTATGTTGTCATCTTGATGTGGAGAAATATTATTTGATTATTATGGTTAGGCTCCATTAAGGGGCTAGCTCAAGTTGGGGGTTAATTAGTTTATGAGCTTAGGGATAAGGTGTTATTGTTTAAGGGGTTTGAAGGATTAGGGGTTTAAGGGCTTAGAGGAACAGGGTTAAGGTGTTATGGGTTTAATGTATGTTTAGGGGGGTTAATTTGGACCTAGAGGATTTAGAGGTTATTTGGGTTTTTCAGGAGAATTATTAATAAGTTTTTAAAGCATATTATGCACATTTAAAAATTGGACACGATGAATACAAATTTATAGGGAAAAAGAAAATAATTATATAATATATTGTAATAAAATTTTATATGAAAAAATACAAAAATATAAATATCATTAAAAAATTAATTAAATAAAAATTCGATTAAAAATAAAATTATTATAAAGAAAGATGAATGGATGAAGATAAAAGAAGTCCATTTTATTTTTGTAACATGATAATTAATAAAAAAACCATTTTTTATGAAAAACAAAATTTATTTAATTAAAATTTCTAATTTATAAATATTTTTACTATATAAATTAATAAATTTTCTGTAAATTTACTTTTCTTGTTATAAAATTAAAATTTTTAATAAAACTTTTAACTTAGAAAATATTTTGTTACATATAAAACGATAATTTTGTCTCTAAAATCAAAGTGAAGTAATGCATGATAGTTAAAAGCATTGTGCATTTTAATTATTTATGGTATCGAAGTAGATTCACATTGATATCCATGATTCATTGATATCTTGAATGTGAATGGAATCTGTACAATATTTGGAAAAAAATACTTGGAAAGTGGATAATTATTAAAATTATTTTACCATTTTTATAAGGTTGTTTGAATTTGTCTTAAAATAAGATAGTTTCAATATTTGGAAATATTTAATATTATAATGTTTGAGTTTTTATGATAATTATTTAATTAACTTTAGTTATAATATATTGTTTGTTTATAATTCAATGGGTTATCTTTAATATTGGTTAAGTGTTATGAATTGCAAGTGAGAGATTTAGGAATTAAGCCTCTAGGGTGTTTACCTAATATTTGATATTATAGACCTAAATAAATGTTTAAAGAAAATAGAGTTAAAACCCCATTGATTTTTTTCGATCCTCTTAAAATTTCTGGTCCCCAAGTGAAATCAAGAAAGAATATGCCATTATAATGATGAATGAAAAATAATATCAATATGTTTTTTATTATGGTTGTGACTATATATCTTAGAGAGTGTCTCTCTTCATACATGTCAAGAAAAGTAATATCTTTCCAATATTTTTCAACATATACTTAAATATCTTGATAAATTGCACAAGCATCATCATTGATTTTTTGTCTTTATTTCTATCTCTCACATAAGATGTTTTTGTATTTGTCTTTTTTTTCCTATATTTTATTTGTAAATGTTTTTAGCATTTAAATATTTCCTATATATACTAATATTACTTTATTTATTGTAATTGTATAGTATGGATCCCCTAGGGCATTGCTTGACGAGGAAGGGGAGGTTGTAGTACAAGCGCCTATATAAGAACATGGAGGAAATACTAAAGATGAACCTAATGATCCTATGGAAGAAGATAACGATGCTCATAACACAAATGAAAAATATGATAAAAATATATTGATCCAGGAGACATTTAATAATGTTGGAATGGATGATGATGACAACCAGTATGATGGTTCTTATGATATACTTGTACTTAAGAGGGCAATTTGTTCACTTTATGAAGGCTCATAAACATCTCTTCTCTCTGTTGTATTGTTGTTGGTCAACTTAAAGGTGGTGAATGGTTTTTCAAACACGTGTGACATAACTCCTAAGGTATGTAATATATTTTATGACATTTAGTACAAGTACATGATAAATAATTTTTATTTTATTTTATTTTATTTTTACAATGTTAGTATGTTGATCATCATTTAATTTGTAATATATATATATATTTTTAACTGAAACGGATATGATTTTTATTGATTTGGAGGTAGATGGCTGGGCAAGAGCCTAAACAGACATGAATACAGTTCTCTTTTTCCTCAAACTTGAGCTTGTATGAATTACATTTCTGTCAAGAAAAGAAAAAATGATATGATATTTCATCATTGAATTTGAGCTGTCCCTTCTGGAGAGTGCATCCTTTATTTGCCATGAGGTCGGCTTCACTGTTCGAATTTCTTAGGATGTGGTAGAATTTGAAGGTGTCGAATTCAAGGAGGGTTCTCTTCAAGCGGCTGAGGGTTTTGTTGATACTTGCATTGTTGAACTCTTCCTCAGTATTGAGATTTTTGATTAGGATTTCTGAATCTCCAAATGCTTGGAAATCTTTGGTGCCTCTTTCCCACGCAATTTGGCAAGCTTTGAGAAGAGCGAGAATCTCTGCTTGATTGTTGGTTTTCTGCCCAATGCCCCAGCAGAAGCAATCTCTTCTTGTGCCATTCTGAGAGTATATTATACCCCCAGCTCCAGCTACCCCAGGGTTCCCTTTGGAAGCACCGTCAAAGAAGATCGTGGTTAGGTGTTGGTGCCTCCACCAATCTTGAAAGGTACTGTCAGAGTCACGTTTTTTCCAGTCAGGTTGAGCAGAGGGGGGGACCAGCAGGAGGTTTCGAGGGAGAGGGGTAAGAGAATCCATCCATCTCTTTTCTTCTGGAAGGAGGGAGGGGTATTCTTTAAAGTAAGTTTGCTGGGCAGCTTCAAGGAGTATACATTTTGCTTTAGTTGCAACTTTCAAGGGAGAACAAGAGATTTCTTTGAATATCTGATCATTCTGGGTCAGCCAGAATTTCCAAAATACATATTTGGGTATGGCGGTCCATATTTTGTTCCAAAGGGATTTGGTGAGAATTTGGTGAGGATATCAGTTGCTCCAAGAGGCAAAAAGCTCTGCAACAGAGTCATATTCCGGAGGGGAAATCTGGAGGTCCTGGAGAATATAACCCCAGACATCTTTGGCAAAACAACAGTCCATAAAGAGGTGCTTGGTTGTTTCACTACTGCTTCTGCAAAGGGCACATCTGTGCGGGCCTGCATAACCTCTCTTGGTCAAATTTTCTCCAGTTAGAGCTTTGTTATGCAATAAAGTCCAGAAAAAGAAATTTATTTTGGGGAGGCCACCAGGATCCCAGACTTGTTTCCAAAAGCTGGGTGGATGGTTGCTGGTTTTTGAAGAGTGGAGGGCGCTGTACCCGGCAGCAGTAGTGTAATAGCCCGAATGGCCCCAACCCCATGCATCTTTCATAGATCTGTGGACAGGGGCAACCTCTTCTAGCATTTCGATCAGGCGCGTTTGTTGCTGCTGGAGTCGGGCAGGAATGCCATGGAAGTCCCAACAGCGCCAATTGCCATTGTTGTGCCATCGAGAGAGATCGTGGACGCTGTTTATGCCTGCACGTTGAAGCCAATCCTTAATGTCTGCGATTTCCTCAGATTCCGATAAGGGAGCACGATCCATGATTCGGTCATTCCATAGAGAGGTTTTCTTGCCATTTCCAGGTACTCGATACACCTTCTCTCTAAAGAATTGGAGACTTTTCCTACATAAGTTCCAGGTTTGGGAGCATTTGACAGAGGAGCAGGCTTGCAGGTTTCGAAGTGCTGTCCCATCTGCATACTTATGCATGAGAGCTTGGTTGACCGGGTGTTTTGGTTCACTGTGAAGTTTCCACAGAATTTTTCCACCGAGCGCCATGTTGACCAACGCAGGATCGCGAATCTGAAGGCCTCCCTCAGTGATATCTATTTTAGCAATGTCCCAGCTGATTAGATGTATTTTGTCCTAGTTTCCTTTCCCCCCTTGCCAAAGGAAATCCTGCAGGAGTTTGGAAATCTGTTCCATCACATATTTTGGGGCGAGGAGGAAGGCAGCTTGATAGATAGGCAACGCGGACAGCAGAGTTTTGATAAGGATGACCTTTCCTCCTTTTGTTAGCCAATAACCTCCCCACGATTAATTTTTTGATTTAATTTTGCTGATTATATCGCTCCACAGGTCCCTTTTGTTGATACCATTTATGATGGGAAAACCTAGGTATTTGATCTTGTCCCATTTTGCATAAGCTTTGAAACCCAGAGTCTCTGAAATGCTCAAGAGCTCGTGATGTTCCATATTCCAGGCATAAATTTCTCTTTTTATTTCATTAACTAAAGCTCCAGAAGCTCTACAATAGCGTTTGAGGACAGAGTCGAAGGCCTGTGCAATTCTGAGGGAGGCACCTCCGAGAAGGATTGAGTCATCCACAAACAAGGCATGGTTTATGGATTCAATGCCTTGGGAGATTTTAAGACCAGGAAGTAATCCAACATCTCTCTCAGCAGTGAGATTTCTGCTCAGAGATTCAGCGAGCAGGATGTACAGAAAGGGAGAGAGGGGAAAACCCTGCCTAATTCCTCTTTGGGCACGGAAGAAATTAGTGGGTCGCCCATTGACCAGAGGGGCAATCCAAGGATTTTCGACACAGGCTTTTATAAGATTCACAAACTGATTCGAGAACCCAAAGGAGCGTAAGACTTTGATGAGGAAGCTGTGGTTAACCCTATCAAAAGAATTCACCATGTCAAGCTTTATCAGCATTCCTTTTTCTTTACGCTGTTTGCTAGATTGAATTGTTTCCTGCACCTGGATGACATTATCCAAAATTTGTCTTCCTTCAACAAATCCTCCTTGGGAGGATGAGATTAGCCTTTTAAGAAGAGGTTTGATTCTGTTTGCCAGCAACTTGGCCAAGATTTTGTAGGAGGCATTACATAGAGATATGGGTCTGAATCTAGCGAAGGTTTCTGGATTTGCTTCTTTAGGAATTAGCGCGAGGTAGGTGGAATTGGTTCCTCCCCCTATCTTGGATTTCTTTTGGAATGCTCTTATCATTTTCTGAAGGTCGTATTTAATGATATCCCAATAGCTCTTGAAGAAATGGATGGTGAACCCGTCAGGTCCAGGAGCCTTATCAGATTCCATAGACCAAATAACCTTAATTATTTCTTCCTCTGTGAAGGGTCTGTTAAGATCTTGATTGTCCTATGTGTTGATAAGGGGAGGAATGTTTGAGAGGAGCTCCACTGTATCCTCCTCGCTGCCTTGGATCCATTCAGTGAAAAGCTTTTTGAAGTGGCTTTCTGCTGCCTCTTTTATTTGTGCAAACCCTTTGCAGATCTTCCCTTCTTCTGTTGTGATTTCCAAAATATGGTTGCGGGAGATTCTAGCTCTGTATTGATGGTGAAAGAAGGTAGTATTTCGATCCCCAGCCTTCAACCATAGACTGCACGATTTAATTCTCCAGTATTCTTCTTCCATTCTAAAGGAGCGGTAGGAAGAGCGTTGGGCTTCAACCTCTTTGCCTATCATCTCTGAGGTGATGTCCTTACTTTCCATTTCGACTTGCATGTCCTCCAGAGTCTGCACTATTTCTTTCCTGTGGCTGGATGGGTTAGGAACAAGAGTTTTTATCCATTTTTTCAAGGCTTGTTTTGCAGCCTTGAGCTTTTTCTCCCAAACATAACTTGGAGAGCCTGAGATTGGATTGGCCCATGCTTCTTTCACAGTTTCCATAAAATCGTCCCTGTCAATCCAGAGGGGGCTGAAGCGGAAAGGAAGAGGACCCAAGTCTTCCTCTTCCTCCAGGAGTAGTTGAATGGGCTTATGATCTGAAGTTAATTTAGGGAGAGTTCTTGTTTTGATTATTTTGTTGTTCATCATCAGTGAGCTTTGAACTAGAAATCTATCCAAATGGGCAGAGATGTGTTCCTCCCCTATCCTGTTATTTTTCCATGTATAGAGGCCTCTTGTTGGGCTGAAGTCAAGGAGATCCCATTACTGGATGAGGTCTTCCACAAAAGGCAACAAATGGTCTCTACTGCTGTTTCCTCCTCTCTTTTCCTTGGGTTTCAGAACTATGTTTAGATCGCCCGCAAGAATTATGTTATTGAGATTGTGCTGCTCTAAGAATGCTAGGAGGGAGCTCCAACATTATCTTTTTTCAGAGTAAAGGACTGGAACATAAAGATTGAATAGAGAGATAGACAACTTACTTGCACAATGATTTAGTTCTGTGTAGATCCAGTGTTGGGTTTCGCAGGAATTGTTCAGTTGGAAGGTATCATCTGCCCACATAGTTGCCAGCCCCCCTGAAGAGCCCCTTGAACTTACTGCTTTGCTTGTGTTTTTATTCCATTTTTCTTTGCTGATGTCGAGAAGGGCATGCCCTTCGATTTTTGTCTCTTGGAGCGTGAGGATGTCCGGTGTTTCGATTTTTAATAGGTCCTTGACTGCTTCTATTTTCATGTGGGACCCCAGACCTCTGCAATTCCAAGGGACTAATCACATTATTTACCCTGAGGGGGATGGGATCCTCCCTTTGGAGGGCGGGTCCTAGTGTTTCTACCAATAGACATCTCTATCGTGGTTTGGCTGCCTTGAGTTTTGAGTCTTTCAGCCTCCTCTTCCCTTGCTTCTTTGTGAGATTTTATTCCAGCTCTTTTTGACGAACGCTCATAGGTCTCTTCATTCGAGGAGCCTGAGCTATCTACCAGTTTTTTCTTTGTGACTTCCGCATATGATGGGTTGGAGGGGCTTCCTTTAGAAGCCTCTGGTTGGCCTGGTTCTTTATCCTCTTTGTTGGAGTTGGATGTTCCTTCGTGATCTGCATTTTCTGGAGTGGTCTCTAAGGGTTGATTCTGCCTGCTTTCTGTTTCCTTTGGAGATGGGCCCCTTTCTTCGGTGGGCTTGGAGTTGTTATGGGTCACATTCTGGTTACCTTTACCCCTGCCTCTCTTTTGCTGCGGCATTTTCTGGACTAGGGTCCATTTCTCACCATTATGCATCTCTGATTATTCCTCAGCCTTTTTCTTACAGTTTTTTGCAAAATGGCCATGTTCGTGGCAATGTCTACATTTATAAGGGAGCTATTTGTAATCCAATTCTTGAACATGCGTCCATCCGGCAGCCGTTAACTTGATTGCTTCTGGCAGCCCCTCCTCCAAATCGACTTCAACACATATGCGGGCACACGAAAACTGATCCTTTTTAACTACTTGGTCTATGTATTTTCCTAGAGCATTGCCGATTAGCTGCAGGGATTTTGTATTCCAGCAGTGAAGGGGGAGATGGGGTAAACGAACCCAGACGGGGACTGCTGAAGGAACATCCTGGGCAGGGTCAAAGTCGGGCGACCATTTGTTCAGATATAATCCTTGAGGGCCCATAAAATATGGTCCGTTCCTGAAGATTAAGCTTCTATCCTCTGCACTTTCGAAGATGAAAACGAAGTAGCCCTTGCCCACAAAGTAGCTTTTGATGGCCTCTTTAGTTAACGGGACCCAGTTTCTCTAAACCCATTCTTCAACAGATCTTGGTGAAGGCCACAGGCCCGTGAACTGACCTATGAGGCCACGCTCAGCTAGATTCAGAGCTGCTCTACACGTTTCTTCTTTCGGGAGAGCAACAGTAGGGATACTGTCCATTTTCTTCACGAATTTTTGTTGCGCCGTTGACGGGTTTCTCTTGATACATGCAGCAATCATAGATTTAAAGGCAAGGACCTCTGGAGGGAGAGGAGGGGGGGGCGGACCCCCGATGGAGTCCATGGAAGAACTGTAGGGGCAGATCTGCTGTGCGCAACAGCCAGGGAGGGCGCACAGAGCAGAACAGAGGCGACTGACCTAGATCGTAGCAGAGGGAGAAAGTATTTAATTTGTAATATTTGAATGTAATATATATGATAAATATTTTTTATGTTAACCTGTACTATTTATTTTTTATGTTGTATATTGTTAGGTGAATTTTTGTTACCACCATCAAATGTTTTGCCTCATATGTACTGATATTTACATGCCATTATGAAAGATATTGGAATGGAGTATCAGGCTATTCATGCATGTCCTAATGATTATATCCTCCATTACAAAGAACATGCATCGAAATAAAAATGCCCAAAATGTGATGAGAGTATATATCAAACCGATAAAGTAACAAAAAAGTTTCCTTCAGGTGCAAAAGCATACCACACTTTATGGATTACCATGCAACGAAAATAAGTGATATGTTGTTCTTTGAATGGTTGTAGATGGATATGTGTTAAATATAGAGGAAAGGTGGCCAAATTTTAAATAAGAACCTTGTAATATTAGGCTTTCATTAGCAGTTGACAATTTCAATCCATTTGGAGAGCTCAAATATATTTACTCGGCGTAGCCCATTTTTGTTACCAACTAAAACATTCCTCTATGTATGTCAATAAAGAGGAAGCATGTAATGTTTGTCAAATGATTATTCCGGTATTAAGTTTTTCTAGAATATTCTGCTTAATGCAATAACATCTCACTTATCTTGTTTTTTTCATAATTATATGTTATATTATTTATTTACATTTCACTTATTTTTTTTTCATAATTATATCTGTGTTTTTTTTGTTTAGTCATATATGTTCAACATGTCTTATATTTCTTTTTATTTACTCATATTTGTAATAATTATGTAGTGTATGTTCAATCAATTAGGTAAGTACCAGGTCAAATATATGAATGTATATATCGGTCCTCTTATCGATGAAATAGTGGACTTATGGAACAATATCACTATGTATGATATATCTAGACTAGTAGATGCACAAAGGGAATTTGAATTCCATGAAATTGTATGGACAATTCATGGTGCCCTAGGGCTAACACATTTCGGTGGTATGTTATAACGTTACCATGCAATTTAATAGTGTTTAATTTTATGAAGTTAATTTCATGTATGCTTTTTAAATATTCCCTTCATTGTACATAATTAAAATAATTTATATAAAAATTATTCCATCTCTTGCACATCTTCAAACAAAGGGTAAATTTTTTTTTCCATTTTGTGGTCCTAAGATGAAATCTCGTCATTCAAGAAGCTTAGGAAAGGAGGTGTTTGATGAGTATAGGAACTTCCTTTATAAGAACCATATGTACTAAAGTAGCAAAAACATATTTCCAATGGGAAATAAGAGACATCCTTAAGACCATGGAGGATGACACCTAGTGCATGGAACTTGCAATATAATAGAGTCTCTCAAGGTATGGATTGAATCATTTATGTTTCAATATACATGATATGTGTGGATTTTTTAATATTTTTATATCATTTTTTTCATTGTACTAATTGACTGGTAATGTTGTTATAATACCTTTAACTACGATTCACCTTCTATTTCATCAAGGAATTAATAACATGGCACTTCCATGAGGAATGAAAAGTTATCCCAAAAAATTCAATATACTCCCCCTACTATGAGCACCTAGAAATTGTTCATTTGTTTGATACAATGCACATATGGAAGAATGTAATAGATACCGTATGGAAAATATTATATGGAAGGAGAGATAAAGAAAAAAAATTCAAGATTTAAAATGACATTAAGGAGGCCAATCATGTGATACAAAATGAGATTCATTCAAATAGTGATGGAGATGACCAAAATATAAGCTTCTTTCCATGGTTTTTGACAAAGCAACAAATAAAGGATGTTAAAGTGGTTATTGAAAAAAAAATCCAACTAGATTTTCTTCAAACATAAAGAAGATCATAACAAATATAGGTGAATTAGGTGGGGTAAAAGCTCATGATTGGAATATGTTCATTAAGGTAATTATTTTGGTGTATATATTTGTACATTGGTGAAACATATTGTTAGTGTTTTTTTTTCTACTAATTTTGGAATAAATAATGACCGATCATTATTTTTGTTACAATATGTTCTACTTCTATCTCTCCTAGACAACTTTGACAATAATTTCAAACAAGTTATATATGATATTGGCAAATACAGGAGGTAAGTGGAGATTGATGTGCAAAGTGTAATTTCTTTAATAATTTGCTATACAACTTATATTTGACTCCATGTGTTTTAATTGTCATATACTATATACTTTTTTGTTGAAACCTGCAATTTACTTGCTTTGTTTTTAGATGGTTGTCATATAAAGAAATTGAAAAGAAGATATAAAGTGTTAGAGGAAACAAATTCCTCGTCTAATGTGCAAAATTAAAAAGTATCTACCTTCAGCATTTTTCAATGCACAAGAACACTACCTCATATACCAAGTAGAGGAGATTGACAAGTGTGGATATATACACATAAGATCAATGTGGATGGTTGAGAGGCACTTGAAATCACTTAAGGCTTTGGTCAGACAAAGAGCATGTCCTGAGGGTTCTATGGTATATATATATGTGGTATATCTAACGATGGTTTATGTTGTATATTGTTAGGTGAATTTTTGTTACCACCATCAAATGTTTTTCCTCATATGTACTGATATTTACATGCCATTATGAAAGATATTGGAATGGAGTATCAGGCTATTCATGCATGTCCTAATGATTATATCCTCCATTACAAAGAACATGCATCGAAATAAAAATGCCCAAAATGTGATGAGAGTATATATCAAACCGATAAAGTAACAAAAAAGTTTCCTTCAGGTGCAAAAGCATACCACACTTTATGGATTACCATGCAACGAAAATAAGTGATATGTTGAGCCCTTGAATGGTTGTAGATGGATATGTGTTAAATATAGAGGAAAGGTGGCCAAATTTTTAAATAAGAACTCAGAATATTAGGCTTTCATTAGCAGTTGACAATTTCAATCCATTTGGAGAGCTCAAATATATTTACTCGGCGTAGCCCATTTTTGTTACCAACTAAAACATTCCTCTATGTATGTCAATAAAGAGGAAGCATGTAATGTTGACAATGATTGTTCCAAGTATTAAGTTTTCTAGAATATTCGTTTTAATGCAATAACATCTCACTTATCTTGTTTTTTTCATAATTATATGTTATATTATTTTATTTACATCTCACTTATCTTGTTTTTTTCATAATTATATCTTATATTATTTTGTTTACTCATATATGTTCAATTGTGTCTTATTTTTTTATTTACTCATATATGTAGTAATTATGTACTGTGTGTTCAATCATTTAGGTAAGTACCAAGTCAAAGGTATGAATGTTATTATTGAGCCTATTATCGATGAGTTAGTGGACTTATATAATGATGTCACTGTGCATGATATCTCTAGAATAGTATATGAACAAAGGGAATTTGAATTCCATGAAATTGTATGGACAATTCATGGTGCCCTAGGGCTAACACATTTCGGTGGTATGTTATAACGTTACCATGCAATTTAATAGTGTTTAATTTTATGAAGTTAATTTCATGTATGCTTTTTAAATAGTCCCTTCATTGTACATAATTAAAATAATTTATATAAAAATTATTCCATCTCTTGCACATCTTCAAACAAAGGGTAATTTTTTTTTTCCATTTTGTGGTCCTAAGATGAAATCTCGTCATTCAAGAAGCTTAGGAAAGGAGGTGTTTGATGAGTATAGGAACTTCCTTTATAAGAACCATATGTACTAAAGTAGCAAAAACATATTTCCAATGGGAAATAAGAGACATCCTTAAGACCATGGAGGATGACACCTAGTGCATGGAACTTGCAATATAATAGAGTCTCTCAAGGTATGGATTGAATCATTTATGTTTCAATATACATGATATGTGTGGATTTTTTAATATTTTTATATCATTTTTTTCATTGTACTAATTGACTGGTAATGTTGTTATAATACCTTTAACTACGATTCACCTTCTATTTCATCAAGGAATTAATAACATGGCACTTCCATGAGGAATGAAAAGTTATCCCAAAAAATTCAATATACTCCCCCTACTATGAGCACCTAGAAATTGTTCATTTGTTTGATACAATGCACATATGGAAGAATGTAATAGATACCGTATGGAAAATATTATATGGAAGGAGAGATAAAGAAAAAAAATTCAAGATTTAAAATGAAATTAAGGAGGCCAATCATGTGATACAAAATGAGATTCATTCAAATAGTGATGGAGATGACCAAAATATAAGCTTCTTTCCATGGTTTTTGACAAAGCAACAAATAAAGGATGTTAAAGTGGTTATTGAAAAAAAAATCCAACTAGATTTTCTTCAAACATAAAGAAGATCATAACAAATATAGGTGAATTAGGTGGGGTAAAAGCTCATGATTGGAATATGTTCATTAAGGTAATTATTTTGGTGTATATATTTGTACATTGGTGAAACATATTGTTAGTGTTTTTTTTTCTACTAATTTTGGAATAAATAATGACCGATCATTATTTTTGTTACAATATGTTCTACTTCTATCTCTCCTAGACAACTTTGACAATAATTTCAAACAAGTTATATATGATATTGGCAAATACAGGAGGTAAGTGGAGATTGATGTGCAAAGTGTAATTTCTTTAATAATTTGTTATACAACTTATATTTGACTCCATGTGTTTTAATTGTCATATACTATATACTTTTTTGTTGAAACCTGCAATTTACTTGCTTTGTTTTTAGATGGTTGTCATATAAAGAAATTGAAAAGAAGATATAAAGTGTTAGAGGAAACAAATTCCTCGTCTAATGTGCAAAATTAAAAAGTATCTACCTTCAGCATTTTTCAATGCACAAGAACACTACCTCATATACCAAGTAGAGGAGATTGACAAGTGTGGATATATACACATAAGATCAATGTGGATGGCTGAGAGGCACTTGAAATCACTTAAGGCTTTGGTCAGACAAAGAGCATGTCCTGAGGGTTCTATGGTATATATATATGTGGTATATCTAACGATGGTTTATATTCGTCAATATAGTGCTGTAGTAGGAAAAAATATTAATGTATTAAATCTCAGTTGGGATGTTAACTCCATGAATTTTTTTTAAGGGGAGCACCTATTAGGGAAAGGTAGAGTGAGGAAAGTGAGATGTAAGTAGATAGTGGAGATTTATAGTACATTTGATTTTTTTTTTAATGTATATCGTACTTATTTAATTTTTATTCTTCCTCCATAGTCCATTATTATGAAGGATTAACATGGTAACTAATTATATATATATATATATATATATATATATATATATATAATATATATATATATATATATATGTATTGTTTTATTTTAATACAACTGGTCGAGAGTGGGATGCAATACATTTATACTTTGAAAACAATATTGATTGGATCAAGGTATGGATTGAATGATGCAAACAAGCTAATAATGGTAGGTTATCATGGTATGGTCTGTCTGTATTGTTGAAAGAACCTGAACGTAGTGTAGATACCATTCTTACACAAAGAAAAATTTATTTAGCATATGGTTTAAAATATTATCACGCAAGCAATTCACCCATACTGTTAGTTTTTTTTACAATTATATTGATGCATATGGCGTATTTTTTTCTTAATTTGCAAAATTTCTAAGTATAAATATGTTTATCAATTTACAATGCATTTTTTTATGTGTTTGGAATATTTCAGTTGAAACACCACAAAAAAATGTGGTTCAATGATCGCAAATTTCACATCAAAAGGTTGGATGAAAATATGAAAATATATGATAGTGGGACAACTACAATATTTCAAGTTATCAATGTTTCCTCTAGAGGTGACAAACATCCAAAAGTCTCTGACAATCGATATTATGGGTATTGCATGATATACTTGAGTGTGACTTTAAATCCTTAAAATTAGTTATATTCGATGTAAAATTTTTTAGGCTACAATTTCATGAATGTGACACTGATAGAACTATTATTGAGTATGCTAAAAAATTTACCATGGTTAATACAAGGAATTTTGAGCCAAGATTAGAGCCCTATGTTATTCCAAGTCAATCTGAATAGGTATTTTATGTAGAGGTTCCAAGTAAAGAGAGTTGGTCATATGTTGTTAGATATGATCCATGAGGAAGGGAAATAGAGTATAATGTAGTGGAAGAAGATGAAATTGAAGAAGAATATCATGTAGTGGAAGAATATGTGATTGAAGAAGAAGATCACGTAGAGGAGCAGGGGGTTCATGTGTCAAACAAATACATCAAATAATTTCAAGGATATTTTAACCAAGAAATTGTTAATTTGGATGAACTAGATGATATTGATGATGTGTTGGATGAAGAACTTGAAGAAGTTGAACCAAATGTAGAAGAGAATCTTCCAGATGATGATATAAACGATTATGATGAGGCTGATATGGTGAATCCTTTGAACATGAATTCTGAACTAGATGATATAGATGATGAGTTGGATGAGGAATAATATTAATGATATCAAAATTTTGAATTGTACGAGGTATGCATTTATATGTTTTCAATTGGTTTGTTCTCTTTCATCCACCTTAAATTTTCATTTTCCTAGTTTTTATGTCTAATTGTTACTACACTATTTATTTCAAATATATTGTAGTATATAAATTTGGTATTGTGGAATTAAGAGTGATGTGGGGGTGGAGGGAGGGGACTTATGAGCTTCCACCTTCACGTGGTTAGCATTGTCTAGTAGAGAATATATTATTCTTAAAACTAAGAGAAGCTCATTTAGGTTTATACCATCATCCCCAATTTTAACTTTGGTTCATCTAATAATTTCCAAGGTTTTCCATTTACTAATTACTGGAAATTAGTCTTTGACTGTGCATAAAGTATCATGTGAATGGGGCCAAATACAAATCTTAGTTCAAATCAAAATGATATGACAAACCTACGTTCAAATCACTGTCATCGCCATCATCATCGTCATCATCTTTTTCATCAACATCATCATTAATATCATCGTCGTCATCATCATCATCATCCTCATCATAATAAACATCAACATCATCATCGTTGTCATCATCATCATTACCCCCCTCATTATCATCATCTTTGTCATCACCATCATCCTCATTGTCGTCATCATCATTTTTTTCATCAACATCATTATCAAAATAATCATCATCATCAAAATATAATCACATATTTATCTTGATCACCATCATCATTTCAATCATCGTCCATGTTATTGTCACCATTTTCATCCTCATCATCACCACCATCATCATTAATGTCATCATATTCATCTTTTTCATCATCGTCATCATCAAAATCATCGTCAACATCACCATCATTGCCATCATCTTTGTCATCTTCATCAAAATCATCATTGTAATCATCACCATCATATTTTTCAAATTCATCATCATCATCATCATCATCTTTTCCATCAACACCATCATTAACATCATCATCATCTTCATCATCATCGTCGTTGTCATCATCATCAACAACAACAACAACAACATCGTCATCATTGTCATCATCATCATCATCACAATTGTCATCACCCTCATCATTATCATCTTTATCTTCATCATTTCCATTGATCATCATTATGATCATCATCATTGGTTTCATCATCATCATATTTGTTTTCATTTTCATCATCAACATCATCGTCAACATCGTCATCATCACCATCATCTTTGTTATATTCATCAACATCATTATCGTTGTCATAATCATCATCATTTTGATCAACATCATCATCATCATCATCATCAACATCATCATCATCATTGTCATCATCATCATCAACATCGTTGTCGTCGTCATCGTCATTATAATCGTTGCGATCACCCTCATCATTGTCATCTTTGTCTTCATTATTTTCATTAATTTCATCATCATTTGAATCACCATCATTTGAATCTCCACCATTGTCATCATCATCATTAATTTCATCATCATCAACTTTGTCGTCATCATCATTATCAACATCATCGTCATCATTGCCATCATCTTTTCCATCTTCATCAACATCATCATCATCATCATCACCATCATCTTTGTCGTATTCATCAACATCAACATCATCATAATCATCAGTTTTTTCACAAACATCATCATTAGCATCATCATCATCATCACCATCATCATCATCATTGTCATCACCCTCATCATTATCATCTTTTTCTTCATTATTTTCATTAATGTCATCATTATTTGAATCATCTTTGTCATCGTCATCATCATTAATAACATCATCATTCTCATCTTCGTCATCATCGTCATCATCACATCATCACCATCATATTTTTCATATTCATCAACATCATCATCATCATCATTATCATTTTTATCAACCTCGTCATTATCATATTTGTATTCATCATTGTCATTAATTTTTTCATCATTTTAATTGTCATCATCATCATAATCATCATTAATGTTATCATCCTCACCATAAACATAATATTCAACATTGTCATCATCACCATCATATTTTTCAGCTTCATCAACATCATCATCATCCTGATCACCATCATATTTGTTATCTTCGTCAACATCATTATCATAGTCATCATCAGCGTCATATTTTTAATCAACGACATCATTAACATCATTGTCATCATCGTCATCATCAACAAAATCCTCCTCATCGTCGTCATCATCATCTTCATCATCAACAACCTACTTGTCATCATTCTCGTTGTCACATCATCATCATGATTTTCATCACCCTCATCATTATCATCTTTGTCTTCATCATTTTCATTAATGGCATCATCATCATGATCAGCATCATGATTATTAATGTCATCATCATCATATTTGTCATCATGGTCATTGTCAACATTGTCATCGTCGCCATCATATTTTTCATCTTCATCAAAATCATTACCATTGTCATTATCATCGTCATATTTTTCATCAAAATCATCATTAGCATCATCATCATCGTCGCCATCATCATCAACATCATCATCATCATCATCAACATCATCATTGTCGTCGTCCTCATCATCATCACCAACATCATCATTGTTGTCGTCCTCATCATCATCATCATCATTATCATATTTGTCTTCATCATTTTCATTAATGTCATCATCATTTGAATCATCATTGCCATCATCATCATCATTGTCAGCATCGCCATCAACTTGGTTATCTTCATCAATGATCTAAATTCCGATCATTAAATTGATACTTGTTTTATCAAACTCTTAAAGATGTTTTTGATTTAAAAAAAAAAACCATTCCAAAACTCAAATTTAATAAAATGTGAAACTTGTAGACAATTTTGCAGCAAATAAACAATAACAACAATGCACACAATGGAAAATGACACCAGAAATTGATAACACAGTTCAACTATCTCAAAGCCTACATCTACAGGCCTGGTATTCAATGGGGATGCCTCTTTATTAATTATTGTAAGCTATAAAAGTACATAAAAAACATATCAAACGCATTCCTCACCAGTCCTGATGTGTTCTGCTCAACCTCAGGATTCAAACACAACTAACAGCATTCAAAAAGGCCTCATAGAACTCCCAGAATAAGCATCCTGATTTTTGTTATCTTAGTGGTATGTCATAGTCTCTACATAAAATCATCTCCTACATAAGGATTTTCTAATCTTCCTCTCATTGCATGTTTTTCAAAATTTTATAATAGTTTTGGAGAGGTAAATATTGACCTCAGTGTTGGTATGTTCTGATATGATATATAACAATAAAATTTTATATGATTTGGTGGTGGGGTTTGTGGAACTGCCACCGCATAACCGTCCAGTGTGTGTGTGGATATATATATATATATATATATATATATATATATATATATATATAATAGTTACCTCACACAAACCTATTAACCCATTACCATAATAAAAATCCCACCATTATATGTCACATTAATTTGTTTGAGCAATGAGTGGGGTTGGATAAATATGTTGGATTCGATGGATATGGCAGAGCCACCAACCATGGGAGGCCCCAAATTTTTTTTTCCAAATAAAAAACCATATCACAATAAGATAATATGGCAGACTGTAAATAGGAAGAACCACTACTAGGCCAATCGGTAAGGCATAGAGTTGTGCACAAACAGGTTAGGGGTTCGACACCCATGGAGCTCATCCAACAAAAAATTTAATGAATAATACAAGGCCATTTGGCCTCCCTGGATTGGAGCATGTTTCTCTGTCTCATTTTCCATGTGGCACCAATCCATTGGTCCACATTCCGCTAACCGAAAGTTGCGAATTGTGAACATTTGTGAAGGTCATATGTCACATTCAGATTGAGCCTCTTGGCTTGTTTTGGATGAACCACGTGTTGGCCAAGAATCATGAACCTTGGAACCATGATCTAGAACCTTTCCTACTGAAACCCTGATCATTGACCTTTGAATTTTACTTTTGGACTATCTTTGACCAGAACTTTGACCATGAATAACTTCCCCATACAAATTCATATTTTTCCCATTCAAGTTGTGTTGGATCCATTCTCTCGAGCTCTACATAATGGTGTTGGTTTCGTTAGAATATCAAGACTTTGAATTTTTTTCCTTTTAAGATTCATTTTGGATAATTCCACACCACTAAGACCTTTTGAACCACCAAAAGACTTAGTTTTCAAAAAACAAGCGAGATAAATGCCTCCCCACTTGGTTGAAATCTATCCACCATGTTTTGTATACCTGGATCATCATAAAAAGTTACGTAAAAATAATAACAAATAAAAGTAAATGGTTAGCCATCGACCTATAATTATGAAGGAATGTAAAATAATACAAATATAAACATAAAAATAGAGATTCAACATAAATAAATCTTCATTTCATTAATATCAAAGAACTGAAAGATGCTTACATACAAGATGGAAATGAACTAGCTCGGGCGATGGCAGCTTATATTGCCTCTGAACTATGTTACAATGAGGCTCTAAGACCTATTTATTATTGAGAAACAATTGAAAACCCTAAACATCCAAAAACCTAACCCTAAGAGATGAAGCACCAAAACTGTGGGCCCCGTTGGGCTAAATTGGTATATCAACTTCTCGAGTTCGTAACTTTGGAATACGATCTTTGTTTGATGCGTACGACACCTCATTAGAAATATCTATCCGAGGACTACAAATTTTGGATATAAAATTCTAATATTTGTGCGTATTCCAAAAAAACCTCATTTAGGGCCTCAAAATGATTACAAAAGTTCAAGACCCAAAAATCTGCCAAAAATAGTAAGTTGTGCTACAGTTAAGGAAACTGAGATCATGCAACAATGGTGGGGGTCCAAGTGGAATAGGAGGTTGGACACCAATTTCCACCTACATCAGTCCTCCCCCCTTAGGAAGCAATGATCCCCATTGTGTTGAGTACCTCCATGAGATGGGGAAGATTATGCTAAACTTAATGGTCCCTCGTGAGCCACTTGCTTTGGTGTAGGAGTTGGATAGATTTGAGAGCGCAATACAGTTGGATCTTATTTTTGGTGAGTGTTACTGATCCATGTGTCCATGATTGGATCAGTTGTGTATTGTTCCATATAGTCTAGGTTTATCTCTATTGGAGTGAGATGTTCTGCAATGTCTAATGTGTGTAGTAATGGTGAAAAGCATGGCCAAAGGTGGTTCACATTCAACACTGGGTGCATCCCAAGGAACGGTGGAATGCTTAGCTCAAAATAATTATCTGCTACAACCTTAGTGATGGTGTAAGCCCAATATGGGAGTGGGAAAATCTTGCGATGGACCCTAGTGAGGCACTCCTTCTGCAAATGTAACCAAAGTTTTTCGCCCACATGGAACTTGTGTGGCACCTGATGATGATCATGATTTTGTTTAAACTTAGAATTTTAACTATCCAATATGTCATGAACCTACCGATGGATGTGCTGAATGCACTCAATTAATTTGTTAGCCATGTCAGCATCAGACTGGACATGAGAGGAATCTACCTAAGTAGCTGCAAATTGTATGGAAAAATCAATGGGACATAGTGGTTGGAATACCAATCACACCTAAAATGGGTTGTGACCAGTTGATTTGTGGAGAGATCTGTTGTAGTTGTGTTGGATATATGGAAGGATCTCATCCCATGTGCGTGGGTGCTTTGAGTTGTACATGCGCAAGATGTGCACGATCATATTGTTGACGAACTCTAGTTGGCCATTAGCTTGGGGGTGGAAGGTTATGGACTTGGTGAGCTTGGTATCCAACAATGAACAAAGGCTTTACCATGGTGCACTTAGGAACCGGCTATCCCGATATAATATAATGGACTATGGGATCCCAAAGTGTACCCATACTCATTCAAAGAAGAGTTTGGAAGTGGCTTCTGTTGTGATACTCTTCTTGGAGGCTTCCATAATTGCCATCTTAGAGAATCTATCAATGAACACGAAGTCACAATTGTTGCCATGATTGGTGGAAGGAAGGTCTGGCACATAATCCATGGAGGTGGATTCCTACGTTTGGATAGGAGTAGGTAGAGGAGTATACATGCCTTTCTTCTTGATTGTAGATTTGGAAATGGTGCAAGAAGTGCAAGATATGATGTAATTCCCAACATCCCGTTGAAGGTTCGACCAATAAAAATTACTTATGCAACATTGCCACTTTCTTCTCTACCCCAAAATTTCCAATGACCCAACTATAGGGAACCTCCCAAATCATCTTGGCATGCTCGGTGTCCCAGGTGGCATAACATTATGTCTTGGAGGTGAAAGTCTGGAACTTTCTTACCTTCCAGGAACATCTTGTATGTGGTGTCGAATCTTGGATCACTCTTGTAGATATGTGGCCATCCCAAATTCTCGTGTGCATAAGAGTCAAGCACAATGGTTAGCTCCATAACCGATGGTTGGTTGAGGAATTCTGCAACATTTTTGGTGCTTCCCTTCTTCTACTTAATGTTTAAATGTAATTATTGCAGATACATGGACCACTTATGATCGCAATCATTCTACAACTTTCCTTGTGTTTGTATAAAATACAATGGTTGGTGGTCTGTGTGGATGACCATTTCCTTCCCAGAATGTAATGCTTCCATTGTCGACATTCCTGCACAATGGAATGGATCTCCTTGTCGTAGGTGGGATAGTTTACGACTGTGTATGAAAGTGTTTCACTATGATATTCCACTAGAAGCCCATGTTGGGTAAGGATTACATGAGTTCCATAGTCAGAGGCATCTATCTCAATTTAAAATGGTTGTTGCAGGTCTAGTAATTTAAGCACTGGTTCAGAGTAGAGGTGATGCTTCAACTCTGTAGATGCATGTTGTTTTTATTTAGAATACAAAATTTTTATTTTACTCTACCCTTGGTGACTTGAATCAAAGGACAAGTGATATGAGAGAATCCAAATGTGAACTTGCGATAGAAATTGGCAAGACTAAGACATTTTTGAAGCTCTGTTAGAGTGGTTGGGGCTATCCAATCCCGAATGACTTGTATCTTGGTTGTGTCCACATGAAATCCCCTCTCATCAATGATGTGCTCTAGATATTGAACCTCGGTCATACCAAAATTTCATTTCTCCAAATTTTCACACAATTTGTGTTGTCATAGGGTTTAGAGGAAATGTCGAATATGGTGTATGTGCTCTTCCCAACTCTGGCTAAAGATCAAGATTTTGTCCAGGTACACTACCATGAACGAGTTGGTGAAGGGATGCAATGTGTCATTCATCATCCACGTGAAGGTTTCATGGGAATTCATCAACCTAAAAGGCATGACCAGCCATTCGAAAAGGCCCTCCTTTTATTTGAAGGTAGTCTTCCATACATCGGAGGGTTCAATCAGTACCTGGTGATACCCAAAATTAAAGTCAGTCTTCCTGAAATATTTGGCCCCCTTGAGCTGGTCCATAAGGTCATTAATCTATGGGATTGGATACATATTCCAAATAATTATATTATTAAAAGCCTGATAATCAAAACATAGCCTCTATCCTTTTTCCTTCTTCTGTACCAACATGATTAGGCTCCCACATGGTAATGAAATTGGCATAATGTGCCCTTTTTGCAATAGCTCTTGAATCTACCTCTTGATTTCTTCCTTCTCCAAAACATATCTTCAATAGGTCAAGACATTGGGTAGTGGCGCACCTGGGGTCTGATCAATGGATTGCTTACCCTGACAGTGTTGGGGTACCCCTATGAGTGAGGTGAAGATGTCCATATACTCCTATACGACCTTGTCCATCTACTACTGTTGTGCGAAGTGGATATGTCTAGAGGCTATGGAGGTGGCCAAAATTTTCTTCTTTCCCTCAAGGAAAATCATAAGGAATACAAATTTCCCAATATGAGAAATTATATTACTACATATCTTAGTAGAGATCAATGATATGGTGGTAGGCACTGCTACCTCTGGTATCCTATATAACTTATTTCCCAAAGTAATAATAACATTGCAAGGCCTAGACTTATACACAACGTAACACTTCTACAGGTATGGTTGGCCTAATAATACATCACAAAGTTCAAGAGGAGAAAAATAACACTAATACCTCATCCTTGAAGGGCTTGATGTTATAGGTAAGGCGACACTATTGGTTGACGCAGACATATCATCCTTGGTGAAGCCACCTGATGGTGTACAAATGTAGGTGTGGTGTAGTCAGTAGGCCCAACCACTTCATGACCTCTACTAAAATGAGGCTCTTTTGGCTCTCGCTATCAACAATGAACTACAGTGGAGAAACCTTCACCCACATATGTGAGTGGAAGAGACCCTTCAAGCTTAGTCCTCTAAATCTTGTTGTTGGCCAAGATGGCACTAGGTTCCACATCAATAAGTTGTTTCACTTTTTCATTCCCCTTATTGGGTTCTGATTGAGAGTCAGAAAATGCATCTGAATAGGAAGCTTTCATTTCAACCACCATTGACTGCTTGGCTCAACACTCACTTGTGTTGTCAATGGGGCTCTTATGGAACTCACACCATTTTCCTATGTCCTTGCTTGTCTTCATGGCATTGTTCTTTTCTTACAAATTTGGCAGGTTGTCCTGGGGTAGCCCACCTTGGGTTTTTCCTTTGTTTTGAGGTTTGGGGGCGCCTTTCCCTTGCTTTAGAGTTACAAATCCAAAGTTTCGGTTATTTTGTTTAAATTTATGCTCAATATTGGCAACATATTGGTATGTTGCACCAAGTGAGGAGTTTTCCAGGAACTCCATTTCCTCCTGAATGTATTTGTGCAAACAACTACGGTACTTGAGCACCAGATGTTT
This sequence comes from Pinus albicaulis, assembly GCA_034641835.2. Taxonomy (NCBI): domain Eukaryota; kingdom Viridiplantae; phylum Streptophyta; class Pinopsida; order Pinales; family Pinaceae; genus Pinus; species Pinus albicaulis. Next base: position 247,965,268 of record CM076573.1, on the reverse strand, counting down.
CTTAGAATATTTGACACCCAAATTTATGCGCAGGGTATGGAAAATATTTGTCATATCATGCACATCTTGGTCCCTTTGTTTCCTTAGCATAGTCTGTATAAAATCCACATATATTCAAATGATCTTATAAAATTCTAAAACAAAATACTTGAATCTATTTTACAAATTTCAGAAACCAATTATGATCGCACAATCACATGAATAAGAAATAGAAATAATTTCAATCACACAACACAAAGATGTATCTAGGGAAAGCCTGAGCAAAAAACCCCCGAATATGTATATTTCATTAACTCAAGAATATTAAACAATACAATTCTTCTCTCAGGCTTGAGAGCTCTCTACACTATCTCTAACTGTATCACTCTAATATGAGCAGGTTTGGTCCAATACTTAACCAATTCCTTGCCCCTATCTGACCAGCCTTAATCACGCATTTTTGAGATAATTGAGTCCGTATTAATTAGGAAATTCCCATCTATTTATTTTCGCAATCCATCCCATAAATCCTAATTACCTATACAATTTTATAATTATACAACTAATAGTCTACTTCCCTTTAACTCCAAACTCAACTGGGCCTTCCTAAAAACTAACATGCAACAACTATTTATAGTGAATTATTAGTTATCTTATTGATCATTGCATGTGAATTAAATTATATTTAATTCAATGGACCTCTCACTAGTTCATACATCAATTAGAACTAGTTAAACTGATTTTAACTCAAATAATTAAGTTAAACAATTACAACTCAAAATAATCTGCAATTGGAACCCCTAAAACTTAGAGTGAAATATACATGTCTCCAATTTAACCCCCAACTCAAATTGACTGAGCTAACTAAGTTTTCCTAACTCAGTTAACTCGTACAAGTTGTCATGTGATGTCTAATTACGATTTCCTTCTAATTTAATTAAGGGAAAATTAGATTAGAAGTGCTTCTTGTTGCCAATTTCAACATTCCCTCTCAACAAGAAATGGATTGTCTGCTACCCAGATCCTGCCTCTGTGGAACTCTAATTTTCCTCTTGACAGTGCCTTCTTCAAGATATCTTCATCCTTCTCCTCTATGGGAATGTACTCTAATGACATAATATGTCTCTATGAACAATATCTGAGATGGTGATACTAGATATCAATATTCTTGGACCTGTCATGAAAAACTAGATTAACCAAGAGTTTGATGCAAATCTAGTTATCACAATAAATCACCGTCAGATACATCTGTTGAGAAAACAAACCAACACTTATCTTCCTGATCCAGATGGCCTTACATGTTTCCTGACTAGCCACCATTTACTCTACCTATTCTCATCTGAGTGAAATTGATCTCTACATCCTACTATACCAAGAAACTGGTGCTAATCCAATGTTATAGATGCCCCCTGATGTGCTCTTCCTATCACATGGACTCCTTGCCTAATCTGCATCTATGAATACTTGAAGCTTCACTCCCTGTATTCTTTTGTACCATAGCCCAAACTCTATAGTGCCTCTTAGGTATCTCAACACATCATTTCTTGCCTTCAAAAAGAGCTTTGTAGACTTAACCATATCTTGACGAAGTTGGTTAAATACATAGCATATGTCTGGTCATGTTTTCACTAAATACATGAGTGACCCCACAAGCTTTATCTAGATGGTAGCATATACTACTTCTCCTGAAGTAACCTCTACCTTCCTCCAGTTTCTTGTTAGAGGAGTCTCCATGGGTTTGCTTACCTCCATGTCAAACTTCCGCAAAATCACTTTGGCATACTTTCCCTGAGATACAAATAGCTCCCCATCTCTTTTCCAAATTTCCAAACCTGGGAAATAGTGCAAGAGCCACATGCACTTCATCTCAAATTATTTTGCAATATCCTCTTTGCAAGACTTGATGAGTTGTTGATCACCTGTCTGTATCAAATCATTGCCATAAAGTACAATGATCAAAATTTTACCTTCTACCATAATATGGTAAAGGTCCACATTTTCTTCACTCTTAGTGAAGCCCAACCTGACGAAGTAGTTGTTGATCCTAGTGTACCTAGAATGAGGTGCTTGTTTCATCCCATACAATTCTCTCTTGAGTCTGCATGCATGTGACTCTCTGTTGAAGGTCTAAAAACCTCCTTCCTTCTCAATATACACCTCTACCTCAGTCACAAAATTAAGGAAGGTTGTGTTTACATCCATCTGATGTATATGCCATCCCATCTATGCTGAAAGTGGAAGGATGGATCTGATTTATAAGTACCTTGCAACTGGTGCAAAGGTCCCATCATAACCAATCCCCTCCACCCGAGAGGACCCTCTAGCTACAAATATATCCTTTTGTTTCTCCACACTCCCATATGCTTCCTGCTTCACCTAGTACATCCACCTAGATCCTACAACTGACTTTCCCTCTGGTCTTGGGAAAACTTCTCATGCACTATTTCTGATAATCGAGTAATACTCCTCAACTGTAATATCCAAAAACAGGGATTTTATACACTATTGAGAATATCTTAAGATATTTCAAATCTAGAGATCCAACAATACATAAACATAAACTGGAAATAATAGTGAATAAACATCATACCCAAATGTATGGAAACCATAGAGCCATTTTATTATGAATCAGCAACAAATATTAGCAATACAACTCAATGGATCAAGGAAAACAAGCCTCCCATCAATACACATGCTAAAAGTAGAATACTACTACATGGACGAGTGTCTATAAACAAGAACTGCGCAGTCATAGATGGAGTACTGCTACATGAAGTGTAAAACATCATATATTTGCATACATATGATTCATACAATATTGGGAGAGAAGATCTATGCTCCCAATCACTACCTCAAGACAATCCTGGAAGGATTGGCTGAAATATGAAAAACTGCAAAATGCCGGAGTTGCAGCATAGTAGCTGCAACTCAAGAACTGGAAATAGATGGAGAAGGCTAAAGATGCTGCATTCGATGAAAATACCTCCTCCAATGGATCTTCCAAGTGAAAGGCTGATCCTAACACTGAAGATATCACCCTCCAACCATCACTGCAATCCCTCACTGCAAATACCAATTGAAAATAACGCAGTCACCGAGGGATAGTGCACTGTAGGTGCAAGAAAAAGATTTGGCCAAGTGCCAAGATCTGCAATAAGCTCTAAAACCTTCCTCACTAACCTTCCAAAGGAATGGAAGCTCCCTCCTCTAAAAATTAGCTCTAGAAATGGTGTTGAGGACCTCCATTGCAACACCCTACAACACAATGTTATACTTGAGCAGAAATAATGTTGTAGCTGAAGGAGGTGGCTTGGCCTTGAGCCTTAATGTGGAGAATGAAGTACAAGATCCTTCAAGAGGCATCTCTTGGAAGGAGAAGGATTCCTAAACATGAGATCCTTGTGCTAAACAGCACTGCAACTCTGCTAAATAGCAAGAGACTGCATAAGAGTCTAAACAGACCATAAAATCAATAATTCACAACATGAGAAACAATGGATGCCTTGCCCTCATTTTAAACAAGTTAGATCCCTCTCACCATGGGTCAAGCCACTCATTAGGGTTTCATTCACCAAAGAAACCTCTTCCTATTCATATTGCGATGTTTCTCTAAGTGTCCTCCACCTTCTATCCCAGCACTGTTGACTTGGTCAAACTTGACCTTGTCCACCTGCAAATGATCCTGTTCACACATGAGGGTGTGAAATCCAGCTCCAATGATGATACCCTTTCATACTATGAGGTATTTTACTTATATTTTTATTATGAATGGGCCTCTTTACCCATTTATTCTACTCCTAAGTGAAATCAGCAAAAAATGATATTCCAATTCGCTGCATGAAAATTTTGGAATATTATAGTCCTCCCCTCCCAAATGTTGCTTGTCCTCAAGCAACTACAAGGATATAATTGAGACGTTTCCTCCCAAGGCATGGAGACTGAAAATTATTGGAAAAACATCTTCCCCAAGTGGATCCTCCATTCCCAAGCAATCATCCATACAAAATGCATCACCTCCCAACATGGAAACTCCTGAAAACGCTCCTCCACCCTGATCTCATGCAATGTAGGTGGGCTGAAAATATGAACATGGTAGACAGAGAAGCCTACCCCACACTCTCCTCCTCTCTACTTATGATAAGTGTAGAGAAAATGTTGATCCTGGGATGAAAAATAATTTCCCTCAAGTGATAAGATGAAGAAAAGATCCCCAAATATCTCTCCTCCAACGCTGTGAATCAAGCTGGCCCAAATCAACCCACATGTGATGGATAGGAAAACATCACCATATGGTATCCCAACAATCATATGGTCCACCTCAACAAAAGGAAACAATTTTTTGGCAGTGATGGCCATATCTCCTCTCATGCTCCCATTAGAACATGCAATGCAAAAAGTGTGGGAATCCTCTTCCCCAAAGGATGCATCCATCTCATGTGTCTTTCCCCCAATCATGTCTCCAATAAAAATAAGATCCATATCAGAAAATGAAATCATGATCAGCAAAAAAATGAGGAAAATTCTAAATTTTTCATGTGGTGCAGGAAGGTACCAATAGTTTTCCCAATAGTGACAGCGTAGTTTTCCAAACCGCTACTTCAGAAAATCACATGGCAAGTTGTTTTGTGTTACATGTAAAATTATGTAGGTCATGAAATCTACTGATAAATAGCAAATGGTTAGGTATATCAACTGAACATACATGAAGGAAAACACTGACCCAAGGACATATAAGGGATGGTTGTCTTCATCATACAATTTGGCCCAATTTTGACCATGGAGCTCAATGAAAAGTTTGCCCTCTTGTGGAGCAAGGCATTGAATATGAATGGTAAGAGTATCTAAATGTTGTGTTAGATAATCCATGGATGAAAAAAAAATATTATTACCATGTGTTGAGAGTAAGATGATGCATATGTATATGAATGACTCCTCCATAGTGGTATGACACACTCCCATGAAGAGGAATGAACCATATGATGCATGAAGTTCACCCTCCTTATACTTGGAAATCCAAGTCAAGAAGACCATAGAAGGTAGGATCATACCAATGTAATAGATGTTTCTATCCACTACTCCATCATTCTCACCTCCTCTTTTTCCACCAAATGCATGAAATTTGAAGTGATCCTAGGGATACTCCATCAATAAACCCCTTCTCTTAAGTGACAACGCTGTTGGCCCATGCAAATAAGCTCCTGTCAACTCATAGCTCCATTATTTGACATGATCCTTGTTAAATACATCTCCCATAATGCTGCTACACATAAGAAGTTCCTCCCAAGGTGGAAGTACCTCTTGATCATCTAAGGCCAAGGAAATGATGCCATCTCCCCCTCCTACAACATCATGCAAAGCGTGAGAGAAAATTTGTCCTTGCTCTCCCAAGAACAACCAAAGCAACAAAATATTTTGCTACCTCCTCATACTTTCATGATAAAAATCATGTGATGAAAACATAATGAATGATATGAATATCACATGAACACTATGCATCCATACTCTTTGCTGCTCAAAGATGCAAGTATCCTGCCACATACCCTTAGAAAGAGGAGGATGACCAAACTCTTTCAAGAGTAACCAACACAGCCAAGATTCTTGCTGCCCGGTATCATAAATTTGCAAGTATCTTACCAGATTCTTTCTCTCCATCCACGTCCACTCAACCAATTGTGGATGTCTCCTTCCATCCTCCATCTTGGCACTCCTCCCATGAAAGCTACCATCCCCCCAAATCAGATTTTTGTCTTTGTATCCTATGGGACTTTGAAATGCCAACTTCTCAAGGATCAATTTGATCCCATAAGGACCCAAATAGGTTGTAAGAAAAAACTTCCCAGCATGATGTGTATGGCTCAATAAATGTCTAGCACAACCATGAGAGATGTTATCCATTCGAAGATGTCCTCCATCATCTATCTGTTCCTCCTTGAATCCATGAAGATCCAAGTGTGAGAAGGAGAGAAAAACCTTGCACTCCATGATGTGTTGAAGTGCACCTCTAATGAAATCCCTCCATGAGATCTCCCTCTCAAAGATAGTCCTCCAAAACCAATGAGGTCTTGGATTTGCTGAAAGTAGAAGTTTCTCTTTGAGCTGAGAGGAGCTCATTGAGAAAGGGTCATCTAGAAAGGAGAAAGGGTTTCTCACTTCAAGATGTCTACTACCTTCCATCTTTCCCTTCAAGTCTTCAAACCCCAACCTCAAGTGTGATGTGCAATCCAAAAATGGCTCATGAGGATGATGGTTTATTTCTTCCTTAAATGTTTCCATGTTGCACAGTGCAGTGCAATATTGCTGCTCTAGGTTAGCAATGTATGTTGATTTTTGGTCATTTAAATACGAGTTTCCACAATCCTCAAAAGAATTTTCTGAAATAGAAAGTGGAATTTCATTCATACCTTGATGGAACTTGGGATCTCCTTGTATGGCTGAAATAACACTTCCCTCCAATGAAATGGCTGCCCCATTTGTAGATGTAGAAGGCTGCTCTTCCAAGGTTGTGATAGCATTGGTACAAGTATCTTCCCATGGTGGTGTGAGCTTCTCCTCCTTTTTTTTTTCTCCATCAAAGGTTTTGATCAACCTTTGAGTGAAATATGCAAAATTTTTCACCCTTTCATGGCTCAAGTGGCTGACCCACTAGACATAGGCTCCACCCTCCAAGTGTAGTGCTACAAATTCTACTACCTCCATCTCTACCACTGGATGTAGTAGGAAGAATTCCTCAAGCTTTCTTGCCCAAGCTCTTGCTGTAGATGACCCATCAAATGTAGACAACGAAAATCTATTGCCTTTGATTTCTCTTTTGCTGCAGGACCTCCTCTCCTCCTTCTGTTGAACAAACTATGGGAGGGATAGAGTCTCCTTGAAGGCTCTAGAATGATATTTTTATTCACCCAGGTATTGAATTAGAGCTTGATGATCCAATTATCTTCCATGGTTGTCTTCTTCTACTTCATGAGAATAGGAAGTGTATGGTCCTTCCTCTTATTTTTGCTCCTCCTCTTTGGAGAGGCTCTTCTTAGTTCTGAAAACTAATGAGAGTAATCTCATATTCTTCATCATTCTGATCTTCTTTTGTCTTCTTGGTCTGAGACTCACAGGATGAGCCAAGAAATATGCTTTGATACCACTGTAATATCCAAAAACAAGGATTTTCTACACTATTGGGAATATCTTAAGACATTCCAAATGTGGAGATCCAACAATAAATAAACATAAACTAGAAATAATAGTGAATAAACATCATACCAAAATGTATGGAAACCATAGATCAATTTTATTATGAATCAGCAGCAAATATTAGCAATACAACTCAAAGGATCAAGGCAAACAAGCCTCCCATCAATACACATGCTAAAAGTAGAATACTGCTACATGGCAGAGTGTCTATGAACAAGAACTACGCAGTCATAGATGGATTACTGCTACATGAAGTGTAAAAAATCATATATCTTCATATATATGACTCATACAATATTGGGAGAGAATATCTATGCTCCCAATCACTACCTCAAGACAATCCTGGAAGGATTGGCTGAAATATGCAAAACTGCAAAATTTCGGAGTTGCAGGGTAGAATCTGCAACTTAAGAACTGAAAATAGATGGAGAAGGATGAAGATGCTACATCTGATGAAAATACCTCCTCCAATGGATCTTCCAAGTGAAAGGCTGATCCTAACACTGAAGATCTTACCCTCCAACCATCACTGCAATCCCCCACTGTAAATACCAACTGAAAATAATGCAGTCACTGAGGGATACTACATTGTAGGTGCAAGAAAAAGAGTTGGCCAAGTGCCAAGATATAAAATAAGCTCTGAAACCTTCCTCACTAACCTTCCAAAGGAATGGAATCTCCCTCCTCTGAAAATCAGCTCTGGAAATGGTGTTGAGGACCTCCACTACAACACCCTGCAACACAACATTATACTTGAGCAGAAATAACGTTGTAGCTGAAGGAGGTGGCTTGGCCTTGAGCCTGAATGTGGAGAATGAAGTACAGGATCCTTCAAGAGGCCTCTCTTGGAAGGATAAGGATTCCTAAATAGGAGATCCTTGTGCTAAATAGCACTACAACTCTGCTAAATAGCAGGAGACTGCACAAGACTCTAAACAGACCATAAAATCAATAATTCACAACATGAGAAACAATGGCTGCCTTGCCCTCCTTTTAAAAAATTTAGATCCCTCTCACCATGGGTCCCAGTAATTATGGTTTCATTCACCAAAGAAACCTCTTGCCATTCATACTTCACTGTTTCTCTAAGTGTCCTCCACCTTCTATTCCAACAATGTTGACTTCGTGAAACTTGACCTTGTCCACCTGCAAATGATTCTGTTCACACATGAGGGTGTGAAATATAGCTCCAATGATGATCCCCTTTCATACTATGAGGGATTTTACTTCGATTTTTATTATGTATGGGCCTCTTTACCCATTTATTCTTCTCCTAAGTGAAATCGGCAAAAAATAATATTCCAATTTGCTGCATGCAAATTTTGGAATATTACATCAACCATGGCATCAACCCAAATTGGTTGCTGCACTTCTTCCTCAAAAGAGGATGGATCTATCTCTACACTCTCACTCATAAGATTCATGTAGCTAATGTACCACTCTTGGGACCTTCTTTTCCTACATTGTGATGTGGTTACTCCCAGATTATCTCTAACATAAAGCACTAACTTGTCAGCCTCTCTAGTGAACTTCCTTCCATTTCGGGATGTCTCTTCATGAGTGGGTGCTTCCACTATTTTTTTCTCTACTCGTGGATTCTCCACATATCAAGGTTCTTCTTTTGGAGCCAAGGGAAACTACATGCAATTGAAACTCCCTCTCAAGGGAAAATCGCATGAACTTCTCTTCATCAAATTTCACATCTCTTATGACCATTGTCATCCCGTGTGTTGGAAAGTGCACCTGATAGTTGTGAGGTGTATCAATGTACCCCACAAATATTCCCATCTCAATTTTTGTCTCTAGCTTCTTCCTGGCATCTTTTGTCACATGGAAATAAACTGATGAACGGAATTTTTTAAAATGGCACACATCTAGTCTCTTACCTGAAAGATATTCCTTTGTTGTACTCATCCCAAGTATCCGATGAGGAATTCTGATCTACAAAAATATTTTTGTGTTGCATGCTTCAGCTCACATATGCAACGATAGGCCTTTATCATGCAACATCGCTCATGATGCTCCCACAATAGTTATGCCCTTCCTTTCTGTAACCCCGTTCTGCTTTGGGTTATGATGTGCTATTGATTCCCGTCAAATTCCTTCTGAAGCACATAGGTTCTTGAATTCATTTGAGACATATTTCCCACCATTTTCACTTCTGAGAGCCTTCACCTTCTTCCCAGTATCTTTCCCGATAAGTTCTTTCACTATTTTAAAATGATTAAATTAGTGACTAGGTGACTAAAAACTTTAGTCACTGCAATTATCTCAAGTGAATTACTACTAAATTTGAGCAATTTTAAGAGACCGAAAAAAATGACTTACTTAAATGACTAATTTAGTTTAGGGATAAAATACATGACTAGATAATAAGTGACCAAACTAAAAGTGACTAACTAAAATGACTAATTTAGTCTAGGAATAAAATATATTACTAGATAATAAGTGACAAAATTAATAATGAGGGCATGGGAGCTCAAAGGATGTTGCAAGGTAATTTGGAGTTCATGTTGTTGATCCATTCGAGCTAGATTGTGATGTCAGAGTTGATATACTTGTCATAAAATTACTACTATAGTCGAAGAATAAAAATATGACCAGATAATAAGTACAACAAGTATATGAATTAGTCATTTATGTTAGTAATATTTAATTATCACTTTGGAAATGGAAAATTGAAATTTTGACACTGAAGTGTGAGTTGGCTGAATTTTATTGGTTGCAGTGTATTTTGGTGGCCCAATGGGAAGCTGTCATGTGCCCCAACCGGAGGCCACCATGTGGCACCTCCACATTGGCTAAAAAATTGTTAAGGGCCGAAAGGCCTTGGAGGGAATCAAACCGATGACCTGCTACAACAAACTCCAAAGCCTTACCATCTCACTTATGGGTGGTTCTAAACCATAATGTATGCCACTTATATTTGAATGACATGTATGGGTATTTTGGGAGGAGGGTTTGGGCAGTGAGCCCTAACCCCCTGTAATATCACACCCACAAGACCTGTCACAGAGGCAGATAAAGAAAAGGAGTAGGGACCAGCCCCAACTCCTACTCATGTTCATAACCCATAGGACCGAGCACATATTAGAGAGGTGTTTACTGGAGGGCGTCAGGGTTGTAGACCCTAGACTTGGTCCTATGGTGATGCATATAACAATAGGTGGAAATATAAAGGTCTAATCCTACGGGGGTAGAGTTTGAGGCTTAGCTCCAGGTCATGGTGTCGACATGTAACCAATTGCTAAATATTTGAAAGCTAGCGCAAAGGGGGTGGGAAGTTAGCCCTGGCCCTAGGCCACATCACCACATGTGACCATGAGCTGACAAAAAAGGCACCAAGGCCAGTGGGAGTAGAGTGTATAGAAAAATTATAACTGTACATTGAGATTTCACTCACATTTAGGGACAAATAGGTCAACAAATATAACCTTAATGAAGAAGTAGCCATAAATAATACTAAAATAATTTATCACAAGATCAAAATACCAAATAGTAGAACAAATTCAAATACTAATACTCTTCACTTATCGTAATTAACCAAATTAAATGATATGTGGAGGACATATGTGTATAAATACAATTTTAAAAATCAAAATAAAATTCATCAATAAATAAAAATTAAAATATATACTTGTTATCTTGTTCATTAATAAACACTTTTCAAAATACCTTGCAACTTCCAAACTTTCTATCTTGGTCAAAGAGTCCCTTTAAATATTGGAGACTTATTTTTTAAAAATAACCACATGCCAAGATTAAATATAGAAACCTAGAAACCTATGTCGTGGAATGAAAATTTTGTGAAGGATGGATAAATAGGTATGATCCGAGAGGGGTTGTCAATCGTCATTTCCAAGAAATAAAACTTATTTTTTCCTATACACACGAGGGGTTTGAAGAAGAGGACGCATTTCCAGACAAAATTTATTCTATCTAAAAAGATTTATTTTATTTTACACAATATTTAAGCCAAGTTTGTTTTACATGGGATTCATGATTACAAGAATTTTAAGCCAAGTTCTTAGAAATGGTTGGAGTAGGTGGTTTTTTTGGGAGGCAAGGGAGCTACAGAGCTATGAGAAAAGCTTATTTTATGTTCTTTTAAACAAGTCATTAATGTTTAACCATGCATTCAACCCTTTGAGGTGCCCTGATTGAATACATGCAACATAATATTTTGGGCATATTTCTAATATAAATGGAAGGATGTTAGGTGGTAAAAATGCAAGTAATCAATAAGTTTCGATAGTTAGACGCAATTCAAAAGATCAATGAGTATTTCTACAACAAGACTCTATCTGGTGGGTCATTACACTCATCTCCTCCATTGTGATGGTCTTGCTCTTCTTCTCTGGGTTTTGTAATTTTTCCCTTTTTTTTCTTCCTTATTTTAGTTGTAATTTGTGCCCCCACAATTCATATGCGTTGAGCATGCCCACCTATTTCAATCCCATATGTGATCTATAATGAAGGATTTTGTATGGTGTTAATAAAACATAATATATATTTCCTTTCATGTATTGAATGTTTAGTAAATAAAAATCATGCTTTTTTCCATGTAATTCCAATTAACTATGCATTTAGCTTAAATTTCAGTGTGGAATCTATCAAACAATGGAAATAATTGAAACCCACAAAATGTAAGGTTTTTGTAATGTAAAAATGCATATTCGCATTTCGAGATTCAGAGCTCTTACATGTTCAAGGTTCAATATCAATATTGGACCAAAATCCTCAAGCGAGATTTTTACCTTTATGGATAATTAATAAATACCTTGATCTTATTACGTAAAAGCATTACACAAACTAGGAATTGAACCTAGGACCTGCCCCTAGTCTGATTAGTAGGATTAGATATTACAAAATTGTTTGTTATTCAACATAATGAAAATTTGTTGTTGGTTGATGAAAATTTCACATAATTTCTTAAAATTTCTTTCATTCATTACTTCCTTAAGAAATGATCCCATATCTAAGTTACATTGTTACAATTTATCAAACTTGTCTACAATCCTAGAGTTTGAAACTTTCGTTCAAGGACACAAAAGAAAAAAACACCACTATTAGAAATAAATTGATTGTGTTGTGGCTATCTTGGATAAGGCCATATGTTGGCCTTGTTTTCAGGATGAGTCTTCAATGTATTTTTCCATCCTCGCCCACTCCTTACTCCCTTCTTTATACCTAAAATCTCTCGACTTTTTCATGAAATTGAAACACGTGGGACTTTCTTCTTGGCTTGCATATTCCAGTCCTTTAGTTTAGTTAGATAGATTTATATCCTATCAACATTGAAAAATTCCTCTAGTAGGCTTCATCTTCAAGACATACAAATATTTTAGAAAATTTTGAGGATCTTACACTCACTACTTTAAGGGGGGAGTGGGTTCAGGGTAGAGAATTGATAGGATTTCCTATTACAAAATCATCTATATTATTCAATCCAATGAAATTAGGATATTGTTCCATGAAAATTTCACATCACTTCTTATCATTTCCTTCATTCATCACTTTATTTAGGAATGATCCCATTTGAGTTACAGTGTTCCCATTTCTCAAGCCATATAGAAAAGTGATAAAATAGAATAAGACACTCTAATATAGAATGTGAATCATAATGCTATATAAATATGGGCCTATAATGCACCATTTTAGGCATTTGAAAATGATTTGTATTTCATATCCACATAAATTTTTCGAGGAACTTTATAAAACTATTTCATCTGTTACCAATGACCATTTAGTCATTTACTACATAAATATCTCTTTCATTTAATCTGTTTGGATTCATTTTTTATTATATAAAAAGGACTGTTGAATTTTGTTTTATTAATTTCAAACAAGCTTTGATTGTATCAACACATTATTTTTATAAAGAAAATTTCAAGTAATATTTTTACTTCTTTTGGGGCATCATAAAAAAAAATCCCCAAGGAAAAATCATAGTTTTCATTAATATAGTTGAAAATTACATGTTGTAGATGCTTGTGAATGTGCATTAATATTGTGACCGAGATCACATCCAAAAATATGAAAATAAAATAGGATCCCAGAGGGGGATTCGTTAAGTATCCATCACATATTTTTCTATATATGTACATCAAAAATAAATACATAATAAGAGTTAGTTGCAAAATCGAGTCCAAAATTACTGTATTATGTAGAAAAATAGTAGACTACATATTTCCTTCATGATAGTCCATATATGGAGATGGTAGAATCTGAAATGTCCATGTTCATTCAGCTCTTCAATGTGCCAATGCCCCCTAGGCTGGTCCGCGACTTCCTTGGATAGCGAGTCGGAAATATGATTGTGTTCCCTGTAGATATGTTGACAAGAAATGGAAGAAAAATGAGATTTGAGCTGCCATAAGTCCTCGAGAATGCTTCAAAAAGTATGAATGTGAAAAATTGATATTTGGTTGAGCCAATTAATAATGATTTTTGAATCACCAAATATCTGCAAATGTTGACATCCTTGTTCTAATGCAAATTGCAAATCATTTTGGGGCATCATAAAATAATTTGTACCAACAATATTTTTCTGCAACATTTGATCATTTCAAATGGTATGATGGTCTAGTTCCCCGTTGTTGTATCATAAAATTTAAACTCTTTACATTCATTTAGTCATTCCAGAGGATGTTGACATGGATTGCACAAAGTATTAGGGTTTCCACTGAAAATACAGTGTGCAATGAAGGTGTATTATTGGTTTTTTTTATGGTATTTATTTCTTTTCTAAACAATTTTCCATTAGCTAGGATATATATTACCTTTTTTTAGGATGAACGAGTTTCCATTAATTAGGAGTAGAATTTTTTTTGTAACATTTACTAGTTATTAAATTCTAGATAATGATTGGAAATATAAATCTATTGACATGTTCTATGAAGTATTTTAAAGAGGGTATGGAGACAATAGAACACAAATTGAGTTTTTTGAGACATGTATTTCATATTCAAGTCACTAGGTCATGCTTTTTAGCGCTATTATTCTAGGTCACGATTCATAAACTACTAAACAAGTAGATAGACTAACTCTAGGCAATTCCAAAGTTAATTCGTGATTGTTTCCCACATTAGTGTACTACTCATCAAGTTCAACAACATATGTATGTTTACATTATGATATTCTTCCCTTTGGCCTTGGTTTTTTGGAGAGTGGGACTTGATCATTCTAGTGCACTGCCCGATATCATATAGCTAGGTCCTATTAGTCTAGGAAACTTAATGGAGGAAATATTTTTCCATTGCATCAGTCCTTTTATAGTGATTTTGGACTCTAATGATGGGCCCACCTATTCGCCTCCAAACTCATCCTCAGACACCAACCCTAACACCAGGAAGTCATAACATCCTTCCTCCCTTGTGATTGGTATCAATATTTTCAGAGCCTTTCAATTTATAACACTTCTATTTTATCAACAACTTATATTAAATTCTCTTTATGAGTTTTTGTTATCTTTATTTAGCTAGATATTTAGTGTCTAGTCTCTAGCCTACACTTTCAATCTTGTTGTCTTTTTATTTTTAGCATCGTTTTATGAAATTCCCTAGCACTCCCATTTTGTATTGACACTAGATGTACTATATTAGACCTATTGATCTATTTTTGTGGCATTTTGTTGGACATTAATAAAATCATCTTAGATATAGCCAGTCAGTTACTAAAACCTAGGGCTTGATGGGGAAAAATCAAGTCTATATTTTTTTCAGATGGAAATGGAAGCCAAAAGAAACCTTACTAGGGAAATAATATTGTGGTCTACATTTTAGTCTGGGTTCCCATTATTTTTTCTTGATCCAAGAGTAAAGGTTTTTGTGATTTGGTGACACCCCTGTGAATTTTTCTCCTAGGAATTTTTGAGGATTTAGCTTGCTTGAAGAAAGCAACTACCAAGTGCTTGAAGGTAGCTTTAGTGTTCAGGGAAGGTGAATTTGTAAAAGACATTTCTCTGTTTGTGGTTGCTAACAATGGATGTACTTAGTCATGTTGACCTACTTTAGTGGTATTTTGTTGGACATTGATAATATTACTTAGAAATAACTTGTTGCTCTCTAAAAACCAGTACTTGATAAAAAAGAATTAAATATATATTTTCCTTAAGATGGAAATGGAAGCCAAAAGAAATCTTACCATGGAAATAATATTGTGATCAATCTTTAATTCTAAGTTCCCATTTTATCTAGAAAAAGAGTTAATATTTTTTTGATTTGGCCACACCCCCATCAATATTTCTACTAGGATCAGGGAAAAGATTAAGGATGGAAATTTATTTTAATGTTGAGAAACTTTGGCGAATCTTACAATTCCTTAATTTGCTAATTTTAAAATTTTTGGAGATATTTTTGTAAAAATATTCAAATTTATAATGACGTAATATTAGTATCTATATAATTTTAGCGATTTTTAAGGTAAAATGATTTTATACTATAAAATTTGGGCAAATCACTTTTAGAGAAAATGGAGATTTGGAATTTTTTTTTTTGGATAAAACATAGAAAAATAGCCCACCTGCGAATATTAGCCCCTAAAATTTCCATGACTAGGATTCGTTTTATGAAAAACAATACTTTCTTATTTGGACCATTTGGATGATTGGTAAAGCTTCTCGATCCCATCTATTGAAGAATGTAAGTAGGTTTGGTCTTCATTATTAGCATATTTGTCAAAAGTAATTTATTATTATTAAATGACTTATTAAAGCATGGGTTTCATGCTTGGGTCAAATTATTTAGATCAATGTCCCCATTCTAGACTTTTGGTATTAGTCATTATAGATTTAAATTGACCCATTCTCGACTTTTGAATTATGTAAATAGGTTGTTGACAAAGTCGTTCGACTCCTCCATCAAGTTATCCTCTTCAGAAAAACCCTCTTCAGCAATCTCTTGAAGTCGACTTCAAATAAGTCTCCTACAAGTCGACTTCCATCAAAGAATGTATGTCAGCCTAAAGACACATCTCTTCATATGATCATGTCGACCTATTTCATGGGGAAAAAACTATAAATACAAGTGTATGCCTCACAAAAATTACAATCAAGAAATTTTTGGATTATCTATGAAATTTGAACAATCACAGTAGTTCTCTCAGTGAAATCACAGAAAATAAATTTGGATCAGTATTGAGGTTCAGTGCTATCACAGAATTCGTTGCTAATATGCTACTACAGATTCAGTAGAATTTGGGTGCTAACTACCAAAGTGATATCACAATACTACCACATCTCAACCAAAATAATACGAATTCAGTGCCACATCAATAAGAATGTTTCGGTGTCATCAAAGTGGAAGGATATCAAGGCTACCACAAAATGAATATCTCAGAAAGAATGTCTCAGTGTTATTTTAATGATGAGGATGAGGTTTTGATGTAGTGATAAAGATGTAAGAAAAGGAGATCTCAGTTTCATGACAGTAAGGATATCTCGGTGCTAACATAATGAAGGGATGACTTGATGGAAAAAGTTTCTAGTTTATAAAGGTTTTGGTCGCCTCATCTTGAATCTATTGAAGGAATAATTTTGATCGGTTTTTTTCGCAAAGAGTGGGGTTTTTCCTTGGTACTGTGCCTGCATCTTGTTCCTCTTCTATTTTTTGTTTTTTCTTTAGTCTTGATGATAAGAAAAGATAAATTGAAAGAACACATAATAATAACAAAAATAATCACAAGATAATGTCATAATAAGATAAATCGTTTAATATCCACCTCCTTTGATTTCTTAACATGGTATCTGAGCTATGGTCACAGTAAAGGAAGTTTGAAGAAGGGAATTTCTAGGCTAATGGAACTAAGAATACAATGAGCATATTAAAGAAGCCTAGAAGGAGGAGGTTCAAGGATCTCAATGAAAACAAGTTCAGTGTAATATCAACAAGAAATTCGTGTATAACAGTAAAATATTTAAGTAGGATACAATCCATATCACTTTAGGATAAGTTTGTAAAACTTCAGTGAAGGAAGGCTACAATTCAAAGATATAATTATGCTCCACAGGACAGTGATATAATTCATAATATCAAGTAAATTTTGGATAAACTGCAATAAAGAAATTCGTAAAATATTAAGGTCCTCACATCCCACCAATCACAGAAGATTGCATATCATCTGAAATATGTTTGGATATCACAATTAGGTTCACATTACATGTTTGAATATCACAGTTATTACAGTTTGGATGTCACAATTCTCAGGTTCATATATCACAGCAAATGGTTCGATGATATTATAGTGGAAATATTTTGGTGATGGAACTTTACCACAGTTAAGGTCTTAGTGCTATCTACAGGATAAAGTGTTGGTGGTATCTCTATATCAATATCTCACAGTATCATTTCTCTACCTTAATCTCAGTTATATCTCACACTCAAGGTTTCAGTGATTTCTCATAAGAATGATGCCATTATGGTAACATTAGTTCAATATCACAAGTGACCTCATGATATCTATCATAATATCGATGCCCATCACATTGATGGTACCTATCACATTCTAATTTGGGCTTAAGAATATTTTGATGAAGATAAAGTCAAAGAAGTAGTACTACAAGTTCAGTTGAAGTAAATGAACTCAATACTGATCTCGTGACTGAGGACAAGGCCATCTCCACATAAGAATCTAAATTTTTGAAGAAATTTAAGTATTATCAAGATGTACCAACAAGTCCAAAAAGTTATCAAATCAGAGGTATGTAACTACAAGGTATGTATGTTCATGAATTTCTAGATTTTTAATATATTTAATAATTCTTTCTTATATATAGTCTAGTATAAATATTGTAATACCTAGACAACATGCATCCTTATCTTCTAGGAATCTGGGATGTCAAGCATAATTCCTTGATTGAAAGAAGGAGAAAATGTTATAGGATCCCAAACTCCATGGTTATGAGGATATGTAACTTGAGAAATTAAATCATGTTGATGGTATGACATGTTTTTCTTGAAAGTACGTATTAAAGGTATAGAAGACCATGGCTTACAAAGCTTTGTCAAGAAACATCTCCAGGTATGCCTTGAACCATACATCCTATAAAATTATCTTCATCTTACTTTGAAACTTGTGTTACTAACATCGTTATGTCTATCTCTCTTGAATCTAAAATATTCTTTTTTAGGGTAATTCATCATTTGATAAATATAGCCACCTTATATCTCTGATTGTTTATACAAAATAACCCTAGACAGGTTCTCTAGAAAAACCCTAACCTAAGGGTATTTTATAATGTGTGAAACCCTAAACCTACTTAGGGTTATTAATGAACAAATTTCTATTCTAGTTGATATATTGATGATGTCATGTTTTTGGTTTTTATATGATCATGGGATATCTAACTTATTAGGGTTGAAATGGTGTTGTTCAAAAACCCGAACCTTTGAAGTTTTTATATAATAAGGTTTTTATTAATTATGAACTAGAACCCTAGGTTTTGGTTAGGTCTACAAGAAAAATACTTTGTATGTTCCTAAGCTACTATGAATGAAACCCTAGGTATGTGTTCATTTGGTTGTGTAGGTCGAGATATGTCTAATGTATTAATATTGTTTGACATATGATATGCTTATGCATGATGGTAATCTCATAGATATGTGTCTTTACCAAATTACTATTGGTTATAATTCCAAGGGTTTGGAAACAAGCCCTAGTCAAAGTTTGAAGTTCTAGGATAATGTTTTGAAAATATAAGGTTTTTTCAGCTAAACCCTAGTGATTGTTAAAATTCTCTAGTTTAAAATCTATATAGTTTTTGTAGATCGAAAATATAGGGTTTACCTCAAACCCTAGTATAATATATTCATGTTAATCATGTTGGGATTGTTTTGATTGTATGAAATATAGGGCTCACATGAAACCCTAGTGTAAAGTCTATCATATGACTTTTGAAAGTTATTAGATAATTTTATTTTATTTTGACTTGTTTTCTAGGGATTGAGATGATGTGGAATTCTAGTGCTGGCTCTGAAATGAAACACTAAGAGGTTGGCTTGTCAATGTAGTCATGAATCATTGTAAAAGTGACAATTGCATTGGTGGATGATATCCTCTATTGAATAATATATTGCTAGAAAACTTACTTCTTTGGTAAACCTAGTGAGTAGACAGGTGGGATGGGAGAGCTAGTCCATTTTTGGGTGGCATGATGGATGGATTATGATTTGGAGTGATAAATCCTTGTATGTCTCAAAAAATTTGGCTGACCCCTTTTAGGAGGAGGTAAAGAGGAGACATTGATAGGATATTACCACAATTTTGTCAAGAATTATGGTCAAATAGCTACATCTCTGATAAAATTGTTGAAGAAACAAGATTTTTCTTGGACTAAAGAAGCAACCAAATCTTTTGAATAACTTAAAGAGTTTATGTGTATAACTCTCACATGGCAAAAAAATAAAGGAGAGAATATCAAGACCTTATTGCTCCTTCAATCATTGGCCATACCAATTCAGTACTGGGAAGAAGCTTCCATTAATTTTATTATAGGTTTACCAAAATATGAAGGAAAGAGTGTCATTATGGTAGTGGTAGATTGAATGAAAAAGTATGCCCACTTTTTCTCTCTCTTTCATCCTCTTAAGGCAAGTAATATGGAAGAATCATTTGTAAGTTAAGTAACTCTTAGGTATATGCCATGTAAACAGATTATTAAAACCCAGAAAAGGACCTCATGCTGTGAAAATAGATCATCTGTCAGCTAGCTCTAACACATCGGATCCCAAGAAAATAACACTAGAGTTTTAGGGTTTGTTTTTATAAATTTTCTTAAAAATATTCACCGCTCGTTTGAAATTTGAAGTAGAAAATCTCATATTTAGACTTTTATTTAGACTACTTATTATTAATTTGTAGATTGTATACCGGTATAAGTAACTTATTAATTTGATGTAGTTGAGTTTATGTTTTTTTTTCTTTTTAAAGGATAATTTCCACCTGCTTGAAACCCTAAGTAACAAATATTTTATTTATAATTTTAGTTAGATTACCTATTATTAAATTGTAGATTTTATATATTTATAAGTTGTTAATTAACTTTAAACTGTAGGTTGTATAGAACATGATAATTCCAACAGTAAAGGTCTGAGACACTACATTTTTAATTTTCAATTTTTTATAATGATAGTGGGAATACCATGAGAAAGATTTGAGACAATATATAGATAATAGTATGTATATATTGATCCTTAGTTCAATTTTCTTTGTGTATAAAGTATGTATTTGCCATTAAAAGTTTAACTAGATCAATCCCATTAAATTATGGTGATGAATCCTCTTAGAAGAGTATGATGCATAGACTATATCATGTTATCAAACAGTTTATGGTATTCATTTACCCTCGTAAGTAGCTGGGAATTTTTATTTTTTAAGGAGGATTTGAAGGAAGATGAAAGTTTGATAATGATGTAGAGTTGAAATATTTAGATGATGAGGATGTAGATCCATTTCTTGATGTGTAGTTAGAACTACTCTACATCATCATATCAATAGAGTGATTATTGATGAAACTAAATTTTGATAAGGCATTATGCATCATGACTTAAGTCTTCAGATTTGTAATTTATCTAATTATTTTAGTTTAATGTTGAGATTCAATGGTCTTTATTTTTAACTTCAAATTATTGTATTTTTTGTGAATTTCCACACATCATCTTAATCTTGGTTTTTAAAAATTCTACTGGATCTGTATTCAAATCCAGATATGCATCCATATCCCTATCCATTTCCTGGTAACCTAGCCTTGAACAGCTTGTGCTATTTTCCTAATCCTCTCTTTTCCATTTGGTTGTAGCATCTGCATTCTCTTTATTCAACTAATATATTCACATTCCTTGGCTAATAATCTATTTATTTCATAGGTGCATATATAACAATACAAACTTGGTATCTATCACTATTTTCTCATTGATATTTCTATCACATGCTTTATCTTACATATCCTTGTTGTATGTGTTATCTGGATTGCATCACAAGTTTTCCATTACATCAAAAAGACCACACAAGCTATTAATATTCACAATATGTGTTATTTATATTCCTAAATGATTTAGTTAACTGTTTTTTTTTATTACTGGATACTCATAATCCATAATGACATTCACCAAATGTACATTTCACATAGTGTTGTAGCCTTGCAATATATTTTTAGACTTGTTTTTGGGTCATCATACCATCAAATTGAAACATAATTGAAATATGTATTTTTCATGATGAACCTTCTTAATAAAAGAGTAAATTTCCATAGCACAGATGTTTCCTTGCACACAAGGACTACCTTAGAGTAGGTAACATACCTTGAATTTAATGTGTTTCTTTAAGCATGTATCATTTTAATCTAGTTCTTTCTTGTCTTTATTTCTTTATACTAACTAATAGTTTATGATGGAAGACTAAGAAAATTGTTAGAAAAATTCTTTGTTTGTTAAAGAAACCTACAAGTATAATTCAGCTATTTGAGTTAGTTCCCAAAAAAAAATCCATCTTCTGCAACTTATCTTATAGTTTCAACTTGGAAGTTTCCACCTCATCGATCTATTAATCCATAATTTCTAATGAATGCTTGCAAAAGATTTATCACACTCCAATAAAAAAACCAAAGAATCAGTTCAAAGTATTGAAACAATTGATGATTCTTATTTTGTAGGGGGTCTTGCAGAAAAATGTATGTGGTAGTGCCCAGATTCATCACCAGATAGGCATACATTTCTCGTGTCTTCAATAAGGATAAAATTGGCTTCAGTGGATGGCACAAATAGGCATCAAAGATTATATGGCATTGGTTTAGGATTTTTGGAAGCAGCCAAATCCACTCGCTTGTTTTTTTATATAGGATGTACAATTTTTTCCTCATTTGGTAGAAGTAGAAGATACACATTTCAACAGCACAAATGTAAGACAATTAGACCATCTTCTATGCATGTCGATGATTATGTTGCAAGAGGGAGAATCAATTATGGTATGAGTAGCAAGTCCAATGTTGTTAATGTTTAGTGTGGAGGATTTACTGGTGGTAGGCCACTCTTTATTCATGTGGATGAATTTGTGGCTAGACAACAAGAACACCAACAACCAATAGCTTCAATTTGTGGATACCTGCAAAAATGTATGTAAACACTACAAGCTGAGGTTGAAATAATTGTTGATAAAAATACTAAATATGGAGAATTGAAGTCTCGCCTTGAATGTGACTTATAGGAAATCAATATTGAGTTAGAATTTTTTTCCGAATCAGAAGATTTGTTGTTGTTTTCACAGTTCGATGATTTTTTAAAATCTGCACCAGTGAACTTACCTGAAGAGATTTTACCTGAATCTCTTATTGATGATGCAGAACATGATGAGAGAGATTCAAAGGGTTCAATGACATTTATGGAGGATAAGGAGATAGAGCACATATGCACACACACACTGAAAGTGGACACAATAAATGTTGAAAAAGTTGGTGATATTCCATGTGATCTGTGTTTGTCTCAAGCACACTAAAAATAGAGTTACTGGGGTCTAGGACTACATTTATTGTTGGGGTATTTTAAGTTATTGTGGTATAAATTTATACATGGGAGACAGGTAGGAATTATCCTCTATTTAGGGTTGCCTTAAATTTAATATGTCAAAGTGACCTTGTTTCTTGGTAAGGAAATTATTTGGCTGCATTTTGTTGTATCTCCAAAATAACAAAACTTTACCAGTCCTCATATTCAGTGCAAGACCTAATTACAAATTGTTTAAGAGATAAAAAGAGGAAACAATTCCATTGTGTTTAAATTATGAACATATTGGTATAAAGTCAAACATAATTTAAGGCATTTGTGTAATGTAGGGAAGTTGATAGTAGAAATAGTAATAAAATGATATCAACTAATGCACATTGAAATGTCCAATAATAGTATATGAAGTTAAGATGAGTTTATTAATGTCCACAAATCACCAAATGATAGATCAATAGGATCAGTAAATATAACCAGTCAATAATGGACTATGTGGGTGCCATGATGATAAACCAAGAAAATAAAATAAGAAATGGTAACTAGGGAAGGTAAAACATAAAAATAGAGGACACAATATTCAACATCAATTGTCAAAAATTGAGATAGAAGTAAAGATAGGTGAGGGAATACAGACATCCCTATCATCAATTATTATTATGGAGGGGTCGATGCAGAGCCTCATATTTTTTTTTGAGGATATCCTAACGGTGAGAGGGCCCAGTTGGATGAGCCTAGATGGTTGGGATGGCATATCAAAACTCTCCTAATGTTGGAAGCAGAATATAAGAATCTAGTGATGGATATTTCACTACAAAATGTAGGTTGAGGGATATTTACTAGTGGCATGCAAGGAGCATGAATGATCATGTGACCTTCTGGATGTGATACATCGATTGGTTGAGTAGGAATATTTACATTGTCTCATAATCCCACTTACATGTCTAGTGCATACGCATTGTGCTTAATGCCCCACTAATCAATATAATTAAGAAAAAGGAAGTGATGAACCTAATGGTGCAAGGTATAGAAAGGTTTTGTTATGTGTATCATTTGCGGGTGATTTCCTTGTGTATTTATAAATCTTAGACATGTCTAAGTGGGATAGGAAATGGTGGTGGAATTATACCCACTATAATGAGAAGGTAGGGAATGATCTTTACAACGAATCTCATAATATATACGAAATTTGAAGAAAAATAATTCCTCCCTTTTAATCTCCTAAAGATGGAAAATTTGGCAGAGCCTTTCCATGTGGGATGTGGTGATTTGATTAATGTGGAAGTGGTGGGAACAAACCTTGAGCTACTTGAGAAGAGTCTTCAGGAAATTTGAACAATGATACTATTGCATAATTGCATAAAATGTTCATAACATGATTACATCTTTGGGCAAACAATATGATGGGGGGATTCCAAGTGATCCGAACAAAAATCATGTATATGTCATCCCTAACTAGCTTTTTGATCTCCTCATTCAGGCGGCAAAAGAGGTGACCAAGGGCATACAAAAGGTACTTGAAGGAAGGGACATGCTCAATACAAATGTCGATGTATTGAAGTAGTAATAATTCCTCCAAAAACAATAGTCTCCATGTCGATTCAAGCCTAGAGAAGAAATCCCCTTTGAGAATAAAAGAGATAAATAAGTGTATCTATCGTGTCAATTAATGCAGTCCTCTAGGGTGAAAATCCTGTGAAGGAAAAAAACAAACCAGGAAAAGCTCTTAAAGGATGGGCACCAAACTTGTTTTGAAAATTGGTATGTGGAATGACTTGTCTATAATGGTTCATAAGTTGCAACATGATAGACTAAAGTCTCTCCAACCATTCTCAATTAGCTACAATTAGACTAGTACCCTATGCATTGATGTCAAAGACAAAGGTTTTTCCTTTATTTGAGTTTGTTTGGGGAATAAACTTTGCACCCATTTCAATAAAGAATAATGAGGCTTTGTTGATTTATTAACGATATGTTTTTAAGAGAAATCCCTTCATATTAGCAAGAGACATATTTATGAGATGCAGTGGTCAATTGAGTCAAAGATATGGATACAAAATTTTTAATGAGCTTTCACGATTGCACCATTTGTTTCAGAATCATAATTTTTGTTTATTAGGAATGCGTTTTAGATGGAAATTCCCAAGAATAGTATATGAAGAAAGAATTTGTGAGGTGCATCACTTTGCTGAGTTTGTGTGGGGAATAAACTTGCACCCATTTTTTAACAACGGAAAAAAGGGTTTGTTGATATATTGAGGCTAATTCTTCAAGAGTAATCCCATCATGTTAGCAAGATACAAATTTAGGAGATGTGAAGGTAAATCCACTAAAATATGATGCCAATGCAAACATTTCTAAATTAACTTGAATTACTTTGAATTCATGAATTTTGTTTATGTAACATACCTAAGTATATACTATTAAATTCATATTTATGACCCACTAACTAGGATATTTAATATTAATGATTAAATTCCTAGTTAATTAATATGTTAGTATCCTTTCCTTTGGCTCAATATCTTCAATGTAATATAAATAGATCACGTGATTTAATTTTAATAATCATGTTTCATATCATCATAAAATATCTATATCCTTTTTATATTACATTTTCTTGTTCCTTATCTTATAATTCATGATCTCTCATTGTAATATTATTTTAGGTTTGTTAGAGGTGGTATTTGAGGGAGTTCAAACCATGATGCGCAGTGGCCAAATTTCATTTTCTGCTAGCAGAAAACATTATTGTTTGGTGGCCAAATTTTCTTGCGGTTGGTAGCCAAAATTATCATCTAGATGCTCAATTCCCCTCACTTTTGACAAAAAAGAACAAAAAAGGTATATCTGAAATAGATTTAGATGTTGGAATCTATGTTATTTCTTAGGAACTACATATCTACATTGGGTGAACTAATTCTCTTCATGAATCTTGTAAAACATGGATTAGATGTTGAGCTACAAAGGATGAGGCTCAAACTCTACTTGGCGGATGGTCTATTCACATTACCATTTTGTGGTTCTGTAGATTGATATCATTGTGCCAAATAAATTGGTAATTTCTACTTGTGAAGTTGTCAAACCAAGAGTTGCAGCAGCTAAACATATATCTCAAGTTGGAAGGGTGTTTTATTCTTTATAGTAATTTTTTTGAAATTTTCTGAAATTCCATATCTTATTTTAATTTCTAAGGGTTTGGACTATTTAAATATTTCATTATATCCAACTAGAAAACTTTTAAGGTGATTAAAATTATAAAATTGTATTTCAAATTGAATTAGGGGCATTGGAAACCAATAGCTTAGTGCTAAAATTTACGCTCATGCTCATAACTATTATGATTAACGAAAATGCATGACTTTGGTTCTAGATCCAAATTTCTATTCTATCATACCATTTTTCTTTGTTAGCCCATAGGGTGGCTGAGTAAAGGAGAATGAAAATGTTATTAACTTAACATATTTTTTTATGAAGTTTAAGGAAGAGGCACATTTTCCTTTTGTAAATAATTTCAATACCATCATACACCATGGTGAGGTAAACAAAAAGTACATTACCTTTTATTTTCCATCCTTCTATATTTTTCCATTTAAATTCAAATATCATGAAAAAATTTAAATCTAATTTTGATGCATTTTTAAATGTGATGAGAAAATGTGGAAGTTGGGAATGAAAATTTTTCATTTTATTGTTTTTCTATACGTAAGGCTCAAGAGCATCCAAACAAAATCGTAGAGGAAAATGGAATAACGTAGGAACAATAAGAAAGAGAAACTTTTCATAGACCTTGAAAGGGTTGATATTTAAATAGTTTTAATGATGGTTTTCTTAGGTTAACAAAACCAAATAATTGCTACAAAATAGAAAAAATGGTGCTACACATACAGATGGCCTAAATGTGACCCTCATTCTTTTCAATTTTAAAGTTTTGTTATTGCTTTGGTAGCTTAGATTCTTCATAGTAGTAAAATACACCACTTCAATAGAAAAAGTTTGGAAATAAACAAGTCATGATCTTTCAAAATGGTCTATTTCAATTGACAATCCTCTTTGTGCTTATCATGTTAAGGTCCTCATTTGGGATGTTGATTCACAACCAAAAATTTTGTTTTCTCTTGGGGTAGTGGATTCTCCTTGATATTTTGTTTGACTTCTTTCTCATTTCCTTCAAGAAATAATGCTTGTTTTAAAATCATGCTTGTTTTAAAACTTTAAAATATCTTCTCCATTTTGTGCACCTAAACACTTTTAAACATTTTGGATGCGACCTCCAATTTGGAAAACAATTTTATGCATATAGTTCACATGCAAGTTATGCTCTAATTTCATAAGCATGTATTCAATGTACATATATATTCCTTTGGAATTAAAGTACATTATTTCGCATGATTTCAGGTGGAATATTAGATCCATTCATTTTTATTCATATTTTGTTCAGTATTGCAACTCTTGATATCAAGACAATAAATTTTAGGTGCCATAGATGGACAACAGGTTGAGGAGGTGCATCATGGGAAAGATGAAATATTTGATCCATAATCAAGTGATTTTTGTGTCTAACATTGGCGGGTCTTCTGACATGTTAGATAAAATTTTTGGGGGCTGCAATCACAAAATAAACCATACATGCAAGAGGGTGTTGCAGTTAGCGCCACTGATTCGGTATCTATAGGTTTTCATGTTTGTTCAAATAATATGTTTACTCCTTTTTCAGGGAATGAGAAAAATTCTGAAGCGGATGTCACTAAGAATAAGCTCTCTTTCTTATTGAAAATACCAAGGAACTTGAACAAAAAAATTAGAACTCAAATTTGACTTGCTCAGCTGCAATTGGATGAGAAAACCCAAAGTAGGACTTCATCAAAGCAGCCGTATAGATGAAGCAAGTATCATGCTTATATATCTTTGAAAGTATTTAATTGAAAATTCTTTTTTTTTAATCATCTATGTAATATCCCAAAAGGGAGAATGCAACAATACTCCAAACAATATAAAAACTTGCAGCAAGATAAACAATAAATCTAAGTACAAATCAGAATATGCAGAAAGAGCTAAGCCATTTTATTATATTGGAGATGAATCAGTTACACAAGTACAAGATATAGATAGATCTAGCCAAGAAGATGAGCTAGGATCACCCTGAAAACATGTGTGAAGCAGGTACAATGTTACTGTTGAGGCTCTGCAGCAAATACTGTGCTGTCTCTTCAACAGAATATAAACATGGAGTTGCAGGCTGAAAAGAGAAATGTAGATATACTCAAAAATGGAGCTTTGATGATGCTAAGATTCAAGATCTGGCCAATGTGATTGATTCCCAAGATAACCTAGAAAGGATTTTCCAGAACTGAAACTTTGGAAAAATCACCTCCGTAGGATTTGATCCTTGATTTGCTGGGAAATACAGATTTGAAGCTAGATCTGAAGAATAGATGGCTGAAATGTGTGCTCAGATCAGATCTATGCTTGAAGGGCTGATCCCTTCCTCAGATCAGATCTATGCTTGAAGGGCTGATCCCTTCCTCAGATCTATGAGATAGAAGCTCTAGATCTAGCTTTTCAATCCTCCAAAAGATGATTGCAAGTACTGCAACACAACTGCCTCTAAAAATTGCATTGTGAGGGAAAGGGAGGCCTTCTTCTTGCTGAAATATGCTACAATAAATCCCAGGATGATGGTGAGATTGATGGCAATGTGAGAGGATGATCCCTCACAGGATTGCTAGCTGAAATACTAGCAACTTCCTTCCTCCTTTCAAATCTGCAATATGGACAATGTTTTTCTTGGAGAGAATACTGATGCTAGGAGGTAAATAAATTTTTGGCCTAATGCCAGATCTGAAATGTGGCTCTGGGAGTGTTGAAATATAAGCCTAAGTGATGGGAATAATCCCTCACCTTGTTCTCCAGCTGAAGTACTGAAGACAACTTCCACCTTCCAAAATGATCTTCAGAAAACTACAGCTTTCTGAATATGAATGTTCTGCAGAAAGTAGAAAAAGGAAATGACACTTAAAGCCTGATGTATAATGAAGTACAAAAATATTCCTTAGATATCACTCAAAGAAAGAGGAGGGATTCCCGCCCAGGAACACCCTGTGCTAAACAACACCTGCAATCTCTGCTAAACAACCCAAGAATGCAGTGGAATGTCACTTGAAAAATCTAGATATAAAAGATCATACATAAAAATAATCAAAGATTCCTTTCACCTTTGCCTTCATCTCCTTTATAATGATTGAGCCATCACAAGCCTTGGCCCTAATCTCAACTGCGCAGTCTCATGTGGACAAGATCCTCCAAGTGGGACTGTGTTGTTTGACCAAATCAACCAAACGGTCTAGGTGTAATGTACACCTCCTCCATCATGTGTGCTTCATTTGCACATGATCCTCCAACACTTGATCATTAATGCTCAATGACCCTTTTTTTGACATCTTCAAGATCTTAGTTGACTGAATCAACCCTCCATGATCTCTCTCATTAAATGAGACATGATCTCCAATCTCATTCACATTAGTAGTTGCTCAACTACCCCATTTTGCAGACCTAGTCTAAATTAGTCCACATTCACACACACAAAGTGGATATTTATTCTTATTGAGGATTGTGGGTCCCTCCACCCTTTTATTTACTTAATTCATTAAGAAAATCAAGGACTCTAATTTTCCAAATATGATGTGAAAATTTGGGAATATTACAATCTATTACATATACTTTAGTATTTTGAAAATTGTTTATTCTTCTTACTCTCTCATATATTTGATATGGGACTTTGTGTAGGCCAACAAAGAACAAATGATGGAGAGGTTGAAAGATTAAAGGTATGAGGAGAGGGCATTTCATGAGGCAATCAAGTCCAAATTATGAGAGATGGAACGAGTGTAGTTGATCTTGAATAGAGTAAAGAATGCAACCCCTATAGAAGAGTTTGATGACAAGCTATACTCATATGGAAAGGATTTCCTTTAAATCATTAAGGATCATATGTGTTGCTAATTTATTGGTTGTTAATAATGAACATGTTAATTTTTTAAAATAGATATACCAAATGTAATATAGAATTGAGCATGAGAGTATGCCTTTACGGAAAGAAAAAAAATTGTCGTGTGATATGAAATTGTTGAAGCTTTCTCATGATCAACTATGTGCAACTCTATAGGATCTAATTCTAAGCTTAAAGAGGAATTTAACCACATTATTAAAATTTAGGAACATAGTGAGGTAATTCGTTGAAGATTAATCACCTTTGGTTTCTTCAATCCTTGAAGTCTCTATAAATTATTTTTTATCTTTGTGTAGCTTTTGGGTTAGGAATTGAATTATCTGAAAAAATAGGTTTTTCAAATAGAAAAGAATGTGGAGTCCATTGAAAGATAATTTGGTTCCTTGAACTTTGATTAGAGGCAATTGCAAGATAATGGAATGATGAAAATTATGTTCGGCAAGAAACCTACGAAGCATTGAAGGATCTAAAACAGGAGTACAAGCGGGTAAGAAATTCACACTTTTCTACATTGGCTGACTGAACTTTGTAAGATAGTTTTAACTAATGTCAGACTTCTTTTCCTATTTTTACTTTGCAAAAAACAAATCAGATGAACAAGAACAAAATTCCTCATTTGTTTTTCTTTCTTTCGATTATAATGGAAAATTATATGCACATTATATTGAAATGTATGAATTTTTAAATTCATGTTGGGGTGTTCTTTTACCTATCGAAATTGAGTTATATATTCAATGGATATCTTATAATTTTTTTCTAGTCCTAACCAACCGATATCAATATTTGAAACTACTAGGAATCTTCATTATAGGAGTAGGCTTATGAAGAATTAACAATGATGGAAATTCTAATGGCCTCCAATAATCTCTGAACAGTTGACATAGTTTTGTCTATTCTTGAAGTAGTAAACAAACCTCTAGATGTTTACAGGTTTTTATGTTTGGTTGGGAGAACATTTGTATAGGGAAATTTCTGTTCAAATTGTATTTTATGATAGGCTCCATCATTTATTATATAATACATTTATTTATATGCATAGTAAGAGTTGGAGTGTTTCTACTCTTGAACATTGGAAACATGGTATCCACTTATATCAAGGTCATTGATAATTCCTTGAGGTGCCAAATTTACTCTAAGGTTCACAAGTTGTGTTGTACATTAGGAGACAATCTCTAGATGAAGGAGATCAGTGCCTAAGAAATTTATCAATATAAATGATGAGAAGATTTTAGTGTCCCAATGTTCTTAAACCCTAGAGATGTAATCCTTTATTAGTCTCTAGTGTGAGAAAAATATTTCAAGTGGCCTTCTGGTGATGAATACAAATGGGAAAGATAAGAAAAAAAGAAGCGACGATGGAAAGTCTTTGACAATAGGTTGCATGTGTAGAATATCTTGTTTCCAACTTTAGAAGAAAACGTAAGTATCATGAAGTGAAATATAGAAAATAGGAGAGCATCATTAAGGATTTTAACTTTAGCTTGCAAAAATATAAAATTAAAGACTAGCAGCTTCATTACTTAATTCTAAAGAAGAAAGACATAAAAAATAAGATGTCACATGGAAAGACGAATCATATTAAAAAAATTCAACAATCAATGCGAAAGGGTTATTCATAAGCACATGGAGATCCAAAATACCAAATTTCTACTTCTAAGGCCCAAAGCTTGGAACCACCTGCAATCTACATTCTAGGCTTTTATCTCTACCCTTTTATTCACTTTTGAATAAGTTTTGAGAACTAACTTCTTAAAACAATTAATAACTATTTCACTATGGTAGATATTAAAAAATTATAATAGTATCATATGTATATATAATATATGATATTACTTTTAAATAAAACTTATTTGCAAGATTTATGATATGACATTTTCAAATTCATAAAAATTTAAATTTGGATGTGAAAGTAAAGAACATGGGCTCCAACTTTCACCACCCAATCCCCTTTATTGAAACTAGAAACTACTTGCGGGAGCACTTAGGTGGTTTTTGGAATTTGAATTGGGTGTTCCCACAATTAATATAAACCGTTGATTTGTAAGTAAGTGGATTTGACTATACTCCTTAAGAGGGTGCTCCTTGGGATAAATTTCGTGTAGTTTGTGCTTCCCGATTACTGTTGGATCCAGGCACAAGATACCTGATCCAGTGATTTATTTCACACCTGAAAACTCTCTGCTAAAATCATATTTTCCATCATCTAATATGGCATATAAGTCACCCCTCTGCAGAAATAAACTCAAGTAATCCACAGCGTGATGTACACTATGTTACTGGATTGTAAAACTAAAATATCAATGGATTATCTATGTGTAGAAATGCCAAACAATCAAGAACTAAAGGAGGAATTATAATTTAGTCAACAGTTGCCAGCTGAAGCTTATCAATAAAGAAGCCAGATAACATCTACAAGTCTTCTCAAATGATTATGTCATAGCCAAAGAGGAGGTTACTATTACCAATATGAATCCAGCCTCACTTCGATCCATAACCTTCCTTTTACTTTCAAATTTTTCTCTGGAGATATGGAACCAATTTATCTCACATTAACACACATAGTGTTATCTGAATCTTTACTTTTTCTTACCACATCATTTACCTGAAGATCAAATTATCTTTTACTGCAAGAAATGTTTATCAGTGTTTCACTATTTGACATACACACTAAATCCATTACAATTCTTGTGTTTTCATATCAATTTCGTTTATACCTTGATTTCACAATCTGCATGGCATTTTTTAAGAGAGCTAGTGTCTAAAGGAACCCATAAAATCCCTGAAACTGCTTCAAATTTTTGGAAATTTCTCGCGTTTAAGTCAATTGGGGTCTTTCCGCAGAAAAACCGGATCACAGATTTCTAAAATTTTCCTTTGTTTTCTTGCAATAAGAAATTTAAATTCACCTCTTCGGTCACTTGTGTTTTCAGATATATTCAATAATATGTTCCTTATTCTCATCTTCGCATATTTCTTCCAATTCCTTTAAAACTTTTTGTTCATCTCAACTTTGATTCATCCAAGAATATCAAAGTACACTAGCCACTAGTTAAAATTGTCAGTTAAAAAAAATCAAATCATAGCTCCAACACTCTTTCAACTTGGGTGGGCACAACATTCTTCACAGTGCTCTTGCATACAAGTCTAGTTCCTCATGATCTCCCATACTTTTCATCTTAACGAGGGCTTCTCCATTGGAAATTTTAAAGCCATCCAAATAATCTCTCCCAAGAGACCAGAGGCTACAATACCCTTTGTTGTTGCCTTTCTCATGTGTACTGATTCACATGGATTGTTATATTTCTTGATGACAGAAGACTAAGTATGGATGCATTGTTAGCTATTTTTCCACCATTTTGACTTCTAAATCTTGATATCAATATCTATATAGTTGTTTTCTTCATGGCATTGAATGAAACAGAATCCCTACTTGATGGGTTTATATTTTCAAACCTTGAAAGACCCCTTGAGGAATAATTCACTACCTTATTGTTCATGATCAAAATCCAATACGAAAAAATAAGCTACAACATCTAGCTCCAGCTCGGGATAGTGCTTTGGCTGCAAAGAGCTGAGAACAGTAGACCAGTAGCCTATGTTGGGCTGGGAGTCTAAAATTTTCAAAACCTCGAAAACTAAAAACTGAAACCTATCATTCTTGTAATCTAAAATATGTTCCCAAATGGAGCTGGAACCCTTGTTCATCAATTACAACTGAAGTAAAAACTGCAATTGCAAATAAAATGCTCAAGACCTGAGGTTATTTATGTACAAGTGCTACTAAATACATGGTTCGGTTCCTTCAAGTGCAGTCCACCTTCTAATGGTACCAGGTCAACATTTGGGTGCTAGACCTAATGCCTTCATGCTATTAAAAATTAAAACTGTTATGTGTGAAATAAATTTTTTAGATAAAAAAAATTCCAGATACCCCAAAATTGAAACTTACTACTCACTGAAGAATTCTTCCATAGAGTGAGCCACTGGGTCATACAATTGGTAATAAAAATTTCCATTTACCTTATTTTCTTGAATATTTTGCTGATGTGTATTTCATTGAACAGGGAAGCCTCTTTCATTGTCTGACTCCTCGATTTGGGGTTGTATGTGAGGAACTCGATTGCCATTTTTGGTTGGCAACCATTTAGGCCGAAAAGGGAAATCCAAGGTTTTTTCCCCATAATTTTGATGTGTTTCATACAATGTCAATTCTTGATAAAATATTTGTCCTCTTGCAACAACACTTGAGGAGTTGCACTACTTTCTCCTTTTTTCACAAAATTACTAAAATCATGAAAATTATAATGATCTCCTAGGCTTTGAAAATGTTGTTTCATTATTACAACAAGTTTCTAATCAAAATCCTTAGAATGTTTAAATTATTTTTTCTCAACGGCATGGGCATCCTCTGACTCCTTTTGAAAATCCCTCCTTATCTATAATATTTCATTCTCATGTGAATCATTTCCTAGGCCCTCTTGTCTTCAAAAATAATTTTTCTTTCAACATGATAAGAAATATTTCTACAAGCCCATAAATTATCTTAAATTTCTTGTGCATAAAGAAACATCAGCTCCAGAGTGCAAGGCTTTCTCTCCTTGAGATAAAAAAATAAGTCAATAGAATGAGTCTTTGAATAAAACACCATGGCAGTAGCCTCATGAGGTTGAATTTCTTTTGGCATACCGAAATAAATTTTTTGAAACCTCCTATTAAATTCAGTGACTAATTCATTTCTTTGTCTTTGGATAGAATATTTTTCCAAAAGGTTTTTTTCAAATGACTTGTGCTCGCCCCAATATCTAAGAAAGATATCTTGAAAACCTACGATGAACTAACTAAAATAGCCTCCAAATACTGAAACCATTGTTGAGCTTCCCGCTTTAATGTATGAAAAAACAACATCATAACCACATCCTCATAAAATATTTGAAATTTATCTAGAAATTACTCAAATTCCAAAATATTTTGTTAAGCTACAACATCATCACTCTCTCTAGAAAAACTCTGCAAAAATTTGAATCCTTTTAAATGATATTGATGAAGAATTGTGGGCAGCACCAAGGGTTTGAAAATCACCTTGGCTCCAAGCTGAAAATAAGTGGATTTTTTATGAGGCAGAGTATTATCTCCCAAAGATGATGAATCATCACCTTTATGCCTAGACCGTGACTGGTTATCTTCAGGAATTGTAATGCAACAGTCATCACTCCTCTCATATTTAGGAGATAAACTTGTGTCAAGATCAATAATACAAGAAGAAGAAATATTTTCTTTTTCCAATAAAGAATGTACTTTTTGGGCTTTACAATCTTTCTAGAATGTAAAGCAGGAAACACTCTTCTTTATATGTAAGGGAAAATAGACCACAAAACTGATAGTAAAAAATAGAACTTCCTTTAAAAAACTCAAACTCTCGTACCTATTTTTTCCACAATGTTACTCATTTTCTTGCCAGAAAAATGCCTCATCTAATGAAACCTTCATCAGTGGAGTCACTAGGCAAATAATAAAAAGCCAAATTTTGTGTCTAAATCTTGTTCACCATCAAGAAATAGATCTTAATACCCAGGGAAAAATAACTTTGTGTCTTCATTCCCTGGAAACATTGCCAAATGTTGTACCTTGGGAGACAATCTCTGGCTGAAGGAGATCAGTGCCCAAGACATTTATCAATAAACATCATAAGAATATTTTAGTGTCCCAATGTTTTTAAACCCCATATATTTAATCCCTTATCAGCATCCAATGTGAGAAAATTCTTTCAAGTGGCCTTCTAGTGATGAATACAAATGGGAAAGATAAGACAGAAAGAAGTGACGATGGAAATTCTTTGAAAATAGGTTGTCTATGCAGAATATCTTATTTCCAACTTTAGGAGAAAAACGTAAGTATCAAGAAGTGAAAAATAGAAAATATGAGTGTGTCATTAATGATTTTAACTTTAACTTACAAAATTGTAAAATTAAAGACCAACAACTTCATTACTCAATTCTAAAGAAGAAAGACACAAAAAATAATATGCGACATGGAAAGACGAATCATATTCAACAATTTCTGGAATCACTATGAAAGGTTTATTCATAAGCACATGGAGATCCAAAATACAATATTTCTGCTTCTGAGGCCCAAAAATTGGAACCAATTTCAATTTTCCTTCTGGGATTTTATCTCCACCTTTTGATTCACTGTTGAACAAGTTTTGATAACTAACTTCCTAAAACAGTTAATAATTGTTTCACTGTGGTAGATATTAGAAAATTATAATAATATCATATTTATATGTAATATATGATATTACTTTTAAATAAAAATTATTTTCAAGATTTATGATATGACATTTTTCAAATTCATAAAATTTAAAATTTGGATTTGAAAGTAAAGAACGTGGGCTCCAACTGTCACCACACAATCCCCTTTATTGAAACCATAAACTACTTGCGAGAGCACTTAGGCAGTTTTTGGAATTTGCAGAGGGTGTTCTAGAAATTAATATGAACTATTGATCTGTAGGTAAGCGGATTTAACTAGAATTCTTACATGGGTTCTCCTTGGGATTAATTTTGTGCAGTTTGTGCTTCTAGGTTACCATTGGATCTGGGCGCAAGAGACCTTAGCCATTGTTTTACTTTGCACCTGCAAGCTCTCTGCTAAAAGCATATTTTCCATCATCCAATATGTCATATAATTCACCCCTCCTCGGAAATAAACTCAAGTAATCCATAGCGCGATGTACACTGTGTTATTGGATTATAAAACTAAAAGATCAATGGATAATCTATGTGCAGAAATGCCAAACAATAAAAAACTAAAGGAGGAATTATAATTTAGTCAACAGTTTCCAGCTAAGGCTTATCAATAAAGAAGTCGGATAGCATCTACTAGTCTACTCAAATTATTATGGTATGGCCAAAGAGGAGGTTAATATTACCAATATGAATCAAACTTCACTTTGATCCATAATTTTCCTTTTACTATTGACTTTTGCACTGGAGATATGGAATCAATTTCTCTAGCATTAATGCACACAGTGTTATCTGAATCTTTTTTTCTTCTTGCAACATCGATTACCTGAAGATCCAATTACTTTTTAATGAAATAAATTTTTATTAGTGCTTCACTATTTGACACAGGTGCTGACTCCATTACAATTCATGTGTTTTCATTTCAATTTTGTTTATACCTTGATTTCACAATCTACAGGGCTTTTCTTAAGAAAAATTGTGTCTGAAGAAACCCATAAAATCCCTCAAAATGCTTCGAATTTTCAGAAATTTCCCACTTCCAAGTCAATTGGGGTCCTTCTGCTCAAAAACCAGATCGCGGATTTCTAAAATTTTCCTTCATTTGCCTGCAATAATAAATCTAAATTCACCTCATGGGCCACCTGCATTTTTGGAGATGTGCAATCATTTGTTCCTAATTCTCATCTTCGCAAAGTTCTTCAAATGCCTTTAAAACTTTTTGTTCATCTCAAATCTGCTTCATCCAAGAATATCAAAGTACACTAGCTGCTGATTAAAATTGTCAGTTAAAAAAATCAAATCACAGCTCCAACACTCTTTCAACTTAGGTGGGTACAACATTCTTCACAGTGCTCATGCATACAAGTCTAATTCCTCACGATCTCCCATACTTTACATCTTAATGAGTGCTTCTCCATTGGAAATTTTAAAGCCAATCCAACAAATCTCTTCCAAGAAACCAGAAGCTACAATACCCTGTGTTGTTATCTTTCTCATGTGTACTGATTCACATGGATTGTTATATTTATTGATGAGAGAAAGCCAAGTATGGATGCATTGATAGCTAGTTTTCCACCTTTTTTACTTCTAAATCTTGATATTAAGATCTAGATAGTTTTTTTGCTTCATGGCATTGAATGAAAGAAAATCCCTACATGATGGGTTTATATTGTCAAACCTTGAAAGGCAACCTGAGGCATAATTCATTGCCTTATTGTTCATGATCCAAATCCAATAGGAAAAAATAAGCTACAACGGGTAGCTTGGTCATCTAGTACTGGAATCCTCTCATTTATTTCTTTTTGGCAGTCAGTAATTTAATGGCCTTTAAAATTTAAGAGTCCGCCATGAGCTCATTACTTCTGCAGTAAATAACATTGCAACATTTACATTTTAGTTGACTTTCTTATAATTTGAGGTTGATGCACACAGTAGGATTTGAAGCATTTGTTGATATCTACATATTGAGATGTTGACAACCCCTAATATCAAGGCCAATGATATTTTCTCAATGTGCCAAATAGTTAATGTTTTGGAGTTGATTTTTTTTTTCCATTTCATTTTTTTTAAAACATTCACAGCCAATAATATGAAGCATGTGATGTTGGGGTTAAGAGGTTTCTAAAGGAATATCCAATTTTTTTTTTTTTTTTTTCATGTCACATCAAGCACGGGAAAATATATGCCTTAATTCAAAGCTTTTGCGTACCTGTGTTAGACGTTTGGCATACCTATGTTAGACCGCTTGTGTCCTTACCTGTTGTTGGGAGAAAGGTGTTTTATTTTCCATAGGGTCACAATGAGTAGGTGAGGTGGAAGCTCACTAACTTTTAATTTTCATCTTCTTTTGGATACAAATGGCTATAAATAATGAATTATTATGTTCTTTTCATCATAAAATGTGACACCAATATTTTAAAATTTTAATGTTATGTAATGCAACTTATCATAATCAATGTGATTTCAGGTAGTTGCTTCAACAAACAAGGAGGTTGATGCTCATATATCCAATTATTTGAATCTTCCAACTCAATACAACTTCATAATGTTACAATTCATGTGGATTCTCTCCATTTCATCCTTGCTTTGGTTGTGAACACTTTTATTCATATTGTTATAGATACAAGATTTAAAATTCAATAAAAAACTTATTGAATTCCTAGAAAATGTGGAAATGGATGAAGTATATGCTCAAATGACATTGCAACCTCTTAATATTGTAAGACATTTTTAGTTTCATTATATGCGCTTTGTTGTAATTGCTAATTTGGGTGAGCAATGCTTTGGTACTAGTTCCATTTGTGGAGGGAACTAAAAATTAATGATATTGTGCAATAACAGAAAAAATATTGTTATCTTGGTTTTGACCTCAACACACCAAGAAAGCAATTGAATAATTACTTTTTTAAAATGTTTACTGCAAGTAACTATAGCACCGATAACAAGTTTTATGTGCCACGTCAAGCTACAGAAAAATTGTGTCCTCCACTTGTGTGGTTCTTATTTTCCCATAGTTTTTGTTCTATTTATGATTTAATAGATAAGTGATTATACTTTTAGACCTTTTTGAAGAGAAGGTTGTTGGGTGTGGAGCCTGATTATATTATTTATTTAGATGTATCGCCGTGTTGGACCCATGTTATTAACGGGGTGGCAACTCTGCCCCTCGTTTGGTCTTAGGTTAGGGAGTCGGGGGGCGATAATGAACGGCGCCCCCCCGAAGGGGTTTTTTGAGCAACACCTCAAAGATAAAAGTGGATGTAAAATTGTCTTGTAAAATATTTTAATTTCTTAGTCAATCTGGGTCGTTCATTAGGCAGATGATTTGACGGTAGAAGTTATGTTTAATGTAGGGTGTTTTTCCCTAGAACACAACCTCTCTGTTGGATGATGGAATTTTATTGCGACTATGTATTGTGTGCATATTTTTAGCAAGAAACTGAAAGGGGGGTTGTGTGAGAGAGTAGATGATATTACAATGGCGATGTCGTAGGTTGTGTCTCTTCATTTTGATGGATAATAGAAAGGAAGGATTGGTTGTTTCTGTGGACATAGCCCAAGATGGGTGAACCACATATATTTGTGTCTCTCTTGTTTTATATGTTTTATGTGTTTGTATTTCCGCATGTTTTTATGTGTTCCATTGGTATGTAGTATATAATTTCCTAACAAATGGTATAAGATCCGAGGGTTTATTTGGATAATAAACTCGCAGGAAAGTAGGGTTTATGGTTTGAGTGGTGTTGAAGCCTCGAAAATCACTGCAACAACATAGGGGATGACCACCTAGTCCGGACCTTAAAGCAGCTCCTTTTCCGTTTGGAATGGTGGTTCCGACTGGTTCAACTAGGTCTAGTTACCTTCTCTCAATCTCCAATGGCTTTAAAATATGAATTTAATTCACCAATGGAAAAGAGACATCAAATCGTCCTTCTTGCTGATCAGGCAAGAAAGTGATCCTTAAGCTGATTTAGGGCTCAGCCAATCCACTACCAAAGTTTGCCTCTTTGGGAAGAGGACTTAAAAGAATGTAGAATTTACTCTAAATGCAAACTTGTTCTAAGATGCAAGAAAAAGAAACTATCTTAATCCTATCTCAATTAGGCAGATATAAATCTAACCTAACCAAGAGCGGGTATTTAAAATATTGAGATTTAAATGTTTCGTTTATAATGAATATCAAGTTAATGAAATAGTTCAATTAACTGACATTATGGATACCAAACACATCCTATTAAGACCTTTTAACTGAAATAATCAATCAACAACACTTAGGAAGAAGTTCTCAGAATTATCTTGATCATTTAATCAGTAACTTGAATAATTAAACAATAATATGCAGAAGAAGTTCACAACATATCACTATTTATTCATCCAATATTAAAAGACATATTTATGAGTAAATAGTTACTCAGAAATTAGAATTCAACCGATAAGAGCAGAGATAAATAACAACATAAAATA
Source organism: Pinus albicaulis (assembly GCA_034641835.2). Taxonomy (NCBI): domain Eukaryota; kingdom Viridiplantae; phylum Streptophyta; class Pinopsida; order Pinales; family Pinaceae; genus Pinus; species Pinus albicaulis. The sequence continues at coordinate 247,924,901 of CM076573.1, read as the reverse complement.
TAGGCAAATTACCCATACCGACAAAAGTGCACAAATATGTAAGTAAATTGACACATTTCTGTTATCATAAAATGAAACCAGCATTTAAAACAATAGTATTCGAAATACCAGTTTATTAAATCCATTTCTCCAACTCCGGTCTCTAATAGTCCTTTACAATGCCCAAGCTTTTGCTTTCAAAATCAGAGCTACAATAGTGCAAACTCTGTTCATTATACATAACTCAAGATGTAAAATAAAAACCTCAATAATCCCCAGATCTGAGATTCCACTCCTCCCACCTACAACTCTAAATCCCTATTACAAAAGTGCTTTTAGAATTCCAGAATTGCAGAGGAGAGCAGCGCCTATTACATTCTGCAATCTGCTATTTATAATATTTGCAAAGGAATTCTTGAGAGGAAAGTTTGTTGAAGAGAAATCTGCCCAATCCAATTTTATTTGCTCAGAATTCCAATCTTTAATTGTTGGAGCATTCTCATTGATTGAGATCTTTTCTCCTTATCTCTTCTACTGTTTTCCTGCAAAAAGAAATCAAAATAAATTAAGATGCAACGAATAACATCAAAATACCATTTCTGGCATTAAAACAAACCCAATCAAATTTAATTTAAATAAATAATTGAAAATAAAATATAAGCTCTCTATTGATGCCTGGGATGGTTTAATTAGCCAAGGATATTATTGACGAATGAATATGCAATTAGAAGAGGCTTGGACAAATGAAAATGTAGAAAATAAATCAGAAAATTGATTTTGTTTTAGAAATTCGGAGCTTGATCTTCTGCATGATTTTTGACCCAATTAATGACCAAATCTATTAGTGGAACCTCCTCAGAAATGTTCTCCTTGATTTTATCTTTCCAATGAGCCGTCCTGGGCCTCATTTGGCTAAGTAAAACTCATTCTATGAGCCTCCAAAGTTGATGAGTCAAATCTGGCATAAATCTGGAAATTCTGTTTGCTGGGCTAAAAATCAGAATTTTTAATTAGAAATTTAATCCTAAATTAGATTCTAATTATCTAATAATTAATTCTAAATTAATTATTAACTAACTAATATATATAATTAATTCTAATTAATTATCATCTAATTTAGAAATTAATTAAGTTACAAAATTAAATTAATATACAAATGATTTGAAAAAGTTAATTTAAATATAATTAATATTATAATTCAAATTATATTAAAATTATAATAAATATTATAATTATAATATAATTATTATAATATAAAAAATATAAAAATTAATTTACAAACCATTGGAATCAATCCAAACGTAAAACCCATAAAACAAACCATTGAAATCAATCCAAACCCATTAATTCATCCACGTGAGATTATGGAGGGATATGGTGAGTGGAGTGTGAGGTGAGGGTGACGTGAGGGTGAGTGAGGTGGAGTTGCGGGAGGCATAAGTGGTGAAAAACTTTGTATTAAAATTTTTTAACACATCGCATTTAGCCTTATCGCATATCACAAGAACCTTGGATCGGGGTTTTTCAAATGTGCATGTTATAAAAATTGCGATGGATCCGATATTGCGATATGCGATGTAAAATTTTTATTTTTATTTTATATATATATATTTTAATATTAAGTTTTAATTTTAATTAAATTAATTATATTTTATTATAATAATTAATTTAATTAATCTTAAAATTTAATGTTAAATATCAATTTTTTTATTTTGGTTTTATTTTAATGATGTTTAGTTTAGTTATGAAATATTCTAAACTATAGCCACTTCGAAAATAAATAAAAAGAATAAAAATAGCATTTTTAACCCAAACTAGATAAATGATGAGACTTCAAAGGAGTACCATTTTCAAACCAGTTGACCAAATGAGGTAAAACAAGCATCAATGGGAAGCTTATTAAAAATCGATTTTAACAAAGCAATCAAAATAAGAATACGAAGAAAATGAAAAATTAACAATTGCGTAGGATAATCAAATAAATAAAAATCATAAAAGGAGTTTAGCCAAAAATTTATAGAAAGGGTCCCCATTATTTGAAGTGAACAAGTCAAAAATGGGGGGGTTGTGTTTTACCACAACAAGTGGGAGCAATGGCAGAAAATGACAGGTTTTGGGTTGAGAAATTTAACGGAAAAAGTTACTTGTTGGGGAAGATGCAGATGGAAGATTATCTTTATAAAATATATATGTACCTACCATTGAGCGAAAAAACAAATAAGCCAACAATTATGACAAATGAAGAATGGGAGATTCTCGACAGAAAGGCACTTGGAACAATACGGCTATGCCTTGCGGCATCGGTAGCCTTCAATATTTCGAAGGAAACGACAAAGGAGCAATGGTGGAAAATGATAGGTTTAAGTTGATAAATTTAACGGAAAATTCTTGTTGGGGATGATGCGGATGGAAATTCTATCTTTATAAAATATTTATATATATACCTACCATTGAGTGAAAAACAAAGAATTTGACGATTATATTGATCGGAATAATGGGAGATTCTCGTGAAGGTGCACTTGGAAAAATGCGGCTATGCCTTAAGTATGCTAATATTTTGAAGGAAACGACAAGAGAGGAAACGACAAGAAAGGGTTTAATAAAAGGGTTTAATAACGCCATTTTCAAAACTATATGAAAAAACCTCGGCCTCAAACAATGTATTTCTTATCAAACATTTCTTTAATATGAATATGTCGGAAGGTGGATCTCTTGCTGACCATTTAAATGAATTTAATACGGTTAACTGTCAGTTAAGTTTTGTAGGGCTAAAATTTTATGAGGAAGTTAGGTCTCTATTATTTATATGCTCATTTCCAGAAAGTTGGAATGGTTTATTTATGGCCATTAATAACTCTGTCTCTAGAAATGGTACTTTAAAGTTTGATGATGTTGTCGATGCTATCCTTAGCGAGGAAATGTGACAGAAAAGATCTGGTGAGACATCGAGTAATGCTTTGATTGAAAAGACTAGGGGAAGAAAAATGGAAAGAGGAAAGAGCTCAGGATATTGCAGTAAATCAAGGAAAGGTAGGTCCATGTCCAGATCAGGGATAGTGTGCTGGAAATTTGGGAAGAGAGGACACCTGAAGAAAAATTTTAAGTCTTGGAAGGGAAAAGAAGGAGATGCACAACAAGAAAAAAATCATGAATCAAATGTATAGGTGATGTGTTATAAGATGCTTTGATTATTTCTTTAGAAAATGCTATTGATTCTTGGGTGGTAGATTCAGGGGCCTCATTCCATGCCACACCTAATAAGAAACATTTTCATGACTATGTTCAAGGATATTTTGGACAAGTTCCTCTAGGTGATGATAAACCCTGTAGAATCATTGGAATGGGTAAATTTCTTGTAAAGTAGCAGAATGGAAACCAGTGGTGATTAAAGGAGGTAAGGAATGTTCCAGATCTGAAGAAAAATCTGATTTCAACGGGGCAATTAGGTAGTGAAGGTTGTAGACAACTTTTACAGATAAAACCTGGAAGGTCACTAGAGGAGCCATGGTAATAGAAAAAGGAGAAAAGGTTGTTACATTGTATTTATGCAATGGTATTTCTAATTGTGTTAATGCGTTAACCTCCACAAGAAAAGATGCGGCATTATGGCATTATAGTCTCAGACACATGAGTGAGAAGGGGATGAATATTCTTCACTCAAGAAATTTGTTGCCAGGTTTGAAGAATATTGATTTTGATTTCTGTGAGAATTGTGTTTATGGAAAATAGAAGAGAGTCAGATTTCTTAGAGTTGGGAAAGAAAAGTAGAGCAAAATATTAGAGCTTGTGCATACAGATGTATGGGGACATGCTCAGGTATCATCTATTAGTGGCTCTCATTATTATGTTACTTTTATTGATGATGCAGCTAGAAAAAATTGGATTTATTGTATTCAAAATAAATTTGATGTATTTGATACTTTCAAGAAATGGAAATATTTGGTTGAGATTGAGACAGGAAATAAGTTGAAGTGTCTGAGATTAGAAAATGGAGGTGAATATTGCAGCAAAGAGTTTGATAGGTATTTTTCAAAGCATGGAATTCACAGAGAAAAGACAGTTCCATGAAGACCATAGGAAAATGGTGTGTCAGAAAGGATGAACATGAAAATCATGGATTGTGCAAGGTGCATGAGATTGCATGCAGGATTGCCTTTACAATTTTTGGAAAATGTTGTAGATAATGTTGTTTATCTAATAAACATAAGGTCTTCCAGCTCCTTGAAAGGTGGTATTCCAGAGGAGGCATGGACAGGTAAAATAGTAAACAACTCCTTTTTAGAGCCTTTTCATTGTGAGGCCTTTGTCCATATTAATAAAGAAAATAGAACAAATCTTGAGGAAAAATCAAAGAAATGTAACTTTATTGGATATGGTGTTAATTTATTTTGGTTATTTCTTATATGATTATGAAAATCACAAAATCATTAGGAGCTTAGATGTAATATTCAATGAAAAGGTCTTGTATAAGAATCAGTTGCACGGAAAGAAACATGGAAAAGAAAACAAAGAATACACAGATCTTGATGAGATCGCAAAATAAGTAAAGATGTCTGAAAATAATAATAATCAACAACCACAACAACAACAACCACCACAACGACAAAAGGAACTTCAAACACCTGAAAGTGGTGTTAGAAGATCTATCAGAATAAGTAGGCCCCCTAAATTATACTCTCCTTCATTATATTATGTATTGTTGATTGATTCTGGTGAACCCGAATGTTATGAAGAAGCAATGTAGGTAGAAACCAAGAAGAAGTGGGAGCTAGCCATGAAAGAAGAGATTGAATCCTTAATACATAACCAGATTTGGGACTTAGTCAGGTTGCCTGCAGGTAAAACAAATTTGCAGAATAAATGGGTTTACAGGTTGAAGGAAGAAGATGGATGAAAATAGAGGTACACAACTTGACTTGTTCTAAAGGGGTTTTCACAAAAGAAAGGTATTTGTTGGAAAATCTAATTCCAACCACCTTCTAGGTGTCAAACCTGTCAGTCGAAGTGTCCCGGTTCAGTTTCAAATTATTCTAGTTTAGTCGAGTTTAACTCCAGTCATTTATTTCTGATGTTTCCAATTTAATCTTATTTAAGTAATCATAATAGTGAGAAGAGTAATCCTTTACTCCACTTCTTTTTAGTTTTCAATTCTTTTCATGGTATCAGAGCTAGTTTTCATAAACCTCCTGGAGAGAGCAGCAACAAAAATGAAGTTGGAGCAGTAGAGAGAAGAGGTGATCCTACATAAGAATCTTTGACAGAGTAGTAGAAGTTTTGAATAAGCCTCCTGCGAAGAAGCAGAACAAGAATAGAAAAGCTAGGCGAAGCCATCAAAAGTCGGTGAAACAAATTGAAAAAAGGTCAGCTCAGTTTAAAAAACAAAATCCAGCATAATGCACGCCAGGCAAGGAGCCAGAGCATTACTAACGCAACACTCTAGAGCAAGAGCCACGTTAGTTTGGAAGACTTAGAGCGATTCTTCACACACATGGGTCCAACCTCAAGCACCTGCGTTAAGGTGATTTTTCTTCGTTAATGTAATCTATGTGATGCATGAAGGTCAATGTATTCAAAGGATTTTAAAAAGGAAAGTTAAATGCATGAATGTATGAAGGCATTAAACGTATTCAAAATATTTTTAAAAGGGCTCATAGAAAAAAATATTAAATTAAAAAAAAAAAAAAATTTCAAAGGTTTCTAAAAAAAATAAAAGGGTCTTATTTTGGGATGAATTTAAAAAAAGTGAATGTGTGAGAAAGTGAAAGTGTGAAAGCCTTGTGAAAGTGAATGTGTAAAAAGATATTTTTTGAGAAAATGAATTTTTTTAGAAGCAAGGTATTTGATCAACATTTGTAGACTCGTATGTTTGTGAAAGCCAAGCAACAACGCCATTTTTATTGCATTTAGTTGCAATGTCTACAATTTGAGTTACTTGTTGAGTCGCAGTGAGCCAACAATTAACAAATGGGAAAATACAAGAGGCTAAAGCGACAATAAGGGATGTTTGAGATCTTTTTAGATTTGGAAGTGAAGAGGTGAAAAGACTTATTTGCATTAAAATGCATAAAATAATATATGGATGAAAGCATTCTTCCCTTGATTTCAAATGTCAAGACAACCAAGGAGGCTTGGGATACCCTTAAGAGGTGTTTTGGTGCAAGGGGGAGCACAAAAGTTGAAGATGAAGGTGGATCTGAAGCAACAGATCTACAATGAGATGATCTTTGTGAAGATATTGTAGAAACAACAGAGAAGGAGCATGAAGATGCTCATGAATCCCACTGTGCATAGCCACAAGTGGAAGAATATTTGGTGAATCCAACAACTGAGCTAGCTGATGATGACTTGGTGATTCCAGCAACAGAGCTTGCTGATGAGAGTGAAATTTCTATTGAAGCAATCAATGCTATGGTAAATCCAACGATTAATATTGTTGATGCAAAATTTGATCAAGATTTGTTGGATAATGATGACTAGTTGGAGATCATGCAAGAAAAACATGATATCGACATGCAATTTTGTGAGATAATCCCACTTTAGTAAGTGGAAGACAACCTGCTTGAAACAACAAAGGTTAGTGATGAAGAGACAGAGACAGAAACAACGATCAATGAATATGCAGATAATTAAGCCCACAAAGAGGAAACAGAAACAGAGATAGATGTAGCAAAAGAAGCGCAATAATAAAAATCTCTGATTGCAAATCTGAAGAATGAAAACCAAGAAGAGACAAAAACAGAGACAGAGGAAGAGGCAGAAAAAGAAGCACAACAAGAGACAACTCTCATTACAGAGAATAAGGAACAAAACCAATATGGTTTTGGAGATGTTTTTGCACTTACCATTGATTTTCAATGTGCAGGTAAATAGATTGATTACGAATAAGAGTTAAAGTTTCTTGAAACATGGCTTGCAACACCATGTCTAGTTGAGGTCTACCTGTGATTTGTAGATATGAATGTTGAAGATGACATGCATAATGAACACATCAATTAAATTTGTAGGTAGTGGAGTTTTAAAGGAATAAAATTTCTTCTCATCTTATGTTGCGGCCCAATTGATGATGAAAATCACACTACAAAAGACAATAAGTGGGGAAGCAACCCACACACAAGTCATTTCTTGAAGAGTCCAGGACATGCTTAGACAACTTGGAGCAATATAATACCGCACCAGCAAATGGAAAGCTGAGTTTGAAGGATACAACAAAGAAAAAAATCACGACAATTTAATTCTGATTTGGAAAAAGAAAAATAAATATACTTGAAGTCAATTCAATGCTTTTTGTAAACACAAAATGAGACATAGACCAACAGATATCTTAATTAAAATTTTATGTGGTTGTAATTAAGGGGGAGTGTTGGAGAATCTAATTCCAACCACCTACTCGGTGTCGAAACCGTCAGTCAAAGTGTCCCAGTTCAGTTTCAAATTAGTCTAGTTTAGTCAAGTTTAACTCCAGTCATTTATTGCTGATGTTTATAATGTAATCTTATTTAAGTAATTCGTAATAGTAAGTAAGCCTACTTTCCACTTCTTTTAAGACACCTAGATATCATCAGAATTGACTTTATTGATGAAATATTTTCTCTTGTTGTTAAGATGACTTCAATCAGAACTATTTTAAGTCTTGTAGCAGTGGAAGATTTTCATCTTTAACAGTTAGATGTAAAGAGAAATTTTCTCCGTGGATATTTGGAGGAAGAGATCTATATGCAACAACCACATGGATATGAGGTAAAAGGGAAAGAAAAATTAGTGTAGGTTGAAGAAGAGCTTGTATGGCTTAAAACAAGCTCTGAGGCAATGGTATCTAAAATTTGACATGTTTATGTTTGAACAAGGTTATACTAGATGTCACTCCAATCATTGTGTTTATCCAAAAAAACAAAATGATGGCAGTTATATTATATTGTTATTGTATGTAGATGACATGCTTTTTGTAGGGTCTAACATGTAGGAAATAAATGTGCTCAAAGGAAAATTGGAAAATCCATTTGCAATGAAGGATTTGGGAGCTGCAAAACAAATCCTTGGTATGAGAATAGCCTTAATGGAAGCGAGAAAAATCACAACCCCAATTAACATTGTCTCGGAGTGATTACATACAAAAGGTGTTGAAAAGATTTAATATGTAGCATGCAAAACCAGTTAGTACACCTTTGGCTAGCCATTTCAAACTTAGTAAGGGGATGTTCCCCAAGACCCAAGAAGAAATGGATTATATGTCTAAATTTCCATATGCATTAGCAATTTGATGCTTAATGTATGCAATGGTATGCACAAGGCCTGATATTGCACATGTAGTGGGAGTTGTAAGCAAGTACATGAACAATCTAGGAAAATAAAATTGGATGGTAGTGAAATGGATTCTCAGATATTTGAGAAGGACCACAAATAAAGACTATGCTTTGGAAGTTCAAACATTGCTCTACAAAGATATGTTGATGTAGATATGGTAGGCAATAGAGATAACAGGAGGAGCACTACAGGGTATGTATTTACTATAGGTGGAAAAACTATTAGTTGGGTTTAAAAAATGCATAGTGTTGTTTCACATTCAACAACAGAAGTTGAGTATGTTGCTGCTACACAGGCTAGTAAAGAAAGTATTTAGTTACAAAGCTTTATGGATGAATTGGGTAAGAAGAAGGAGATGGGAAGGCTATACAATGATATCCAGAGTTCCATTCATCTTGCAAAGAACTCAACATTTCATTCCAGGACTAAAGATGTAGCCCAAGTACCATTTCATACTGTCAGTGTTGGAAGATGGAGAGTTGAAGCTAGAAAAGATACACACTAGCCAGAATCCTGCAGATATGTTAAAAAAAGTTGTAAATAGGGATAAACTGAGATTCTGCTAAGTTTCAATTGGTATTCAAGTATGATTATGTATATGAGAAACATCTAGGTCCAAAGTGGAGTCATTATCCAACAAATGAAGTAGCAGTAGAGTTGCTACAATCAGTCTCTAAGTGGGACAGTGTTGAGTGTGGAGCCTCTTTATCTTCTTTATATATATGTATCTCCGTGTTGGACCCCTATTCTTAACAGGGTGGAATTTCTACCCGTCATGTGATCATCATCAGGGGGGTCTAGGGGGAAGTGATTACCTTTTGGAGCACCCCCCCCAGCGGGGGGTTTCGAGGGTAGTGCCCCCGAAGCTAAAATAGATGTAAAATTTCCTTGTAAAATATTGTAATTTCGTAGTAAATCTCGTTCATTCATTATGTCGATGATCTGACAGTAGAATTTATGTTTAATGTAGGGTTTTTTTCCCCTAGAAGGAAAAATCTCTCCTATATGAGGGGATTTTATTTCGACTATGTATTGTGTGCATATTATGAATGAGAAATAGAAAGGGGAACTATGTGAGAGATTAGATGATATTACAACAGATCTGATATAGGTTGTGTCTCTTCATTTTGTTGGATAATAGGAAGGAAGGACTAGTTGTTTCTGTGGACATATCCCAAGCGGGGTGAGCCACATATATTTGTGTCTCTCTTGTTTTATATTTTTATGTTTTTTTCTTTCTGCATGTTTTTATGTGTTCCATTGCTCTGTAATATATAATTTCCTAACAAAGACTGCATTCTTGAGGGAGAAAAAGGTAAGGGTATTTTTCATATTTGTCTCTTATTAAGTTTTGTTATTGTTTTCTTTGGTTTTGTTTATTTTGGGAAGGATTTCACTTAGCAACCTCCTTCCCAAGAACTGACATCTAGGGATATTCATGGCAATGAATGGAAATTTCGGCATATTTTTTGGGGTAAGTTGTAGCATTTATTTGAATTTTTTTGGAATAAAAGTGGATAGTGAATATGTAATTATGTGCAGTTTATTTTGATACTCTTATATCATTGCAATTCATTTTGAAATGTATACAAGTAGTGCATATATCAAATTTTTTGCCACATTTAAGGTCATACGTGGTAGATCTAGTTTAAAAATCTTGTTAATGGTGTTAGTAGCTACCTGTACGCTCTAAAAAGTATCTGATATAGCTAGTCACCAATTACTTTACCTTTGAATGTGGAGCCAAAATGTTTATTTTTTAACTGGATATAATGAGTTGGATTTTTGGAATTGGATTCCTTTTCCCCTGCAATAGTACGCTAACAATTGAAGATTGCTATATTGAAGCTATATTCCCAATTAGTATCATAATTTACAAAGTCTTGACTTATTATTTTTTATTTTCTTGTTGTAATGTTGTGTCAGAAATACTTTTCTTCAACTATTATATTTCTATTCACTAGTTTTATTGTTGAACTATCACTGCTTCTTAAAGATAACTAGAGGAAATGATACAACTACAAAAGTGGAGAATGAGACATTATTAGTAGAAATCTCTAGCTCATTTGTGTTTGATTATGTTGGATAAAATGAAACTTGCAATGTACCATAAGCATGGGAATTCAAAATATTTGGATATAAATGTGTGCTTCTATTTGCATGTATTGATTTAGTTGAAGATAACATTTCATCAAAAAATGTTGTACACTTAGAACACGGTAGGTACAAAATTTATTTTATGGTGCCATTTGAAAGAGAGAAAAATCACTAGAGAGGAATTGTGACATCCAAAATGATCTAGCACACAAGCCTTTAAACCACAATTTGATCCTCTTCTCTTTCCTCGACTACATTATCTCTCCTCCTATTCTATTCTATAAAGGAGAGGTGAAATTCCTCATTCTAGAGGGTGGATTTACTTAAAAAGGTGTCAAGAGCTTCTCATCACCTGCCCTCATCCATTTTAGACTTGAGAGCACTTCCACTATTGCATGTAAGAGCTTGATATGGTAGCCCATGGTACAATATCTTTATAATTTACTTTCTAAAACTTCATTCACATAATCAAGTGGATTCTAATATGATTATTTTATAACTCTTTGAGTTCATGTGGTTGTTTTGTATATGTTAACATGCTACAAGGATTGTGTTTTCATTACAGTGCACTTATTTAAATTTTACTTTCATATAGGGAGCATATCCTTGGCTACTTTTCCATCTAATCACTAAAGGTATTTTAATTAAGAAACTCATCACATCCCTCTATAATCTAATTTTTACTTTAATATTTATCCTCTTTAAGCACTCAAAGACAACATTGTATGTGGGATTATTTTAGACTGACACCTAAATTATGCACAAACATCTTAAAGTAATCCTCATGAATAGAAAAAGTTAGTAATCCTCATTGATTAATAAGGTTAACTTAACTCATAACAATTATGTCACTATTTAATACACATAATTATTTCAACTGTATAAACATTTTTGCTGTCAAACTAATATTTTAATGGAAATCCATCATTATTTAGTTTAAATATTAAACTATTTAATTATGGTGTGTTAGGGAAATTATGACTATCTGCTCAATTAAGTTAAAAATTTAGACAATTGCTCAAAGGAGCAAAATGAGGGGAAAAAGGGGAAGTAGACAAAATGAGGGTTGGAGACACGTAATTGTTAAAAGCAGGACTAAAGAGGAGCGGGAGGTTGATTGGTCAACTCTTATCATGAAGAATTGTTACAATGTTCTACCTCTTGAATCCCAGGGACAAGGCTAACCTCGCCTTCAGTGACAGGGCGAACCTTGCCTCCTTTTGCAGGGGTTTTGATAGGGCCAGTCTCGCCTCCATTTGCAGGGGTGTTTAGGCTCTTCGTCATGCCTTTGAACTCTACCACTATGTCTAAAAAATTGTGGAGCATAAGCTTCTAAGGAGGTAGTGCCAAGAACATGGTAATAAGCTTGGAGGCGAAGGAAATCTAGGAGATTAATGCGATGAATGCAGTCAAGTGTGGTGACCTCATGGATTCATCACTTTCCATGCCAGCAGACCACCATTATCAATTCAAGATCCTGCATCTAGGGCCATATTTATGCGAGAAAATCATGAGTGATGTGATAATATGTTGTTTCCCTGTATTTCCAAAGGCTTAAGAAGTTATGGATGTTAGTTCCGGGGGACGTGGGTGAGGTTGATATCGGGGCACTTGTCAACCATTGCCACAATATTTTAGAGCTTAGCCCCTTTGATTGGATGATTTTTGATGAGATGGTGCTAGGAAATGCAGCGAATTTTAGCCTATTGTTTGTGATAGGTTCTCAAATGATCAAGTGGAAAATGGATTCCGAAATCTTAGTCAATCTTCTGATATTGGTTGTGGTGGATGTATCGCACGGGGATATAGCCCTAGATGTGGCTTTCAAGTCACTTATTTTGGAGTTCTTAAAGGTTCCATGTGCATTGAATTATGGGGAGTAGTCACTACACTTGCAATGTTTATAGTTGTTGATGTTGATATTGTAATTGTGGATCCTGCTAGGGCAGAAGTTGCAATGCATGAAGTAAGTATTGGGTTCTATTGGATCTTGCAAAGTCATGCCAAGAGGGGCACAACCAGAAGCATCAAAATTACATTGCACTTTGGATCACTTTCTTAATATTACTTGTTGATAAATGATCTTGTGAAACCAACGTTCCCAATTTATAGGTTAGTCGATCTCTTTTTTCCTTGCTTTTGCACATCTTTCTCAATTAACTTTTCCATGGATGATTCTATGAAAGTAATCATCGCTATCAGCTACACTTGTTAGTTGTGTGCAGGTGGAGAGTTAGTTTGCTTGAGCACTTCTCCATTTACATGTTGAAAGGCTCAATCAGGCAGTCCACAAGTGAATTTTATATGTTCTTCTGGGGGGCATAGCAAATTTACCAGTCAATTCGAATGTTTCCAAAGTGTTTTCTATGAAAGGAGGCATTAGCATTTTCATAGCCCTTGCTAAGTCCCCTAATATATGGGTTTTTGAGGAGGCTGCAGGGACTATCGAACATGTCTCTAGGAGAAGAGCACAAGGTGTTGACTATATTCTCTTTGTTTATTTTTTAATCTAAAATCTAAAAATGAAAAAATGAATCCTTATTTTTCTCTTTATTAAGAACCCTGCCTTCATTGTGCATGTTGGTGGTGCTACCTTCTCATTGTATGCATTGGAAGTGCAATGTAGATTATATTTTTCATCATTGATTGGAGAAACTGGGATGTTTGACTAAATACTACTTCATTTTTCTATCATCCAAAACGTAAAAAGTTTTCTTCCTCCTTTCCATATAATACATGAAGTTGGTGTTTGTTTTCTTTCACTCAGGGGCTATTGCAAAGGCAGGTGGCATAAGGAAATTGGTGGATCTTATATTGAAATGATCTTCTCATGGGAAAGGGGTTTTGGTAAGCTACAAAGTTTGATTTCCAGAACTTGACACATAAAATAATGAAACTAAGAATGCTTTATATATTTAAGAGTTCTATTTTCTAATAATAGAGAAATGGGAAATCATTCTAATGGATAGATAGGAATTTTTTGTCTCTTCTTCACACAAAAAATGTAGAAAAAAACCTCATAGACTCGAATGATTTCTTGATGTAAGATGGATTTGATCTACTTTTGTTTAAGAAACAAATATTACTTACTTTGTATAATATTCAATCTCTAAAAATATTTTGAAGAGAAATGTGAAGTAAGAAAAACTATTTGAGTTCATTTTAGGGACACACTTTGCAGAATGTGCCTATCATTACTCCTTTTAGGTTTTAAATCATCAAGGATGGGAGCCCCTTGTAAACTAGAGTAGGTAAAGATGGTTGAAACCAAGGTTTTCTTTTTTTTGTAGCACACCCGCTTTAAGGTGACCAAGCTACATGTGATGCATTTTTTTGAATGGTGTGAGTCCAAAAGTTTGAACTTTTTTTGTGCATTGATGATTGCTACCATTGATCAATGGACATGTTTTTTATTTCCCCACTGCTCGTGTTTTCTTAGTAGAATTAGCTTATATATTCATCTCATTTTTTCACTTTAGGAACACTCTTTGTAGAATGTGCCTATCATTACTCATTTTAGGATTTGAATCATCATGGATTGGAGCCCCTATAAACTAGAGCAGGTCAAGATGGTTGAAACCTAGGGTTTCTTGTTTTTGAGGTGACAAATTTACACGTGGTGCAATATTTTAATGGCGTGAGTCCAAAAGTTTGAACTTGTTTTTGTGCAATGATGATTTCTACCATTGATCAGTGGACGTGTTTTTTCAAGTGTCACATTTGATCCATTTACAATTGTTACCAATTTTGATACATGGAAATTTTTTGCAAATTCTTGAATCAGGGGGAGAGAACTTTGGAGTTTATAACATTTTTTTGGAAGCAGTATCATTTGAGTGGTTCCAAAACTGTATAAGTAAGAGAAGTACATAGAAGATGTTATAGTGATGCCAGTTTTAAACATCAAGAGATGCAAATTTACCTACAAAGGGAGGTTTCCCTCTTTTCTAAATGAAAAGAGTATGAGGTTGGGAACATATTTCAATTTACCAAAAGGCTAGATATTTTTACAATAACATTGATGGTAACATAAACTCCCTCAAATCCCACAGGGGCATGGTCTAGTGGCTAGCAGACACACTGTTAAGGCGTTTGTGCTGTTAAGCAGGTCACGAGTTCAAGTCTTGTCTTATCCGGGTACTGCTATTGTAGGTTGGGCGGTTCCCTGAGAGGTTATAGTGGTAGCTAGGGGGTTGGACCCCGCGCCGTGCATGTGAAAGCTGCCTGATGTTGTCGATTCCTCTGAAATACAAAAAAAAACATAAACTCCCTCAAAAGGATGTTAACGTTGAGAAGGAAAGGTTGTTCTATCTGACAAAAGGAGAATTTACTTTCAGTTCAACCATATGGAATTCATCTAAGGACCACCCCTCTACCACTAAGTCCTCATAATCAAATGACCCTTGGGTCACCTTCCCCTAATCCCCTCCACTTCTATATTCCTTTATCACACACCTAGTTTCCTCATGAAATGGGGCACATAATTTTTTATATTTGATACCATGCTATTACTTTTACTGGTCTCCTTGCTGTCTTGTGTAGAGCCTGGAAGAGCCATATAAATTTTCTCAAGTGTCACTGAGATTTCTTCCATCTTCATACTCCACATCATCATCCTTCCATATTATTATGTCATCATTCTACAATTTCATGACCCTTCACTTAGCCATCATTCCTTCCTTCACCAAAATATATTATGTGCTAGTGCATTCCCCAACCACCAAAACACTATAATGGTAATTGGAGATCTTAAAATTCAATGGCCATGGCCTTGATAGAGCCATAATGCCTCCACATAATACCAGTTTTATCCTCAATGTATATTCCTTTTATTAGCCAAAATTTTTAGCATATAATGTGAAACCATGACTCGATGACTATCACCTTAACCTATTGGTTTCCATCGTCAACAATTCTCCTCGAGCCTCCTAGAAGTTGGGGTAAAGAGATTCCTTAATGACCCTCCCTGATGGGCCCTTTCTAGTAGTTGTTAGCTTATTAAATCAACAATTCATTTCCCTCCATATTATTTTTATTGGGTTGACATCACCTTAATGTCATGCCCATCAAATTTGTCCATTATTTTCTATGGTTGGCTTGGAAAACACCTACGAGAAAATATTCCTCGAGGGGGAGATGACTATATTCACTCCCACGTGATTGAATTTTTCAGTTGTATGGCATCATGTTGATGTCACTAGCTATTGAATCTTTTAATTTACCTTTCATCCTGGTTGATGTCACCATCTCATTAGGTCCAACTATCGACACTTGTCGATGGAGGGAGGAAAAATACTCCTCGAAGGGAAGTTTTTATGGAACTTCTTTGATGCCTTTATATACTTTAACCCCCTTAAAAAAGGAAAATTTAAATACCACATTGGGTCTAAAATCAAGGAATCCTAACACTTAAAATAATTTTTTACTCCTTGTGAAACTCCTTTTCCACATGGTCAGCATATTATTTTCTATATGGCACTACTATGTCATTGCATGACCCCTATTATGGGTCCATGTGTTTTTTTCTACTTCTTCCATGCATATACTCTACTAGCATCATAAATTAACATCATCCTTCCCATGAATATGGTATCATGCTTATCCATCACCATTTATCTTTGGTGTTTTCCATAAGCTAGGGATAATGATTCTCTGAATGGACTAGTCAATTGGTAAAATCCACAATCTTGGAGGTAAACTTCAAAATCCTAACTAAAAATATTTTTCATTCATAACTGGGTTCAAGACCCAAATGTTTTCACACTTGATTGATTTATTTCCCATGTTTTCAATGCAACTCATGTGCCACAAAACTACCCCCTACTCCATCATATTTCACTCCATGTCACATCCTAATACTAGTGTTAGGGCCACATATAAACCATATAGCACTACCATGTGTCTCCATTCCATGAACTTCCTCAATGTGTTATCTCTAAAAATAATAGATCCCATCAAGGAATTTCACTAAAATAACAAATACCAAATACCAATTATCACCCAAATATCACATTGGAGGAAGGGTAAGCTAATGCTTACACTTTCTCCACATCCTTAAGAATATTATACTTAAATAAGTAGGGTCAATTGAACC
The DNA here is from genome assembly GCA_034641835.2 of Pinus albicaulis. Taxonomy (NCBI): domain Eukaryota; kingdom Viridiplantae; phylum Streptophyta; class Pinopsida; order Pinales; family Pinaceae; genus Pinus; species Pinus albicaulis. The sequence goes on along the minus strand of CM076573.1, from coordinate 247,908,430 downwards.
ATATACGTGATCCACCTCATTAATCATACTATTATGGATGGAAGGTTGGTAGATCCTTCCTCTACATGAATCATGACCAAAGTTCCATATTTGAGGAAGGGTTGGTTGACCATTCCTCTTCATTTTCATCATTGAGAGTACTATCTTAGAGGATGTATTACACTATTTTTTATGTGATCCACCTCCACAATAATACTATCATGGAGAAAGGTTTGGTGGACACTTCCTTGACATAGATCATCACATAAAAACCATTTTGGAGGAGGGAACAACTAACCCTTATACCTTTTTCTATCTCCTTGAGAATGTTATCTTGGAAGATGGCTTGGTCAAATCTTCCATGTTATCCACCTCATTGATATTACTATATTAGGTGAAGGGTCATTTTACCCTTCATTTACATAAATCATGAGTACAATCCAATATTTTAGCAATGGTTTGATAAAATTTCATCTTCACCTATGTCCTTGAAATTACTATCCTATATGAGAGAAGGACCAATGCTAACCTAGAATATTTCTCTAATATTATAATATTTGCAGTCATTAATGTGGAGGGAGCATATATGCCAACCCTTCTAAGTCAAGGTCATTATTTTTCCCTTCCACTTGCTTTTCCTCCATGAGAGTGTTGTCCTAGAGGAAGGGTCGACCAGCTCTCCCTTGGAATATTTCTAAAGGATTATAACATTTTATACCATTATCATGGTGGAAGGGTTGGTTGACCCTTATAAGTGATCCATATCCTTAGTCATACTATAATAGAGGAATGTTTGGTTGATTCTTCCTCTAGATTATGAAAGAGGAAAATACTATCTTTTCGGAAGGGTTAGCCAAAAATTCCTCTTTCTCGTCTTTTTAAATAAAATAATATCTTGGTGGAAGGGTCAAGTGACCCTTCCATGTTTAAATAGACCATTCCTTTATGTGAAACATATTACCCTAGAGGAAGTTATAATCAAACCTTCCTATACATGAATCATTGCCAAAATATCATATTTGATGAAGGCTTGATCAATGCTTCCAATTGATCTGCCTCCTTGATGGTATTTTTATCGAATATAGGTTACCTAATGCTTACATGGAATATTTATCTATGGTTATATTATTTGAGGTTACTATTTTGGAGGAAAGTTCAACGAACTATTTTAAGTGATCCACCTCCTTATTAGTCCCTACCGCAGGCATAGCTGGGACTATGGTAATCGCCTAGGTGAAGTTAGCATTAGTCAAGTTGTTTGGAACTCTTATTAATTACCTATAAACCAAAGTTTTTAAGTTTTTAAGCTCATACCGATTTGCCATATTATTGGCCTCTTCCCGAGGTAGACAGGAAACAAATCATATATTATAATTATAGTTTGTATCATATTTTAAATACTAGCTAAACTAATGTTAGCATTAGTTTCGTTACATTTAATTTTTTCATGAAATATTTGTGCTTCTCCTTCCCACCATGAAAAATTTTAACTTCTTTCTACGACTGCCATTTATACAACGACCTATGAAAACTTTCCACAACTGCCATCTATACATCTATTCAAATTTCGGTTTGACAACCTTACTATTTTCCTTCTCTCTTCAAGAGGAAATAGCTTTTTTATTGTCAAGGGCTTCATTCTTGACATTGGATTTGTGCCGAACAGTGATACGTCGCATCCAAGAAAGTAGCCCTTTTTCACCGGTCAACTCATCTCAACAACGTACATTTTCGTGGTTGCTTGCAAAAAGACCTGTTGGGGATACGAGGATGCATCCACTGCAACAAAAACTACAATGTGAAGCCTACACTGACTCCACCATTCATTGCAACTATATGACTCCAAGACCCTATGAAAATAGGCTTGCGATAATAAGCCAGCACTGTGGTAGAAAAAAATTAGCAATGAGAATCTGATTCTAACAGTGCTAATAAAGAGAAAAAAAACCCAAAATTGGTATGATTTTCATATATAACCATTTTTATGGATATGATTTTTCAGTTTTGTAGCTTAATAGCACATTTTAATAGAATTTTAATGCATGTCTTAATAGAACATTTTATCAAAATTTTAGTGCATGCTTGGTCAGGCAGAAGGAATTGAAGGTGTTTCTTTGAGATAACATGTGTGGGAGATTGCGAGTATGTCCATGGATGGAGATGAGGAGTAGAAAACATTCCAGTAAAACGTGCGAACGAGGAATTAAGCAATAGGTCTTATCAATGCGTGTGGTCTTCCTTATCGATCGACATGAGAGAATCGACCCTTTATCGATGCGTGTGTCATGCCTTATCGATCTAAGATTCATGGGAGATAGAAAGTATAGTCTACCTAGGGCAGATACAAGAGCTATAGTCTAGCCAAGCTAGATATTATAGCTAATAGAGACTACGGATAAGTTGGAACCATCCTCAGAGAATGCTCTTACAACAACCACAAGCTTTTTTCATTTTATTCAGGTACATGTACATGTTTTTAGATTTTGGGTTTCTTTTGACATTACTATTTCACAATCAGAATTTTTCATAACCAACAAAGAAACCAAGGTAAGAAACTACGAGTTGATAAAATATGTTTTCCTTGCAAAAGCATTGATAGGGAGCTTTATGAACCAAACGAACCCGAGTTTGGTCAAGCGGCAAAGATTTTGGCATCTTGATTTTCTTTGTAACCTCACCTACTCAGTGGGAGTACCTTCTTAATGAGTGAGTTTTTTCAAGTGGCTAAGATTTTGGCATCCTGATTTGCTTTATAACCTCTCCTACTTAGTGGGGATACCTTCTTAATGAGCTTTCTAGTTTGACTTGTAGCATTAAATTACCTTGTGAGCTCAGTGCATTGATATGTTGGATGACTGATTTACTGTCACCTTTTCTTTCCTATTCGAGATTCTAGAGTGAGATGAAGAATACAGAGGGGCACTTGGATGCATCGAAGATGAAGAATACAGAGGCGACACTTGGCTGCATCCAAGCCCCACTTGGCAGTTGGGAAACTCGCTTTATTTATTTTTGTTTCATTTAATGTTATTAATATGTTATTCTATTTTTTTTTAATTAATTTTTTTTTAATTTAAATATATTAAAAAAATAAATACCAACATCTTTATTATGGCCCTTGTTGTACTAAGCATGACTTGCATGGAAACAAGACCTGTCTATTGGGATGTTAAACTTTCAAAAACTTTAACTTTGAGCCATGTTTTAATGGATTTCATGTATTGGCGTCTTTACTTTACTTTAGAATTGCTTCATGTTGTCTCTTTCCTTTATGACTTGCAGAGGTCAAGAAGTAGCTGGCTAGACACCAATTGGAATGGTCTCGGTTGCATGTCAAGCTGAATGAGAACTATTATGTCTCTACTGGTGGACCTGCAACTACTACAAGATAGAATGCGGTTAAGTTTAACTGTCAGGAGGTTATGGGGGCTTGTTTCTTTCTAGATTGTGGGTTTCTTGCTAGATTGATGGCTGGCTTCTTCAACGAGTGAGTGGGAATATAGGATCAATTCGAAATAGAGCAGAAATCCTCTAATTAATAGTAGGGCACCTTAGACTAGAGGAAGCATCTTTTCTCACCCTCCCTCACCTAATGCAGCTTCGGCGTAGGATGGCGTCGTCCATCCATAAAGGGAAGTAAACTATATTTATTTCCAAAATTTCAGTTGGATGGAGTGCATCTAAATCTAATGTAAGGTCCACGCTGAAGGTCCAATCGTCTATAACCAGTGAAATTGAAAGGTCTCCTAATTAAAAAGGGCTCATATTAAGGGCTTTTTTTTGTAACAAGGGCTTCTGATAAAGATTGTACTTTGTGTAATTGAGCTCTAATTAACCAGGGCTCTTAAATGAATCTCCGGATTGAAAAGCTTATGTTCAAATGTGGGCATGTAGGTATGTTCCCGCTTTCTTGCTTAACTACCACTCCATGGCATGTGTCACTTTTTAAAATAAAATATTATTTTTTTATTTTAGTGTCAATCATTTTGTAATAAAAGACTGATTTATTTATTTTAATTTTTTTTTGGATTAAGGCATTAGAGTTAACATTAAAACATTATTGTTTAAGTAATATGGAGCAAACGATCCTCAATAAGCCTCAAATGAGTTTGCAAAATTCAGTTGCATCACTTGGGAGGCTGGAAAAAAGATATGCATGGATTCCTTAATGTTCTTGTGGCCATTTTTCTGCCTTATAATAGTACTGAGGTAATCTTTATGAAATTCTCTGTAACTATTTTTGGTGTAAGCTCTACCATTTAGTATCTAGTTTGTTCAATCTCTAAGATTCTTTATCTAGTTTGTTCGGAAAATATGTTTGAAAATTAGTAAGGTAATATTTAATTAAATCCCCTCTAATTGATTTTTCTCTAAGTTTTTAGATTTATTCTTTGGTATGTTCACAAGATATATGAAGATCATTGTAACAATTAATTCCCTACCTTACAAAGTGTTAGATTCTTCTGTCCCAAAAGTTTATGCATGAGAATTTCAAACATGTAAAACAAAAACCCAAATCTTCCTTTTTATGTTGGACTACACTGTTAAAAGCTATAAATAGAGTTGGTGAGTTTGTTTTCTTCCAAGTATAGGACAATAGAAGAAATTCTACATTGTATAAAAACATTGATAACAATGGATGAATACATTAAAAGTAAATATGGTCACCAAAAACCAAGGATATTCCTTAAGAAGCATTGTATAGGCCTCAAACTAGATTTTGTTGTAGTAGGTATTCTTGTTATATCTTCCATGTGCCCCCATACAATGACATAAGCCTTCACTTAATCTCAAACCAAATTTTCCCTGATATCAATAACACCATACCTCACTAATCACTATTCTCATAATTAAATCCATCACACCTCACTAACTATTGTGACTAAATAAAAAATAACATCTTAATTTAATAGACAATACGAGCGCTTTCCCTTGATTCCTTGTGTCCATCATAAGCTTATATTTAAAAAAATATATTCACTTATGTAATCTACTCCAATTTCATTTATGTTCAATGGAATTCAATGACCAAAACTATTTGACTAGAGCAATCTTGAATTCATAGTTGACGTGATCTCAAAAACCATTGCTAGATATCTGGCCTAGGGAGGACTATGAGAACACCATTAATGCTACGTAAAATAAATTCTTAAGCAATATTAACTAGGATTAGATTTTATTTAGCGGTAATTAGGGATAGGTTTGCATAGCCCCCACTATATATACAAATATTTATATGCATATTTTTTGGAGTGGTGCTTTGATGTGTGACCAGAAAAGGTGGATCCCAGTGCGTAGTGATCTTTATTTGTTGGAAGAAAGCAACAACAGGCCTTGAGGAAGAGGCGTGATGGGGTTGATTTTTCAAGAGTACCTTCTAGGGCACATGATTTTCAAGTGCATCAATTACAAGGCCCATTCTATTGCTCATGCTCATATTTTCTCCAATCATTTCCATGGGTGATTTGGTCGGGTACACCTATTCAAGAGCATGTGAGTTGAATTTTATTTTTTCTCCATTGTTGTGGAATTTCTCTTTTGTTTATTTGGACGAAGATTATTGTAGGATTTTCATCGTTTGGGTGTCTTGTATTCCTTTATTCAATCTCTATTCAGGACTATCTGGGATCATGGATGCTAGCTAGCCCTTTATTCCTATGGATGAAAAATTTCTTATAGGTGTGTTCCCTCCTGAAATCGAATTTGAAAGCTTTACATTATATGTAATTTCCATTTTTGTAATTAAGAAAAAATAATGTTAGCCATGTCAGTGGCCATCATTAAGGGAAATTTGATTTAATCTATGTTATGATTAGTTTTCAATCAACCTACCAATATTCGTTCAGAATGCACAGGTTTGTTTTGTTATATTAGGATGGATTCCTATAGGAGATTATGCTAAATTTATTTTCATGGAATATAGATTTATTTATCAATGGGTTAGGTAGGAGATTCTAAACCAACATAAACATGGTTCCCAATTCAGTTATGGTTGGAGTTAGAGGATATTCTTAGTGCATATAAGAAACAATGCTTACAACCTAGTCTGAAGGAAATGCCAATAATTGCAAGGTTTATGGTGTGTTAAGGGAGTGCATGATTTTTCAATGATGCAGTTCGATTTCCTTTGCAGAGATATTCATGGTATGAGAACTAATTTTATGTTTCAAAAATCTTGACAACACATTGATTACAAGAAAATAAAGGACCATGTTCAACAACTTTGGGTGGGAACCTATTTTTAGTGGTTGTCTATGGATTTTTATTGCTAAAATTTGTCGAGCTTATGTCATATGGGAGTGATATACGTCTAGAAATCATCAACCCGAGGATAATTGGTGGCCTGGTGCTTCCCATCCTTGGTGCCTCTCCAGATGCTCTCCCTATTCTTGGGAAGAAACCATTATTTTCTCCAGGCACTTCCTACATCTGGAATTTTTCCCAGTGGCATTTTAATATTGTATTCATTATGGTTTTCAAACTTTAGTTTCTATCTAGACATGTTTTATTTCTCTTCACCTACATGATATTATGAAAATTATTGTTGATCTTAAAGTAATATTGTAGTTGTAGATTCAATTGTGCAGATTTTAAGCACCTTGTAATATACTTTAAAAGAATTTTTATTAGTGTCTTATGCCTAAGATAGTTAAAGTAAAGTTTGAACTAATAGGCATTCTGTTGTAGTCCTTAGAGTTCTATTTTTTTTCCCTGACATTTTTATTAGGCGTAAGTATAACATTTAAAAAATTTATATGAATTTTTCAAATTTTATTTAAAAATGTCGAATAGTGAACATTCTAAACCTTGTGCTAGTTTTGAATTTTTCATTGCAGAGACATTGGCATTTCCCACTTTGATTTTATTATCTTCAATTTTGGTAGTTTCTCGAGTTGCTACATCCAAAGAGAATGCCGAATTAGATATTTTAGTCTGCATGGGCTTACTGGTAGGCTTGAAAGTCATGCTTCTTACCATTGTATGGAGTAGCTACTTAATAGCTGGAAGATGTGATCTTCAAAAAAGTTTCAATGAAAATTTTATAATGAAGCCCAACACAGTCACCAAGAATTTAAGTCATTCTGGTAATTTTTTTCTTTCTGAAATTTGATTCATGATTGATATTTCAATTTAAGATGTTGGGGGTATGGTTTTCAATAGTTTCTGCAACAATAGTTTTTGGTTCTTAGTAGTTTCTGCCATCATGGATCTATTACAAGTAGTAAAAGTTTAGTTTCCACAACTATCATGAAGCTTATCAACAATTTCATGGAAAGAGAAAGGTATCAAAAATTTATTTCAGTCAAAAGATTATCTCAATTTTATTATGAAAAATGTGATGTCCTCCTTAACTTAGATGGATCTCCAGATGAGAACGTACATGCAAAGTGGGTGAATATTTCTTGTATATTTTTCCTTTCTCTTATTTTTTGGGCAATTCTAGTTTATAACTAAATAAATATAATCCCTCCTCTAATCCACGGGTTGATATTTTAACCTTGGCTCCAGTTTGAGTTAGAATCTCAATTCCATGTTTGTTGTATTTTTTAAGTCTACCCTCTCTTTAAGCTATTTGTAGAAATTGGCATTTAACATTTGGTGTAAATAATGTCAAAAGAAGCTCAAAAATTATCTATTACAGTGCTATTGATGTCAAAACACCGAGCAGTGATCAAAGTAATCCTAGGTGATCAAGTATTGATAACCAATTTTTCCAAAAGGAAGAAACACTATGTAGCAAGAAGGTATAAAATTGGGACAATGCCTCATTCCTAGTGAATTTACAAAAGAAGACTATATCCAAGTCAAAAAGGTTGGTCTTAATGTTTTTAAGATAGGTGCAACATCTCGTATTGCTCTAGCTGTGATTCTATTTACAAAATTTCTTGATTTTTGACCTTCTCTCTGCTAGATTTAGGGGGGGAATGCACATTGTTAATCTGTTATTATGCAGATTTCAGAAATTTCAATACCTCATTTTGTTTCAGAAATTTTAATTCTCCCCACAAATTCAATCAAAAGTGTGCATTTCTACATAAATAAAAAATTCTTGGTCTTGATGTGTTGCTCATTTCTAGAGAAATGCAAAGTTATTGGTCTTGATGTGTTGCTCATTTGGAATATTAAGGTTGTCCTTATGCTTCAAATATAAAATATATGTATAATATCTTTTGAGATCAAAACTATAGTATTTATGTCACAACATGCATTGGCTTCATCATTCTACACTAGAAACATGGTTGGAAGTTTGATGTGTTTGTTTGAACTTTCTGCTTATTTTGATGTGTTTCTTGTTGGGATTCCTTGTGCAATGGTGCTTATTTGAACATTAATATGGTAATGTAGTATGATTAGTCTTGGTAATGCAGTATACTTAGCCTTGGTTTAGCAAGGACAGTTTAACTACTTGAACTCTCACTCAAGGCAAGGACTAGCTGCCTTGCAACCATCCTTGTTCATACTATTATCCTTGAATTCAATTTTTTTGTTTTACTAGTCATTATTCATCTTTAACCATTCTCCTTTTTACAAATTTTACAATAATTTAACTTTACCAATTATATTTTATAAATTTCAATATTATTTTAATTTAATTATTATGTTAATTTAATTATTATTTTAATTTATGTATTTTAAGAAACTTCCCCCCTCTCATTTTTCTTTGAGCTGGTAATGTAAATTTCCCTTCCTCGCATTGCATCACTTTCAGCCCTTTCCCACCACTGAATAGAACATCTATTCATGTTTTTATTGCGTCACTTTCAACCCTTTCCTGCCACTGACCATAACATATATTCCTATTGTTATTGAAATATCACTTGCTCTATATGGTTTTGAACTCTATCAACTTTCGAGAGAAACACATATTCCTATGTTAACATGGATTCCCGCTTGTAGGTGATTGTGAGCAGACCTCGTTTGGCTTCAATATGGAAAAATATTCTTCAGGCTCTCTTCATCGATAAGATTCTTAGCTGGGTTTTTGTTATTTTATATAGGCATAGGTTATAAAAATGTTTTTACTTTGCCTACAATGTTAAAAATATTCATTCAGTACTTTCCAGAGTGAAGGCTCTGGCTAATATCTAGGCTAGAAATTACAGTTATGAGTAGCTTATGTTCAACTACCATAGGGCCAAACCATCGTTTTTTATCATTTTTCATTCATTTGGTAAACATTAGGCCTCAATTTTGTTTTTAAGTCTTAGTGTCAGTATTTTCATCCTTCCAGCAGTGATCAAAATGAACTCTTTCATATCATGTTAGGGGTCCCACTCAGAAATGTTTTATCAATCCACTAGGTCATGCAAAAAATTTGGTCACTTGGTGCAGATTTTAATCAAAGTTCACTCTTTAAAAAAAAAATCATCTCATTACTTGCTGGCTAACTTTATGACATGTTGAGTTTCCATTATTCATGAGTCTTTATCACATTTTCATTCATATCTTCATGAAGTCCATTTATTCAATGTGTCCATTAGGTCTTATGGTTTTCAAGGTACATTAAAACATCATTTCCATTGCATAAAAGACCATAAAGACTAAGAGTGACCGATAAATTCACTTTACCATGTAAATTTGAAATGTAATATTTAGTTTTTATTCCATTATGTGATGTTCATTTCATCATGTAATTTTATGTTTTCTCAATATGTAATAATTTCATGGTTCCAAGATAGTTGTCAACTCAAATGTTTCATGTGCCAAGAAATATTATAAGTTTTAAAGTCCAAAGTGTTCTCAATCTATCAAATGATCAATCTCCAAAGATCAGAAACAAAAGTGAAAGGTAAATATTTCAAAGTTTAAAGTTAATGAGACGATGAAAAGTGGGTCCCAAAGGCAAATTCATTCAAATCATCAAGTATAAATCCCATCAAAATATAAATAAATCACTCATTTTCTCTCCCAAACATCTAGCTCACACTCCCTCAGCTCGAAAAACAAGTTTGTAGGGTCAAAATTCAAAATTTGGGTGGCGTTGTGCTCCTGGTAAAGACGTTACGCTCCTAGTAGTTAGGCATTGCACTTCTAAAACTGGTGTTGCGCTCCTACCCAGTTTCACTCACAGCATTTAAAACTTCATGCAACTACTCTAAACCACCAACAAAGGGTTTCTCCACCTCAAATACAAGTAAGCAACACCATTTGTTCCCACCTTGAATTTCCCATTTGAAAATCTAAAGTGTTAAATATATCATTCAAATTTGCAAAGTGTTTAAGCTAAGAAACCCTAGATTTCATTCCTACAGCCATAAATTGTTCCCTAGACCATGCATTCCCTTCCCACATCACTAAATTGTTGTCCCCAAACTACATTTCTTAAAACCCTAGCTCTTAGACTACAAATATTTTAGGCAACTTCCCTATACCTGTAATCAATTTCCCCATATCATTTCCCTAAGTATTTTAATTCCATATCAGTCCCCTAAGTTCCCTAACCCCCTTTCCTAATTCCCCAATTTTTCATACTCCCATCCCCACTCCCTAAACCTATTTTCCACTCCCCTTTCCCTTCCCTATGGTTTCAAAACTAAAAATACCATGGAGGAGGAAGACAGAGATCACATGGAGGAAGAGGAGGACAGAGAGGAAATAAGACCTCACAAGGGAGGAAGAATATTGAGGCTTGAGCCCACCAACACTAGAGAACTGATGGCCTCACCTATGATAGTCTCTTTCTTCAAATATGTTGGTTTCCTTGATTTTTTCCAAATGATCCAAAGGTTTCAACACAACCCTGTTCTGAGAAGAGTTTTCATCTCAAACCTCAAAGACAATCAAGTGACCCTTGCAAGTGTGAACTTCACCATATCCACACCTATCATTGTTGTCGCCACAAGGATACCAAACATTGGTGAGAAATGGTTTAAATCCAAAGACCTCGATGACCAATATTATGAACCATTCATCAAACCATGGTACATAAATGAGAGAAAGAGAGTCCTCCCTTTCAGTTACCTTCTTGATAGGTATACCCCCTTGATGAAAATCATCATGAAGTACTTATCTTGTGAAGGAAGGTTCTCCAAACTTTACACATATCGTATTAGACTTCTCATGCACTTCACAAAGTCAAGTTTCTCAATATCCCATACTATTTGTTTAGGAGCATAGAAAAAATGGCCTACATAGTATAGAAGAGAGAATATGATCAGCAAATGAAAAACCTCTTTTATCACACTTTAATTAAAATCATTGTACTCCATCATCTAGTTTAGTTGCATATTTCATGGGATACCTTCATTTCCAATGATGTGTTCATGACTCCACAATCTCAACACATTGAAAACAACCCTCCTTCATCTCATCCCACTGCATCTATTCCTCCATCAGCTCAGCCTACTAGACCCATATCATCACCATCATCAAAGAGACTAAAAAGACCAAAGAGGTTGAGAAAGACAAATAGGTCAATACCTATCAGAGGAGACTTAAGCATGGGTTTTCTCCACAAATTGTGGAAGGTGCCTTGCCTTCTTCATCAACAAAGAAGGTAGAAAAGGGAAATAAAAATCAGAAAGAGGCAGTTGTGCATGAAGAAGTCATGCAAGAGGATGAGGACCCTCATGATGAGGAAACATATTTTGACCTAGTTGACTTGGATCAGTAGGATGATCATGAGGCCTCAATCTTGATTGTCAAAGAGAAGGATGCCCAAATTAGAGAGCCACAAACTAATTTGGATAGAGCTCAATTTTTCATTTCATTTCTTGAGCAGGAGAATAAGCAGCTGAAATATCAGCAAGTACTTATGGAGCTAGAGCTGCTCAAAATTAAAAGAGGTAAATCCATGATACCACTTGATGATCTTGATCAAGATGAAATCCAAAGCAGCAAAACAAGACCAAAGACAAGGGGTCTTAAGAGGGCTTTATAGCAGCAGAAGATTGAGGAAGAAAAACTCACTTTTGAGGAGAGGATTACCAAAGAGGTTGAAAATGAAAAAGAGATATGGCTTGATAAGGTCAACATCCAAGTTGAGAAACACCTCCATAAGGAAAAAAAAGACAAAAAAAATCTCAGAAACATGTCTAACAGGTATATCACAAGAAACAAGGTCTGTAGCATTAAACTCAAGAAAAAGGAAGGAGAAAAGATTGACATCCTTATTGAGACATCCAACTCAAAGATTCGACCCCTGAGGCTGGGAGAAGTTGTTTCATGTCTATATCTTTCATTTCTTGACTCATTTCACAGGTTGGATGGTGTCATATTGATCAGAGACACTATTGTATTTCAGATTTTGACAGGAATATATTGGATGAGTTGCAGCTATTTTGGTGGGATTCATGCGGTACTGTAATTTGGCATAGTTTCTTCTCATGTTGCATATGTATAAATGTTTTGTAATTTCCATGTTCATTCCAGTTCTATGATATATTTGATTATTGAGTTTGATAAGGATAATACATCTTTTATGCTTTTTTTTGGGAGAATCACCATAATTTGTTTCATTTATTCATTTTAAAAAGAATTCATGTATTGTAATGATATTTTTAGCACCTCACTAGTCTTATCCATCTCACTTAAAAAACCCTAAAGTGTTAGAGTTCTTACCTATCTTGCCCATTAGATGTTTGGAATTCTGATCTTATTTTCCCTAACCTAGTTACCTCTTTGACCTAATTCACTCATCCAACACCCAAATCAACCAATCAAAACCCCTATGCTACTATACCTAGCCTAAAACCTAATTTATCCATCCCTTTTGGTTGTGATCCCTTGGAGAGATCCCTCTCCTGCCAAGTAGGGTTAGCTACTTGGCGATAGCTTGGTCTGTAGTTACCATTGCTGGTCTCTTCTCAGCCTCAAATATTTGGTGGAGTGATAACATCTTGGCGACCATACTGGGGAAGTAAAGTGTCAAATATTCCCTAGTTGTACCAATAGTTCTTTGAATTATTGGCCTCTGGATGATAAGTCTAAGTTTTCATTGAGGCTAATCTGAAAAATTTGTAGAGAAAACAAGTTCCTGAATAATGAACAGTCTAGCTTCGAGGAGATACACCAGATCAAATCTTGATCCTCACCAAGCTAATCCAGTAAAATTTCCAGATAGGCTTGTTCAAAAGCATAGTTATCAACCTAAAGAAATTTATTCAGATCCAATCATGTTGGTAAGATATTCTTCATTTTCTGCCAAAGTTATATCTTTCGAAGATATACCATTTGATTTAAAATTTAAGTTGCCATTATTTCGATCTAAGTTTGAAACCTCATTAGCCGACATAGTCTTTGATCCATTAAGGCTCTCTAAGTTCAAGTCATTATCTAAATTAGATCTTAGTTCCTTAAAACTTGAAGAAAATGTTTCCTTTGAAGAAACTAATTCTGAATCAGACTTTGACACTAAATTATAGAGTCAATTTTATAAACTTGAAATTTTAGCAAACCAACTTCAGTACTAGTTGGAAAAAACCATAATCCAGTATAAAAAAGAGTCAATATCTATCCAGACACACTCACAGTCAGTTGTTGTTTCCTCTTCCCACCATCCACTTCGTCAACTATTCAACAAACTCTTCCTATTGGAAATATTGTAGTTCATTCAATGAGAATTATGGCCAGATTTGCACCCCTCATCTTATCAGGTCAACTCCATGCCTTACCTCCAGGTTATGGCCAAAGACTACCACTTTTTGATGAAAATTATTCAATCACTGCAAAACAGCACACAACACTAGGGAAATTTTGAGGTCTAAAATAGGCCTCCTAGGGAAATTATAAAATAATAGTGGAAATAATAAAATAATATTTGATTGCATCATCAAAGTTTACAGGGAAAAAATAAAAAACTACTTTTTCAACTCGTATTTTAAACTTATCTCCGTAAGGCTTTACTCAAGTTTCAAGTACAAATAATCATTGGATGAAAAATTTAATTCCCCATCCAAGGATTACCCATGTTGCATACTTTTGATGGACTCTGCTACACGAAAAATGAAAAATACATGAAAAATGTTATTGCAATCACGTTTTTTGATGTATTTCTCAATTTTTGTGTAGCAGGGTCTATCAAAAGTATGCAACATGGGTACTCCTTGGATGAGGAATTAATTTTTGCATCCAAGGAATTCTCCTACTCGAAATTTTAGTAAACCCTTAGGGAGATAAGTTGAAAATACGAGTTGAAAAAGTAGTTTTATTATTTTATTATTTTTAAATATTTTTACTTTTTTACTCCAAAAATGGTGAATCATCCCCCATGGTTGACCTCATCATCTTGAATCCTATTGGTTCTCATAAACTTTATTTTGGTTGTACATTTTTCTTAGGAGGCTCATTTTAGACCTTAAAATTCCCCTAATGTTAAAGTCACTAACTTTATTGATCTGGAAGAAGTAGATGAAGATGATGAAAAAATGAGAATCAGAGTTCAGAGTTTTTCAAGAGAAGTTAAAGTATGGTTCAAATCATTAAATGCAAATTCCATATCCATATCAAATCATTTGACAAATGCTTTCATAGCCAAATGGGAGGTAAATAAGAATCCATTACAAATCCTTTCTAAATATAACAATCTAAAAAGAGAACCAAATGAATTAGTACAAGACTTCACTATCCGATTAAACAGAGTATACCTTCCCATTCCTAATGAGATCAAACCCCCTCCATGGTTGGGCCTTTTGCATTACACGGATGGTTTTGATCCAAACATGGCCTATCAGTTGCGAGAAAGGAATCCTACTACGTTAGAAGATATGAAAAAAAATTAAATTAGTGTAGAAGCTAATTTGTCCATAGAAAAATAAAAAACGAAGGGTGAAAGGAGAGTAACTATCAGAGAGGAAGCATCATCATCTTCTGATGTAAAACTGGATACTTTAATAAGAATAGTTGAGAGTATGGTTGAAAGGATGTCTATCACCGAAAGGAAACCAAAACCACAAGCTAGAAATCCTAACTTCAGAGGACAGTAGTAGCAACCTCAATTCAAGATCAAGAAAAGGGAACATGAGGCCTCAATATTGATTGTCAAAGAGAAGGATGCCCAAATTGTAGAGCTGAAAACAAATTTGGATAGAGCTTAGTTTTTCATTTCATTTATTGAGCAGGAGAATAAGCAGCTGAAATAACACCAAGTACTTATGGAGCTAGAGATGCTCAAAACAAAAATACGTAAAGCCATGATTCCACTTGATGATCCTAATCAAGATGACATCCAAAGCAGCGGAACAAGGCCAAAGACAAGGGTTCTTAAGAGGGCTTTACATCAGTAGAATATTGAGTATGAAAAACTCACTTTTGAGGAGACGATTTCCAAGGAGGTTGGAAATGATAGAGAGATATGGCTTGATAGGGTCAAAATCCACCTTGAGAAACTCCTCCACAAGGTAAAAAAATACAACAAAATGTTCAGAAACATGTTTAACTTGTATATCACAAGAAACAAGGTATGTAGCATTAAACTCAAGTAATTGCAGGAGAAACATAAGCAAAGCCAAGAAAAAGGAAGGAGATAAGCTTGACATCCTTGCTAAGGCATCCTTCATTGCTTAGCACACTTCATCAAGCTTCCACAGAACAATTTTGAAGAAATTTTGGACAAGTTTGGAATTCTTGGATTTTTTGCAAACTTCTGACAATTTTAACACAACTAGACTGCCAGGAGCGCAACGCCCGAGGCATTGTGCTTCTTCTAGGAGGCTCCAAATGCAAAACCAAGTGTACCATTCAATTCAGAAGGAAAAATGCAGTCAGGTTAGTCAATTTTCTAAGAAAATTAAGGAAAAATAGCTAGAGAAAAGGTAAAAAAAACACAAAAAATGATGTTTCTGCCCTATTTTTCAGCTAGGCATTGCACTCATGACCATTCTTGGGATATTGAATTTTTGGAGTGTCAAAATATTATTATTTTTGGAAAACAAGGAAAATTTTGGAATCTAGATAGGAAATTCTTTCTAGGTAGCTATCCTGAGCTCAATTCGGACATTAGCAACCCCCTCAAAACTTGAGATGAAGATGGCGTTGCGCTCCTGACACTGGGGTTGTGCTCCTGACCATTCTTTGTTTTTCCTAATTTTTTCCAGTTTTCTTAGTTTCACCATGGAAAATTATGTTTTTACCAATGTAATCGATGGATGTAATGTAATAATGATTTTTTAAATTTACCTAGGGCTAAATACATTAGGTAAAATTATTTTTGAGGATTGATGAATCAGTTTCACTAAATTTAGGGATGAGTCAGTTTGTCCACCCTACACTTTAGGTTTGTAGTTCCGAATTTTCGTGGATCAACTCCACAACTCATGGATTCGACCCCTGAGGCTGGGAGAAGTTGTCTCATATCTATATATTTCATTTCTTGACTCATTACAAAGGTTGGATGTTGTTGTGTGGATTAGAGACACCAGTGTATTTCATATTTTGGCAGGAATATATTGGATGAGTTACAGCTATTTTGGTGGGATTCATGTGGTACTGTACTTTGGCATAGTTTCTTCTTTTGTTGCATATGTATGAGTGTTTTTTAATTTCCATGTTCATTCCACTTCTATCATATGTTTGATTCTCAAGTTTGATAAGGAGAATACATCTTTTACGTTATGTTTTGGGAGAATCACCAGTCTGATCCATCTCCCCTAAAAAACCTTAAAGTGTTAGAGAGCATACCTATCTTTCCCCATTATATGCCTACAATTCTGGTCTTATTTGACTTGACCTAGTTACCTCTTTGACCTAATTCACACATCCAACACCCAAATCAACAAATAAAAACCCTTGTGCTACTATACCTAGCCTGAAACCTAATTTATCCAGAATTTTTGTCTGGGATCCCTTGGAGAGAGCCCTGTTGAAAAAATCCATAATCGAGTATCAACAAGAGTCAATATCTATCCATACACACTCACAGTCAGTTGTTGTTTCCTCTTCTGCACCATCCACTTCATCACCTATTCAACACATTCTTCCTATTGTTAATCCTATTAGTCATAAGTAATTTTTACTATCTGTAGATGACTAAATATCAATTCTAGATTTCTAAAAACAAGATTCTTGAATATTGTGAGTTTTAGAAATCTCACTGCGTTCATTATCCTTATACCAAATTTTTCACTATTCTACTATTTTACCATTCCATGGTTAACCTACCACTCCTAAAAGACCCCTTAAGGGCTTGTGCCACTCATCTATATCCTATTTTACCACCTATAACCTTAGCACTTTGTTTTTCCTATGCCTCACCCATCCACTTTCCATCTAAGGTTAAGAAACAGCCTGTTCCTTCCCATGTTCACCAGGTTCCTCAAGCATTGATGGTATCAAAACTATCTTTGTAGGCTCTTTAGATAAATCAAGTACATTCTATTTTGGATCTTCAATACATCAATTTGTTAAATACTCTGTTTTTACACTTGAAGATCCCAAGCCAAGGTTTAGTCAAAGACCAGGTCAAAGGATCCTCCCACTAGGTCATTAGGGTTTCATAGGTTGTAGGGTATTATTAGTGTTTTAAGAACTATTTTTCCTATGTTAGAAGCTGGCTCAAATATAAAATATGATTAGAACATGGTTGTCCAAGAAAGATCATAAAATCTCCTAAGAAGATCACCTTATCAAGTTCAAGTTCTGCAAAGGGTAAATGTGAAGTTTGACACTTCTGCAGGAGTTTTAAAATGACTATCAGCAGACAATGGGTAAGGTAAAAGGCCTGCTCCTCAATAAATACATTCACAACAAAGAGAGAGGAAGCAGTTTGTGTTCAAGAAGAATCAGGGTTTTTAAGCCTGATTGGGCCAGCAATGTGCAGAGCAAAGATCCAATGCAGAAAATGACATGGAGGAGGTACAACAAGAAAACCAAACATGAAGAGAATTTTTTCAGAAATTATAGATAAAAAGGGGAAAAGGTGAGATGAATTGGAAAGAAATGAATGAACATGAAAGGGCTATATAGAACTTAGAAGACAACACTGGTAATTTTTCTCAAGCATCCTAGAAACCTAGGGTTTTGGGAAGGTGATCAGAGAAGGTGAAAGGGTAAGTTTGGACTCCATAATGACAACAAATATTTTCTGAAGATATCACTATTTTTAAAGATTCCAAACTCATCCCAAGGAGTTTGTCATGCCAAAACTGGTCAAAGAAGTAAAATTAAGATGTTAGGCCTCCATGATGACAACAGAAGGAACATTTGAAGGGCCTGTTGTGTGTAACATTCCAGAGTTCGCCAAATTTAAATGCCCCACTGTCTCAAAGAGTAAAAATCTAAAGAAGATCAGTGAGGAAGGGAGAATCACTATTTTCAAGGCACCTGCAAATCATAAGTGGCTAAACAAGGTAAAGGGCATTGTTTTAGTTCTATAGTGCATGTCAAAGGAGTGTTGGGCTAGTGTTTCCTTGTGTTTTAGTTTCTAAGGGGTCAAAATCAAACATATCAGGCCCCCAAGATTAAAGAAGGCCAGGTTCATCATCTTAGCAACCTGTAGAGTAAACAGTGTAAAAAGGGTTAGTGAGAAAAAGGTAAGAAAGGAATGTTGAATATTATGATGAAAAAAAAAGCCCTAAAGATGCCGCTATGTGCATCCCTCTCTAAGATTGTCAAAGGAGAATTTTTCATGATCCAAGGAGTAAGAGAAAACCAAGTCAATATTTTAAAAGGCTCTTACGAATCAGCAAGGACTAAAGAAGGTAACGGCCATGATTTGAATTCCGAGGTACAGGACAAGGAAAGTTTTAAAGAATTTACTATGTGGTTAAATCACCAAAAAGACAAAATGAAGATGTCAACTATCGAAGAGCAGAAATAAAGCCACTTCAATGTCTTTCATGTCACCTGCAAGAAAAGGTAAGAGAAATATCAATAAAAGTGACAAAGGCTTGAAAAACATTAGAAAAGTGAGTTTAATGATTAAAATAAAGTTTCAAGGGCTATATAAAATTTCCTAACACTTCAACAACTCATTCTACACTTTCCAAAATCATCAAAGGCATCCAGAGGAAAAAACAGTGAATTTCAGATCAATTTCAGGCAAGTATACCTGGCATTGCGTGTTCAGGACTGTGCTGCACACTTGGGCAGTTTCCCCATTCAAATTTACACGGTGCTGCACACCTGTGAGTATGCGCTGCGCATTCACCCGACACACTTGACAGACCAGGCAGAAGCACTATTACGCTGCGCACCCGACACACAGTGCTAAATGCAACCTTGCCCGACAGACCTGGTAGGCCTAGCAAACACGTTCAGCGTTGCGCGTTTGGTAGACCCGACAGGCCCGACACCTCATTCAGCGCTGCATGTGAAACCTGACCCGACACCCCATGCACGTGCTGTGCATTTAGCCAGGAGGGCCTCCTGCATCTGCAAACACTCAAATCACCTCAGAAATTCCTCCAAGCTACCATCAAGGATTTTTAGAGCATCTCTAATTGGTAAGTGGATGTCATACACCCCTCCAAGAATTTGATGGTTTGTAAAGGAAACAAACCCTAGGGTGAAAACCTAATTTTTATGCCTAAAGACACTGATTAAGCCTCTGAAATCTGTCTATAAGAGGAATATCAGTCAAAACAGGGGAAAATTGGGGTGGTTACATTTGATCTGAGATTGGACATCCATAAAAACATAATAGCTCTATCCCTTACACTGCAAGCAGTTTTACCATAAATTAATCTCTCTCATTTCAAAAATTGACATAAGTACAAGGTGTGTCCTAGCAAAGCTTTTTCAAATCAGTAGGGGTGGTCATCAAGTTTGTCTTCCTTTACCTCTCACTCATAGTCATACACCTTTACCTTCACTCATCCATCTCACCCACTTGTTAAAAATTTTCCGTTCATCACCATTCCATTACCTTTACATATTAGTTTCATAAGCAGAGCTAGGGTTTGAAAGCAGTAGGAGTGATCAAAATTTCAAGAGAAGGAGGAAATGATAGTGAAGAAAAAGGCCAAGTGCCTAGGAGGCATCAACACAGAGCGGGGAGGATTAATAGGTTTGAGCCTCAAAACACAATGGAACTTAACGCCTCTCCTATGACTGTCACATATTTCCAAAATGTGCGGTGTTTTCATTTTTGTGAAAGAGTAGAATAGGTACAAATTCACCCTGAGCTGACTAGGCTCTTAATCCTTCACCTAAATGAGAAATAAGTCAATATGGCAGGGGTAGACTTTGAGCTGTCACAAGATGCTATTGCTATTGCCACTGGGATACATAGTGTTGGTGAAAAGTGGTTTAAACAGGCCAATTTAGACATAAGCCACTATGAGCCATTCCTCAAACCCAGATACAAAGACTACAATAAATCTATATTTCCTTTTTCACATTTTCTTGAGAGGTATGCACCCATGATGAGGGTCATTATGAAATACTTCACATGTGAGGGAAGGTTTTCTAGGTGTTATTCCTATCACATAAGATTGCTCATGCACTTCACTAAGGTTAAGATGCTGCATTTGCCCTACTATATCTACAGGAGTATTAACAAGATTTCTTATATTGTATGAAAGAGAGACCCTTCACAGCAAATGCAAAGCTTATTCCATCACTCTTTGATCAAAATGGTTGTGATGCGTCAATTGGAGCAAAAGGGTATTCCATGGGAGGTTTTCATTTCCCATGAGGTCTTCACAAACCCACAACCCAATCGTCAGCAAAATGTGCCCTCATCATCTCATCCTCCTGTCCTTACTCCTCCATCATCTCCTGATGAGCATGTTCCACCATCGACACATGTTCCTTCACCTCAAGACAACCCTCCTTCATCACCCTCTCCTAGTGCATCAGGAAATGAGGAAAGTTAAAATGAACAATAAAGTGATCATGAAGTGGGGTAATGATCAATCAAGAAATAATGAAGAAGAAGACAGTAAAGAGGAAAAGGTCAGTGATGAGGCAAAAAGCATGGAAACTAAAGGCAGTAATGATGTTGGCAATCAAGAGGAAAATAGTGAGGAGTCAAACAGACAAAAATCAGCCAGTGAAGAAGATGAGGGCAGTGCAGAATGTAGAGAGGACACAAATGAAGAAAGTGGCCAAGAAGACATGGAGGTAGATGTAAATGAAGATGAGTAAGATGATGAAGAAAACAGTCCAAGTGATAATGATGATGGTGGCAGTCAAACTAAAAGCCATGATGACAGTGAAAATAGTGAGGCTCATAGTGATGATGAATGCAATTTAGAAACCAATGATGGACCACCTAGTAGTAAAGATGATGTGAATGAGGAAAGCAGTAGTGAGGAAGAAGAAAGTAAAGAAAATGGCAGTGAAACAAAGAGCCATGGTGATAGTCATGATAGTGAGGCTCATAGAATTAATGAGGAGCAAAATGAAGGTGCATAAAATAGTGAAGAGGTGGAAGAAGACAGTGAAGAAATGTGCCATGATGGAAATAGGTCAGAGGAGGCGGATATCCATGAGAATGAGGAACAAAATGATCTAGCTGATGTCAATAAGGTAAAGAGTAGTGCAAAAACAAATGATGAAGCACCTAGCGGTCAAGACAATGAAGGTGAGGCTGATATAAATGATGCCAATATCAGTGATGATGACAACACACAAGTCAGTGAAAAAAATGAAGATGCCCAAAGCAGTGAATAAGAAGAAATTGAGGTTGATATCAATGGAACAAATATCAGTGAGGCAAAGGAAAAAAGTGAAGATAATGACAGTGCAGAAATCAGTGATGAAGCAGAGCATGGAGAAAGATGAAAGCAGCCATGAGAGCAACCATGAAATCCATAAGGACAGCAAGGATATCACTAATGATGATAGTCAAGATGAAAACCATGGTGAAGAAACCAAAATGAGCACAATTGAACCTTTTTATTTGACTTATCAAAGAGGAAGTAGGCATGTGTTTGTTGCCTCTAAAAGGCAAGGGGCCATGCCTTCCACTTCAACCAAGAAGATAGACAAAGGCAAAGAGAAGGTTATAAAGGAAGAAGAAGAAGATCAACATGAGACTGAGCAGGAATTTAAAATCATTAATCTTGGCAGTGATGATGAGAACAAGGCAAGGGTCACAAGAATGCTACTCAAAGGTAAATATGCCGAAATCAAATATTTGCAAACCAACCTAGCTAGGGCTAGGAATTTCATATACTATTATGAGACTGAAAATAAGAATTTGGAGGCACAAAAGGCCATTTATGAGGTTAGGGAAATCAGAGCCCGAAAAGAGGCTGAAAGGACCTATGTTAGGCTTGATTAAGTCTTGGTTGTTTTTGATGAGAGTGAAGATGAAAAGGGTAACTGTCTAGAAGAATGCCAAGAACAATGGGCTTGAGGAAGGCCTTGGCCAAAGAGAGGGAGAAAGAAACAAAATTGGCAGAGCAGCTCACTCTAAGTGAGTTGCAATCCATGGATATTGAGTATGATCGGGAGCCTTGGTTGGAGAGGGCTAAAACACACTTGGAGGATCAGCTAGCAAAGACACAAGGAGACCTTGGCCTTGAGAAGAAAATGGCCAAGCACTATGCCTTGGGAAATAAAATTGCAAGGGTCAAGCTAAAAAGAGACCTTTGCAAAATTCAAGCACTAAAGGAGGCAAAATACCATGAAAACCTTGGAATCCTATTTGGTTCTTCTCTACAGGCATCCCAAACACCATGAGGGATATATTTGCAAAATTTTGGCAAGTTTTTAAAATTTTGGTTTTTTCACTGATTTTGAGGGCCAAGGGCACTGTGCTTTTTCTACAGGCATCCATTGAAGGTAAATTTTACTTTTTTTAATTCATCATACGAAGGGCATCATGCACACCAAACTTCAGATCATTTGGAGCAAGTTTGGTCCTGCAGAAGGCCCAAAAACATGCAAATTAACACCTTTCTCCCATGTTTTCAAGGCAGGCATTAAGCCTTTACCAACCTTGGGAGTTTTTCCTTTTGAAAATGTTAATGGATTCCAATAAGAAAACAAAGGGCCGTTTTGGAAATTAGACTTGATATGCTTTCCAACGAGCCATCACGGAGCTCATTCTAACATTAGGAAGGCCTTCAAAATTCAGCTTCAAGGTGACCCAATATTCCCATGCAGGCGTTGCCCCCTTGGACCTCCCTGCTACGCCCTTGTGTGCAAAAGTCAAAAAAAGACACTCATTTATGGAAAATGGATATTTTTGTGGATTTTTGGTAAAATCACTCCAAATTTAGGTGTTAGGAGTTATTTTTCATTTATTGTCTTAGATATTTTATGCCTTGGGCCTTAGATGGTCTCTTGGACATAAATGACATTTATGAGTTATTTATGGTTGCTAAAGCCCTAGTTAGGGTTTTGACCCTCCAATGCAAGTTAAATAAAGCATGGAGGCCTCATTGTATTTGTTGGATATTTGTTGAGCATAATATGAGATAGACTTGGAGGTTATTGTTGAAATTGGTTTTTGGTGACTTATGATGGCTTTGGACTATGCATCCATGGATTGAGCACACTCTTAGGATTCATAAAGCTTGGTTAGATGGTAATTTATTCCACTTTTATCTTTGTTTCTTTTATTCATTCATTATGTTTAGTTTTTCATTAATCAAAAGACAAAAATAGAGAATAGGACTTGCTTTTTGGCACCCTACTTATGCCTGCATATTTGATTTCTATGTTTTCCTCCTTGAAGTTTAGCTAAAGAATTCTTAAACTCTCTTTGGTTCTACTAAAATGTTATGTTAAAGGTCTATTTTTTTGCAAGTAATGTCTAGAGAATCCTTAACTGCTCTCTAAATTTACTTATATGTTGTTTGAAGTGTGCTTAGTACTGTTTGAGTGAAGAATCCTTTATTTCTCTTCATGTTTTGCTATACTATCATATTGAAAGATATTTCCTTGTTTATATTATGTTAAAGGATCCTTTATTGTACCTTAACTTACTGTATTTACAACACTATGTTAATTTCACCGACACAAACCTACTTCGATCCATTTGGCCTTGTTAAATTTCCCTTTGAGTCACCCTTCACTTATGTTTTACACTCTTCAAAAACTTTACATACTCCATAGCCTAATGGATTGATTCTCTCTTACTCTACCTATTCTCCTTGAAAACCTATCCAACCAACCAAACAAACAATCATACCCTAATCCCTATAAATAGCCTAAAATCAAAAGCCTAGAATCTATCAAGTTCACATCTTTTACACAAACAATAGAGAGAGCCCTCTCTGAGTCCACGAAGGCTAGGTATTAGGATTCCAAATATTGGTTTTATGTTACCCCTATACATATGGTCTCACCAATCTGATAAATTATGGGGACCTAACATAATGGTGATCACGGTGGGACCTTCTGAGTAGATAACATCCTAATTATACCTTAAGAACTCTCAGATCCCTGTTAGACTTAGAAAATAAAGTGTTAGCCAAGAGTAGTATCTACTTGATTCACCATACTAGAAAAATGATGAAACAACTGGAGGACACTCATTAAAAACCCTAGTGTTGTATTAAGAAACTCAAAAACCCCAAAAAACATCTCTATATTTGTTTTTGTCAATTGTTGGTGGTGGACCACAAGTACATATTCTCAAAACAGTAAAAAACATCCACTTGGCGACTCCACTAGCCTCTAGTAGGCCTACTAACTTTATTAGCTTTCATAAAATCCTACCTGGGAATACACCAATCAGTCATAACAGTCTATAACCCAGTCAATCATTGTGTAAGCTTAGAATCCTTGCAGATAGGTATGTTTTCAACACACTTCAAAATTTCAGCCTCTCTGCATTACTGAGTTTGAAATCTGGCTTCGCAAAGGATTAGCACCAGATCTCACCCTGACCCTAAGCCTCCTACCATAGTTGATGACCCAGAAAATATTTTGTGGAAAACTCCTAAGACCCAATATTCAACTACTATTGGGACCATTCACAAAGTAAGATCTGTCCCTGAAAACCTCATAGCCTTGCAAGATCCCCAATTTGACTTATACCATAGAAAGAACCTTTTTAGAACTAAGACTCAGAGTGGGATAGACTAGACATATCTTGAGCCCATAGATTTGCAGCAAATTCCTAGTAGAGAAGCCTCTCCTTCCACTCCTCTTGATTTTCAACTTCTCTAAAACTTTGGCTCCTTCCATTCCAAATATGCTCAATCTTAGTTTTATAGACCAAGTACATATGCCACCCCCATTCACGCATCCACTGTGAAAACCACTCAATTTCATCCCCCACCTCCTCTCACAAACCCTCTTTGGGTTCCCTTACTTCCAATCTTGGCAGCATGGTTTTCCCCTTTAGTTTTACCCTAACCTTTAGTGCCCATGCCTCAAGACTACCAATCCAAAATCCCTCACTTTACCAGAGCTGAATCTACCACTTCCCAACAGCATGTAGATAAGATGATTGATGCCTTTGACTATCAAGAGATAGAAGAGGAGACCATAAATATGAGGATGTTTTCCCAAATCTTAGGAGGAGAAGCTAAAAAATGGTTGAAAAACTTGACTCCTAACAGCACACATGACCTCCCTTCCCTCTATCATACATTCATAAACAAATGGGACATTAAGAAAAACCCTCTCCAAATCCTCTCAGAATATAACAACCCTAAGAGAAATTTCGGGGAAAGTGTCCAAGACTATTGCACTAGGTTCAATAGTGTGTCAATGCCCTCCTGCCTCACATGAAACCTCCACAAGGCCTAGCCTTAGTAAAATTTCCAGAGGGCTTTGATCTAGAAATGGCCTACCAATTGAGAGAAAGAGACCCCCTAACCTTAGAAGACATGCAAAGGAGAGTTGTGAGTGTAGAGGCCAATCTAATTGAGAAGAGGGCTAAGATGAGGTCAGAAAATAAGGTCACATACAAATATGAAACCATGGCCTCCACATCTGATGCCAAGATTGAAAATCTAGTGAGGGTAATGGAAATAATGATGGAAAGGATCAGTTTCAGTGAACGAACACCTCCTAGGGAAAACCAACCAAATCCCCAAAACCAAAATATAAATTAGAACTTCAGAAGAGACCCTCCCCAAAACAGACAAAGAGACGATGACCAACAAATCAAGCCTCCTTTCCAAGACAACTATGTAGATGAAGAGGAAAGAGAGACTGAACAACTGGAATAAAATCATGTAAACTTGATAGGCTCTGATAATGAGGGTGATGTTTTTCTCACTAAAGAAGAACAAGGGTTATTTTCCTCAAATCAAACTGAAACAAACTATGAGGATTCTGAGGAGTAAAAATTGGGATTTGAAAATTCCATAATGGAGGTTCATAGGCAATATGACCTTAGGATTAAGAAAAACCAGGATGCCTCCAAGAAAAAAAAACTAGAAACTGTTGTTAAGAATAACCCTAAAAACATGATGAAAAGGACAGTAGAAAAATCCAACACAATGGCTAACAAATCTGATCAAAACAAAGACAAAACTAGCCAACAAAATGGTGACCCAAGTTGCCCTATTACATCAACTAGTGGCCCTAGTAAAACTACTCTAAATGACAGTCCTAATAAAAATCAGCAAACCAAGGTGGCTGAAAATACTATGTGTGAAAAAAATGATGTAAATACACCAAAAACACTAGCACCTTTCAGTTTTGAGGGTGAGATTGCGAAAATCAAAATAAACATACCTCTTGCTGAACTAGTAACTCAGGATGTATATAGGTCCCAAATGTTAAAGGCTTTGAACATAGGGAATGATACCGACACTCTGAACCTAATTGACGACAAACCAAAGCTATTGTTTGGACCTGAGGTAGAGGAAAAGTATCAAGAAGGAGTTGTCCTTCCATTCTATGTTAGTTTAAATATTCAAGACAAAATCTTGCACAATGCTATGTTAAACTCCGGTGCCTCACACAACCTCATGCCCAAGGTGGTGATGGAGATATTAGGCCTTGAAATAACCAAACCTTACAAAGACTTGTATTCTTTCAATTCAATAAGAGTCAAATGTTTGGTTCTAATCAAATATTTGTGTGTCAATTTGGCACAAGTACCTTCTAAGAGTCTATTCATGGACATAGTGGTTGCTAACATTCCCTGAAAGTATGGCATGCTTTTATCCAAATCATGGGGAGCCAAGCTTCAAGTAAAACTCCAAATGGACATGTCCTATGCTACCATCCTGGTCTTTAAACAAACAAGGAGATTGTACTGGGAGTCACACATGAAATATATGGTTAGCAACCAAGACAGGCCAAACAACACCCCTATTTACTCTATGCATTCAGATTTGGACTCATTTATCTTGTATAATGAAGATGACGTAGATGAAAAAGTGAATGAAATTGACAAATATCTAGGCCCACCACAAAATTCAAACCAAACACTGAATGAAGAACTTGACAGCCAAAACTCTAACAGCCTCGAACAACAACATAATGGATAATCTGAACTTGAAACATAAAAAACAGATCCATTTCCTAATGATAATGTAAATCAGCTAGAGCACTCTCATGAGGTAGAATTTTCTAGGGACCCTGATCAAAAATACCTTGAGGTATTACAATGCCAAGAAAAATCATTACTAAGAGGTTTTACCCCCTACAAAGAGCTGTTGGACCTCAATAATGTTGCCAGGAAGCAAAAAATGGAAATCACTGAGACTGATGTAGAAAAATGGAACATAGGCAGCATAGCAGAACCTAAAATAATCAAGCTATCCAAAACTCTACCACCTCACATAAAATAGAAATATATAGAGCTGTGAAAAGAGTTTAAAGATGCTTTTGTAAGGGGTAATGAGGACTTGAATCCATATGACACAAACATTATTCAAACTAAGATTCCTCTCAAGGAAAGCCAAAAACCATTCAAGAAAAAATTGAGAAGAACAACCCTTGTCCTACTACCTCTAGTTGAAAAATAAATAGTGAAGATGCATGATGCTGGTATCATAGCCCCATTCAAGTACTCAGAATGTTTTTCAATCCTTGTGTTAATAAGAAAGAAAACATGGGGGGTTTAGGTTATGCATAGACTTTAGAAACTCAAACACAGCCTTCCCGAAGGACAGCTACCCTTTACCTAAGATAAATCATACACTACAAAGCGTGGTAGGTTCTAAGAAGATGTC
Source organism: Pinus albicaulis (assembly GCA_034641835.2). Classification (NCBI taxonomy): domain Eukaryota; kingdom Viridiplantae; phylum Streptophyta; class Pinopsida; order Pinales; family Pinaceae; genus Pinus; species Pinus albicaulis. The sequence continues at coordinate 247,880,477 of CM076573.1, read as the reverse complement.
GTTGCTTGATAGTGTTTCAGGTTACAAACAGGTGATAATAATTCCAACTGATCAGCACAAAACTACTTTCACAACACCTTGGGGCACTTACATGTATGAAAAAATTCCATTTGGGTTGATGAATGTGGAGGATACTTTTCAAAGACCTATGGAACTGATGAGGAATACCAAGTTCACCTAAGAAATATCTTTGAAAGAGACAAAGTATTGAAATGGGATTCAAGGAGGGAGGACAAAGGCAAGCATGGAAATTTTGAAGATTTGTGGAAAGGTCCTTACATCGTTCATTTAGTTTGAGGTAACAATGCTTTCTTTTTACAAGAGCTGGATGGAGTAGAGTTACTCGGAGGTCCTATCAATGGTAGGATGCTCAAACACTATTTTTGTCAAAATTCCTAGTTTGAAGTTTTCATTCATTGTACATAACATTGGTTGATGAAAAGTCAGAAAAAAAAAACACAAAAACAGAAAAAATAAGTAAAAGAGGGCAGGAAAAGAATAGGTACAACCCCATAACCAAAAAAGAGTGTTGTTGAAAGTGTGAAAGCCTAAACGCCACTACTAATTGAAAAGAAAGAATCTTGTTTAGTCATTTAGCCTAATCATGACTAAAAATGTTTCAAATTTTTGTTGATAGGTTAGTGAAAGAAGATTTGTCAAACCATTTAAGTTTGACTTGTCAGTAGATTAGATTAGGAAAATATTGTTGGTTCCTAAAGAGAACAAATCTAAACCAAGAGAAAAGAGGGATGCATAAAAAATCATAGATCACAACCCTCATGTTTTCTAGTTTTTATTGTACAAAAATAATTTATGTTTGCAGCTTGTCCAAATGCCACAGCCCATGAAAAATTAGATTTCTCAATCCTGGTTTAATCATGTTTCAATTTTACGTCAGTAGGTTAGAGAATGAAGTTTGTCAAACAACTTAATCTTGACAAATGAGTAGACTAGGTAGAGAATAAGAGAGTTCATTAACATAATATGAACTCTTGGAAGTGATAAGGATACAAGTAGATAGTTGTTTATGCTTTCAAAAGAAAAGAATGTCAAAGGTTTTCCAGTCCAAGTGCACCCAAAAGAAGAAAAATGTTAGGAAAATTAGGATGGGTAGGTAGAAATGAGGTTGAAGAAATGATGTTTTCAGATTTTTTGAGATCATACCTTCAAGAGAACATCAACAAATGAAGAAAATAAATTTTCAAAGTGCAAGTAAGGCACTAGTCTTCAAAACTCAAAGATTTGAGCTCTGAGCTCTTGGACACCTCCTGAAAAGGAGCTGCCCTCCCCAAGTGGAGCCACTGTTAGTCGTCAATCATTTTTACTATCTGTAGATGACTAAATATTAGTTCTAGATTTATAGAAACAAGATTCCTGAATATTGTGAGTTTTAGAAATCTCACTACCTTCATTATCCTTATACCAAAATTTTCACTATTATACTATTTTACCATTCCATGGTTAACCTACCACTCCTAAAAGAACCCTTATGGGCTTGTGCCACTCATCTATATCCTATTTTCCCACCTATAACCTCAGCACTCTGTTTTTCCTTTGCCTCACCCCTCCACTTTCCATCTAAGGTTACCAAACAACTTGTTCCTTCCCATGTTCACCGGGTTCCTCAAGTATTGATGGTCTCAAAACTATCGCTGTAGGCTCTTTAGATAACTCAAGTACATTGGATTTTGGATCTTCAATACATCAATTTTTCAAATACTCTGTTTTTACACTTGAAGACCCCAGGCCAAGTTTCAGTCAAAGACTAGGTCAAAGGATCCTCCCACTAGGTCATTAGGGTTTCATAGGTTGTAGGGTCTTCATTGGTGTTTTAAGCACTTTTTTCCTGTGTTAGAAGCTGGCTCAAATATAAAAGAAGATTAGCACATGGTTATCTAAGAAAGAACAGAAAATATCCTAAGAAGACCACCTTATCAAGTTCAATTTTTGCGAAAGGTAAATGTAAAGTTTGACACTTCTGCATGAGTGTTGAAATGACTATCAGCGGACAATGGGTAAAGTAAAAGGCCTGCTCCTCAATAAATACATTCACAGCAAAGAGAGAGGAAGCAGTTTGTGTTCAATAAGAATCAAGGTTTCTAAGCTTGATTGGGCCAGCAGTGTGCCAAGTAAGGATCCAATGTAGCAAATGACATGGATGAGGTACATCAATAAAACCAAACATGAAGAGAAATTTTTCAGAAATTATAGATAAAAATGGGAAAAAGGTGAGGTGAACTGGACAGAAATGAATGAACTTGAAAGGGCTATAGAGAACTTAGAAGACAACACTGGTAATTGTTCTCAAGCATCCGAGAAACCTAGGTTTTTGGTAAGGTGATCAGAGAAGGTGAAAGGGTAAGTTTGGACTCCATAATGATAACAAAGAGTTTCTAAAGATACCATTGTTTGTAAATATTCCAAACTCATCGCAAGGAGTTTGTCATGCCAAAACTAGTCAAAGAGGTAAAATGAAAATGTTAGGCCTCCATGATGACAACAGAAGGAACATTTGAAGGGGTTGTTGTGTGTAACATGCCAGAGTTCACCAAGGTGATATGCCCCACTGTCTCAAAGAGTAAAAATGTAAAGAAGATCAATGAGAAAGGGAGAATCACTATTTTAAAGGCACTTGCAAATCATAAGTGGCCAAAGAAGGTAAAAGGCATTGTTTGAATTCCATAATGCATGTCAAAGGAGTGTTGGGATGGTGTTGCCTTGTGTTTTAGCTTCTAAGGGGTCAAAAGCAAACATATCAAGCCCCCAAGATTAAAGAGGGTCAAGTTCATCATCTCAGCAAACTGTAGAGTAAACAATGTAAAAAGGGTTAGTGAGAAAAAGGTAAGAAAGGCAGATTGAATATTATGATGAAAAACACAGCCTTGAAGATGCCACTGTGTGAAGCCCTCTCTAATATTGTCAAAGGATAATTTTTCATGATCGAAGGAGTAAGAGAAAATTAAGTCAGTATTTAAAAAGGCTCTTACAAATCAGTAGTGACCAAAGAAGGTAAAGGGCTTGATTTGAATTCCGAGGTACAAAACAAGGAAAGTTTTAAAGAAGTTACTGTGTGTTTAAATCACCAAAATGAAAAAATGAATATGTCAACTATCAAAGAGTAGAAAGAAATCCACTTCAATGTCTTTCATGTCACCTACAAGCAAAGGTAAGAGAAATATCAGTAAAAGTGACAAAGGCTTGTAAAATATTAGAAAAGTGAGTTTCATGGTTAAATTAATGTTTCAAGGGCTGTATATACTTTCCTAACACTTAAAAAAATCATTCTGCACTTGCCAAAATCATCGAAGGCATCTGGAGGAAAAAACTGTGAATTTCAGATCAATTTCGGGCAAGTATACTCGGCGCTGCACATTCAGGACTACGCTGCGCACCTTGGAATCGTGCATTGTGCGCCTGGGCAGTTTCCCCATTCAAATTTACATGGCATTGCATGCCTGTGAGTACGCATTGCACATTTGGTCGAATGTTGCACGTTCACTGGGCACACCCAACAGATAGGGTAGAATTACTCTGACGCTGTGTGCCCGAGACATAGTGCTACGTGCAGCCTTTCCCGACAGGCCTGGCAGGCCCAACAAACACATTCAGCACTGCGTGTTCGGCAGACCCGATAGAACCAACACCTTGTTCAGCGCTGCACGTGCAGCCCGACCCGACACCTTGTGCACGCGCTGCGCATTTGGTCAGGAGGGCCTCCTACATCTCCAAACAGTCAAATCACCTCAGAAATACCTCCAAGCTACCATCAAGGGTTTTCATAGTGTCTCTAATTGGGAAGTGGATGTCATACACCCCTCCAAGCATTTTATGGTTTGTAAAGGAAAGAAACCCTAGGGTTAAAACCTGAATTTCATGCCTAAAGACACTGATTAAGCCTCCCTCATCTGTCTACAAGAGGAATATCAGTCAAAACAGGGGAAAATTGGGGTGGTTACATTTGATTTGAGATTGGTCATCCATCAAAACATAATAGCTCTATCCCTTACACTGCAAGCAGTTTGACCATACATTAATCTCTCTCATTTCAAAAATTGACATAAGTACAAGGTGTGTCCCAGTAGAGCTTTTTCAAATCAGTAGGGGTGGTCATCAATTTTGTCTTCCTTTACCTCTCACTCACAGTCATACACCTTTACCTTCACTCATCCATCTCATCCACTAGTTAGAAAGTTGCCCTTCATCACCATTCAATTACCTTTACATATCAGTTTCATAAGCATATCTAGGGTTTCAAAGCATCAGGAGTGGTCAAAATTTCAAGAGAATGAGGAAATGGTAGTGAAGAAGAAGGCCAAGTTCCTAGGAGGCATCAACACAGAGGCGGGAGCATTAATAGGTTTGAGCCTCAAAACACAATGGAACTTAATGCCTCTCCTATGACTGTCACATGTTTCCAAAATGTGGGGTTTTTTCATTTTTGTGAAAGAGTACAACAGGTACAAAGTCGCCCTAAGCTAACTAGGCTCTTCATCCTTAACCTACATGAGAAACAAGTCAATCTGGCAGGGGTAAAATTTGAGCTGTCATCAGATGTCATTGCTATTGCCACTGGGATACCTAGTGTTGGTGAAAAGTGGTTCAAAGAGGCCAATTTAGACATAAGCCACTATGAGCCATTCCTCAAACCCAGGTGAAAAGACTACAATAAATCTATATTTCATTTTTCACATTTTATTGAGAGGTATGCACCCATGATGAGGGTCATTATGAAATACTTCACATGTGAGGGAAGGTTTTCTAGGCTTTATTCCTATCACATCATATTTCTCATGCACTTCACTACGATTAAGATGCTGCATTTTCCCTACTATCTCTACAGGAGTATTGACAAGATGTCTTATATTGTACAAAAGAGAGACCCTTCACAACAAATGCAAAGCTTATTTCATCACTCTTTGATCAAAATGGTTATGATGCATCAATTAGAGCAAAAGGGTATTCCATGGGAGGTTTTCATTACCCATGAGGTCTTCACAAACCCACAAACCCATCCTCAACAAAATATGCCCTCATCATCTTATCCTCCTGTCCTTACTCCTTCATCATCCCCTGATGAGCATGTTCCACCATATACACATGTTCCTTCACCTCAAGACAACCCTGCTTCATCACCCTCTCCCAATGCATCAGGAAATGAGGAAATTGAAAATGAACAATCAAGTGACCATGAAGGAGAGGGTAATGATAAATCAAGCAATAATGAAGAAGAAGACAATAAAGAAGAATAAAATGAAGAGGTAGAGGTCAGTGATGAGGTAGAAAGCATGGAAACTGAAGGCAGTAATGATGTTGGCAATCAAGAGGAAAACAGTGAGGAGTCAAACAGACAAAAATCAGCCAGTGAAGAAGATGAGGGCAGTGTAGAATACAGAGAGGACACAAATGAAGAAAGTGGCCAAGAATACATGGAGGTAGATGTAAATGAAGATGAGCAAGATGATGAAGAAAGAAACCCAAGTGATAATGATGATGGTAGCAGTCAAACTAAAAGCCATGATAATAGTGAAAATAGTGAGGCTCATAGTGATGATGAAGGCAGTTTAGAAACCAATGATGGACCACCTAGCAGTCAATATGATGTGAATGAGGAAATCAACAGTGAGGAAGAAGATATAAAAGAACATGGCAATGAAACAAAGAGCCATTGTGACAGTCATGATAGTGAAAATAGTGAGGCTCCTAGCAGTAATGAGAAGCAAAATGAATGTGCAGAAAACAGTGAAGAGGTAGAAGAAGACATTGAAGAAATGAGCCATTATGGAAATAGGTTAGAGGAGGCAGATATCAGTGAGAGTGAGGAACAAAATCATCAGGCTAATGTCAATAAGGTAAACAGTAGTGCAGAAACAAATGATGAAGCACCTAGAAATCAAGACAATGAAGGTGAGGCTGATATAAATGATGCCAATATCAGTGATGATGACAACCCACTAGTTAGTGAACAAAATGAAGATGCCCAAAGAAATGAAGAAGAAGAAATTGAGGCTGATATCAATGGAGAAAATATCAGTGAGGTAGAGGAAAACAGTGAAGATAATGACAGTGTGGAAATCAGTGATGAAGCAAAGAGCATGGATAAAGATGAAAGCAGCCATGAGAGTAGCCATGAAAGCCATAAGGACAACAAGGATATCACTGATGATGACAGTCAAGATGAAAACCATGGTGCAGACACCAAAATGAGCACAATTGAACCTTTTTCTTTGACTTATCAAAGAGGAAGTAGGCATGTGTTTGCTACCTCTAAAAGGCAAGGGGCCATGCCTTCCACTTTAGCCAAGCAGATAGACAAAGGCAAAGAGAAGGTTATAAAGGAAGAAGAAGGAGATCAACATGAGATTGATCGGGAATTTGAAATCATTAATTTTGAAAGTGATGATGAGAACAAGGCAAGGGTCACAAGAATTCTACTCAAAGGTAAAGATTCCCAAATCAAGGATTTGCAAACCAACCTAGCTAGGGCTAGGAATGCCATATACTATTATGAGATTGAAAACAAGAATTTGGAGGCAAAAAAGGCCATTTATGAGGTTAGGGCAATCAGAACCTGGAAAGAGGCTGAAAGGACCAAGGTTAGGATTGATGAAGTCTTGGGTGTTTTATATGAGAGTGAAGATGAAGAAGGGAAGTTGTCTAGAAGAAGGCCAAGAACAATGGGCTTGGGGAAGGCCTTGGCCAAAGAGAGGGAGCAAGAAATAGCATTGGCAGAGGAGCTCACTCCAAGTGAGTTGCTTTCCATGGAGATTGAGTATGATTGGGAGCCTTGGTTGCAGAGAGCTAACACACACTTGGAGGATCAACTAGCAAAGACACAAAGAGACCTTGGCCTTCAGAAGAAAATGGCCAAGCACTATGCCTTGAGAAATCAAATTACAAGGGCCAAGCTCAAAAGAGCCCTTGACAAAATTCAAGCACTCAAGGAGAAAAAATACCAAGACAACCTTGGAATCCTAGTTTATGTTTCTCTATAGGCATCCCAAACACCGTGACGAAGATATTTGCAAAATTTTGGCAAGTTTTGAAAATTTTGGATTTTTGACTGATTGTGAGGGCCAAGGGCGTATCACCCTTGGCACTGAGCTATTTCTAAGGGAATCCATTGAAGTTAAATTTTTCATTTTTGGACTCATCAGACCAAGGGCATCATGCACACAAAATTTCAGATCATTTGGAGCAGGTTTAGTCCTCCAAAAGGCCCAAAAACATGCAAATTTTCACCTTTCTACCATGTTTTCAGGGTAGGCGTTGTGCCTTTAGCAGCCTTGGGAGTTTTTAATTTTGAAAAATTTAATGGAGACCAATCAGAAAACCAAGGGCCATTTTGGAAAGTATACTGGATAGTATTTCCAATGAGCCATCACGTAGCTCATTCCAACATCGGGAAGGCCTTCAACATTCAGCTTCAAGGTGACCCATTTTTCCCGTGCAGACGTTGCTTCCTTGTGTGAAAAAGTCAACAAAAGATAATCATTTATGGAAAATGGATATTTTTGTGAATTTTTGGGCAAATCACTCCAAATTTAGGTGCTAGGAGTTATTTTTCATTTATTGTCTTAGATATTTTATGCCTTGGGCCTTGGATGGTCTCTTGGACATAAATGACATTTATGAGTTATTTATGGCTACTAAAACCCTATTTAGGGTTTTTACCCTCTAATGCAAGTTAAATAGAGCATGGAGGCCTCATTGTATATGTTGGATAATTTCTGAGCTTAATATGAGATAGACTTGGAGTTTATTGTTGAAATTGGTTTTTGGTGACTTGTGATGGCTTTGGACTGTGCATCCATGGATTGAGAACACTCTTAGGATTCATAAAGCTTGGTTAGATGGTGATGTATTCCACTTTTGTATTTGTTTCTTTCATTCATTCATTATGTTTATGGTTTCCTTGATCAAAAGACAGAAATAAAGAATAGGACTTGCTTTTTGGCACCCTACTTTTGCCTGTATCTTTGATTTCTATGTTTTCCTCCTTGAAGTTTAGCTAAAGAATTCTTAAATGCTTCTTGGTTCTACTAAAATTTTATGTTAAACGTCTATTTTTTTGCAAGTAATGTCTAGAGAATCCTTAACTTATCTCTAAATTTACTTATATGTTGTTTGAAGTCTGCTTAGTACTGTTTGATTGAAGAATCCTTTATTGCTCTTCATGTTTTGCTATACTATCATACTAAAAGCTATTTCCTTGTTTATAGTATGTTAAAGGATCCTTGTTTGCCCCTTAACTTACTGTGTTCACAGCTCTATGTTCATTTCACCCACACAAAACCTACTTAGATCCATTTGGCCTTGTAAAATTTCCCTTTGAGACACCCTTCACTTATGTTTTTCACTCTTCAAAACCTTTGCAGACTCCATAGCCCAATGGATTGATTCTCTCTTACATTACCTATTCTCCTTGACAACCTATCCAACCAACCAAAAAAACAAGCAAACCCTAATCCCTATAACTAGTCTAAAATCAAAACCCTAGAATCTATCAAGTTCACATCTTTTACACAAATAATAGAGAGCCCTCTCTGAGTCCAGGAAGGCTAGGTCCTAGGACTCCAAAGATTGGTTTGATGTTACCCCTGTACATTTTTTCTCGCCAGTTTGACAAAATACGGGGACCTAAGAAATCCTCTAGTTCATTTAGCAGGAATTATGACCATATTTTCACCCCTCATATTTTAGGTCAACTCCATGCCTTACCTTAGGGTTATTGCTAGAGACTACCACTTTTTGATGAAAATTATTCAATCACTGCAAAACAACACATAGTTAAAGTCACTAACTTTATTGATATGGAAGAAGTAGATGAATACAATGCAAAAATGAGAATCATAGTTTAGAGTTTTCCAGGAGAAGAAAAAGTATGGTTTAGATCATTAAATGAAAATTCCATAGCCACATCAAATCAGTTGATAGATGCTTTCATAGCCAGATGGGAGGTAAATAAGAATCCATTACAAATCATTTCTAAATATAACAATATGAAAAGAGAACCAAATGAATCAGTACAAGACTTCACTATCTGATTCAACAGAGTATACCATTCCATTCCTAATGAGATCAACCCCCCTCCAGGGTTGGCCCTTTTTCATTACCTGGATGGTTTTGATCCAGACATGGCCTATTAGTTGCAAGAAAGGAATCCTGCTACGTTAGAAGACATGCAAAGGAGAGTAACTCATCAAAGAGGAAGCATCATCATCTTCTGATGTAAAACTAGACACTTTAATAAGAACAATTGAGAGGATGGTTGACATGATGTATATCATCAAAAGGCAGCTAGAACCACGAGCTAGAAATCCTAACTTCAAAGGATAGTAGCAGTAGCCTCAATTTGGGATTAAGCAAAGGGAATAGAGGGCACCGGAGCAACCAACACAGCCACAAAAAATTTAAGCACCCTTGCAGCAGAATTATGCTCAAGGATTTGAAGAAGAAGAAGAATATCATATTGTTGCAGAAAACCTCTTTTTTACAGCTGATGTCCAACCCTTATTTTTTCATGAATATGAAGAGCATGTCGAGAAGATGGATGTCCCAAAGGATGAAGACTACATTTCAGCCCAAGATCAGTTGGAGGTTTAATATGATGATTATTAGCGAGGACACTTGAATTCCCTCAGCTCACAGCAGAGGCAGTATGCATTGACAGGTAGAGATTTCCCAATAACTCCTATTCAAAAGTGGGAATCTCAAAAAAAAGATACTCAACCAAAACAAAATTCTCAAGGTAATCATAGTAAAGGAAAATAACCTACAACTGCAAATTAGAAAAAAGACAATTAACCATTTACAAGCTCAACAGGAAAAGAAAAGGACAATCAAAGGAAAGAAGCTGCATCAAAATATCATGCCGACAAAAGAGACATCACTAAAGAGGTAGACAAATCCACTCCTTTCAGCTTAAAAACTGAAATTTCCAAATTTAAAGTATCAATACCTTTAACTGAACTTGTCAACAATAATTAGTATAAGTCTCATGTAGCCAAAATGTTAAAAGTTGATCCTTCGTCTAACATACTTAATGTTGATGATGACCAACCTGAGCTTATCTTTGGTCCAACAATAGATGATTAGTTAGAGGATAGTGAAGTTCTCCCATTCTATTTGAATCTTAGAATCCACCAGAATACCCTTCACAATACCATGCTCGACTCTGGAGAATTAGGCCTAGATATCACTCATCCTTACCATGAATTGTATTCCTTCGATTCAGGAAGAGTCCGTTGTTTGGGTCTTATTAAGGATTTATTAGTTTCCCTTGAGAAAATTCCAGAAAATAATGTCTTGATGGATGTGGTGATGGCTGATATACCACCACGGTTTGGTATGTTGCTGTCTAGATCTTGGAGAGAAAAGTTGAGAGGCACTCTGTAACTCGACTTCTTTGATGCCACCATCTCGATTTTCAGACAATTGAGGATTTTTTACCGGGAAACGGAGATGAAGTACATGATAACCAGCAAAGAGAAACCTAATAATCATCCAATAAATGTTGTACATATAGATTTAGAATATTTCATTTTGTTCAATGATAGTGGTTTAAATGATGTATATAATCAGCTTGTAGAAGTAGAAGATGTTCCAGAGATTTCTAATTACATCAGAACAATTTTAGATAAGGGAAAAGAGAATATTCCCAGTGTTTCAAAGAAGCCACCTGATAAGGCAGAGGAAAGTTCAAATTAGAATCAAGAAGCAGCCCAGATAGTTGAGACAAAACAACAATCAGAATTTCAACACTTGGAGGATGAAAATGATCTACGGTCCATGGATTTTGATGGTGCCTTGGGGAAAGACGGGGTAGGAATTTGAATTTGGATATACAACCCTCTTCATCAGGCTGGTAAGGTTCCTAATAATGTTATATTATGTTCATACAAATTTTCTTTTGATTGTTCTAAAAACGTAGCAGAATATGAAGCATTGAAGCATTCCTGAGGGCATATAGGAATTTTTTACTATATATCCTGAAAATGTTTCCAGAGTATAATTTTTCAGTAGTACCAAGAAGTCAGAACCTCATGGAAGATTAAATTGCAATAGAAGCAAGAAATTTCAAAATCCAGATATTTTCTAACATAAAATTTTAAATTCATGTGAAGCATCGACCTACAGTTCCTGATAACTTGCAATATTGGAAATTATTTTGGGATGATCAGCATGTTAATAATTTTCTGCAAAGTGAGGGTGAGTTCGAGAATTGTGAAATTGACAAAGTTTATGACAAGGATGATTAGATCATCAAAGCAACTTAGGTTGATATACTAGAGCTTAAGGATAACAATATTTCAAAAGGTCTCATACCCTTGGAAGAATTTTTTGATCAGGATGATGTAGCGAGGAAGCCAATATTGGTTCATACAGAAAAAGGTGTGGAGGACGTAAACATTGGGACAGCGAACAAGTCTAAGATGGCCAAACTGTCCAGGTATTTGTCTACTGAGGTAAAGGACAAGTACATTGATTTAGTTTTTGAATTTTCTGATGTTTTCACGTGGGATAATGAAAACTTGAAGGTCTATAATAAAGACATCATACAAAACACCATTTCAATTAAGCCCGATCAAAATCCCTTTTGGAAAAAGTTGAGAAGGATCAACCCAAGGTTGATGCCATCAATTGAAAAATAATTGAACAAGCTCTACAAGTCAAGTATCATTGTTCCTATAAGGTTTTCTGATTGGATATCTACTTTATCCCATGTAAGAAAGAAGACTAGTGAAATAAGGCTTTGCATAGACTTCAGAAATTAAAACAAGGTGTCACTAAAATATAATTACCCCCTTCCCAAAATGGATCACATCTTACAAAGAGTAGTTGGGGCTTCCCGGATGTCTTTTCTTGATGGATATTTAGGGTACAATCAGATTTTAGTACATGATAAAGATTAGGAAAAAACTACCTTTACTACACCTTGGGGTACGTTCAAATATGCAAAGATTCCATTTGGACAAAAGAATGCAAGGGCTACCTTTCAGCGTGCAATGGATATAGCATTCACAGATGAGAAATATGTTTTCCTAGTGGTATATTTTGATGTTTTGACTGTTTTTTCCCATTCAGATGATGAACGCTTATATCAATTAAGGATTATTTTTCAAAAATGCCAGAAGTTCAGAATCTCTCTTAATCCAAAAAAGAGCCTTTTTTCCATGGGGGAGGGAAAACTTCTCGGTCACATCATATCTAAGGATGGAATCTGGATTGACCCTTCTCAGGTTTAGCCAATTAAGGAGATTGATTTTCCATGGAGAAAGAAAGTAATTTAGGATTTCAATGGTTAGATGAATTTCTTACGAATATTTATTCCAAATTTGGTTGAGAACCTTCAGGAAATGACCAACATGTTGAAAAAGGATAATGAGGTAAAGTGGTTCGAGGATGCTAAGAAGTCCTTTAACACAGTGAAATTTTCTTTGACTATTGCCCCTGTTTTAATAAGCCCGTATTACACTATTGATTTTATTATATTCTCATTCACCTCCGAGCACACTATAGTTGTATCCTTAATGAAAAAGAAAGACAAGACTGAAAATGAAATTGCAATTTTTCAGTCGAACCATCAGGGATGCAGCTCTTTGGTACAATATCATAGAGAAACATGCTTTGGCTTTGATAAAAGCGTTGAAGGATTTTCGTGTCTATATATTATGTTGTCATACTTTGGAGTATGTCCCTAATGCAACAGTAAAATATGTTCGTGTGCAGACAGATCCGGAAGGAAGAAGAGGGAAATGGGTAGAAGCGATGTTGGAATATGACCTCGAGATCAAGCCCACAAAGTTGATCAAAGGTCAAGGTTTAGCAAAGCTTATAGCTGAGTCAAATCTGCATGTTTTAGATATCAATCTTATTACATCATTGTCTAATGAAGAACATGATGTCACTCTGATACAGGTATATGATATGTTTCTTTCATCACCTTGGTATTCTAATATTATATATGTGCTTCAGCATTTGAATCCTCCTCCAAGCATGACCAAGAGTAAGGGTAGGTATTTAAAGTTTAAAGCTTCCAAATACTACATTTTGGACAACGCCCTTTATTAGAAAGATCCAGGAGGTATATTACTCAATTGTTAGCTAAGAGTGAAGCCCAAGAGGTTATGAATGATTTTCA